>SSNR01000017.1:2648487-2871751 GCA_006937965.1 Callopanchax toddi
ATTTTATTGGTTTTTAGAGGGACAACAAAGGAGAGAGACTGGCTGAGGAGGCGATTCTGGACCTGTTCATTTCTGACACTGACGATGAGGATTTTGGTGGTTTTAGTACGCAGGAGGAGGAAGACGATGACACGGTAGGCTGCTTATTTTTGATACAATAGTTCCCAAACAGTCATCTCTGTCCCAACAATCCCCTCTGTGGTAGCAGGAACTCATATATACAGTAATTAAACATTAAGGAACAGTGAGGCCAGCTAGTGCTGCTGGAACCGGTTGGGCCGCTCCGGCTTTCTCTCAGTTCAAGCAGCAATCAGTAGCTGCCCAAGGTGGTAAAACATTTACATACGAACAGTAGGCTGTGTCCTCAGAGCAGACAACAACCGTATTCACATACAAACAGACAAAGGTATGTGGGTGTGAGAGTAGCCTCTAAGTGGCCTCCCACACACACATACATATGGTAACTAAACATTAAAACACCCGCGGCTTATAGTTAGGTGCGGCTTATGTGTGGANTACCGTAATTTCCGGACTATAAGCCGCTACTTTTTTCCCTTGCTTTGGACCCTGCGCCTTAAACAACGGTGCGGCTTATCTGTGGCTCAGCTAACGGCTACCAAGGGGGCGCTATCAAAGCACCAGCGCACAACAAAGTATGTTTTGAAAAACTGGACTGCTGCGTGATGATGATGGAGAGTAAGAGATGACTGTTTGGGAACTGCTGTATCAAAATAAGCAGCCTACCTTGTTATGTCTTCCTCCTCCTGCGTGCTAAAACCATCAAAATCCTCTTTGTCAGTGTCAGAAACGAACAGGCCCAGAATCGCCTCATCAGCCAGTCTCTCTCCTTTGTTGTCGCTCTGAAAACCAATAAAATCCTCTTCCTCTTTGTCAGTGTCTGAATCAAACAGCCTCCGAACGGCTCAATCAGCTATTGCGCAATCCACTTCTATGGCCGTGTGTCGCATTTGCGCATGCGCACGTAATTTACGTGACCGCGATTCATAAAGCTTTTGCGTGTTTTACGTACGTGCGTTTACCTCGCAGTCACGTTCATTACGTGCGCATGCACAAACGCGACGCGTGGCCATATTAGAGGATTACGCAATAGCTTATGGAGCCCTCGTTCGGAGGCTGTTTTACTCCGAAACTGATGAAGAGGAAGAGGATTTTATTGGTTTTTAGAGGGACAACAAAGGAGAGAGACTGGCTGAGGAGGCGATTCTGGACCTGTTCATTTCTGACACTGACGATGAGGATTTTGGTGGTTTTAGTACGCAGGAGGAGGAAGACGATGACACGGTAGGCTGCTTATTTTTGATACAATAGTTCCCAAACAGTCATCTCTGTCCCAACAATCCCCTCTGTGGTAGCAGGAACTCATATATACAGTAATTAAACATTAAGGAACAGTGAGGCCAGCTAGTGCTGCTGGAACCGGTTGGGCCGCTCCGGCTTTCTCTCAGTTCAAGCAGCAATCAGTAGCTGCCCAAGGTGGTAAAACATTTACATACGAACAGTAGGCTGTGTCCTCAGAGCAGACAACAACCGTATTCACATACAAACAGACAAAGGTATGTGGGTGTGAGAGTAGCCTCTAAGTGGCCTCCCACACACACATACATATGGTAACTAAACATTAAAACACCCGCGGCTTATAGTTAGGTGCGGCTTATGTGTGGACATATCTGCAATTTCCCCCAAATTTAGCTGCTGCGGCTTATATTCAGGTGCGCCTTATAGCCCGGAAATTACGGTATATGTATCAAAAAGTAAAGAGCTGCTTTTCTAATGATGTATTTGGGGAGGAAAATCAGATAACAAAGACAAACAAATGCTGACTTTGAATTAACACCTGATTTAAATGTTGAATTATCTCCTCAGTGGGCTCCCAATCACCCACTAATTCATATCAGGTGAAGAGAAAAAACCTCTAAACATGCAGGACTGTCTGAGGCCCTCGAGGACCCACTGTAATGGATTCCCAGTTTGAATTGTTTGTTCATTCTCTCCTATACCTGCAGTATTCTCACTCACACATTCCAAAAACACGCATTTCAAATCAATAACACTGAACTGCAATATTGAGTGTGTCTGTGATCAATTGTCTTATTTGTCTCTGTGTTGTGATGGACTTTTGGCCGGTCTCACATGACATGAGGTCTTGACCCACACACACACCAAAACCCAATGACCCTCAGGAGGATAAAGCAGGTGAAGAAATAGACGAAGGTTTGAATAATTCAAACTAGTCATTTAGCATATTAAAATAATTTGACTTTAAATATAAAATGAAATAAATGCTCACATGACTTCACATCCTCACCTTCAACTACCACTCTATTACAAAGGTGATATTTTGACACAGAAATAGATGTCTGAGGCCCATCTGGGCTTTGCGTGAGCTTTGTGTGATTCAGGGAGGATGAACTGTTCCCAGCTGTTGTTCTGCACATCCACCCTCAGCGGCAGATGCTCTGCTGTGAGACTTGAAGACTATGTGTTTAGACAGACGGGTGAGAGGTCGCATCATCCTCTTTCACAGCAAAAAACACCCGCAAGAGGCATGGCAGAAACTCAAAAGCTGGATATTTTGGGAAATTTAATCAGCTAATAAAAATGAGGTGGGAAAAACATATTCAAGTGAGAAGGTGTGAGGACAGTTCAGTCAGCTGACTCAGATGGAAACGGCTAGATCACTCCCCCAAAAACCTGCACTCACGTCCAGCATCATGCCGAAGAAAACTGGATTATATACACACAGTCATGGTGCCACGCACTGAAAAATCACATCGTTTATCAACTCCAGTTACTACTTTCTATTTAGAGTGATTTATCTACAGCTCAGTTTAATCAATCATTCACTTAGATGGAATTAAAATGAAAAAAAAAACCTTCAACTTGTCTTATAAAACCCATCAAGCCAAAAATCTCTGGAACATATTTACAAGGGCAGAATGTGCAAGAGGGCGAAAATTTAAAGGGAAATCTGCAGAAACAAGCAGTTAAGAAACTGATAAGATGCAGGAATGTCAGTGATCTCCTGACCTCCACTCAGACTTCATATTGATGTAAGCACAAGCTGTAAAATATTTATTGAAGTTTTAAGTGAGGGTTACTTCAAGAATACCTCAACTTACAGCTGATAGGTGTTTCTGAAATCAAGATAAATCAACAACTGGGCCAAAAATCTAATAGTTTCCTCAAATTAATGTCAATTTATTTATAACGCACTTTTAAAAAATGGTGTGCTTTTGGTGTTGAATGCTGTTGAAGCAGATCCAGGAGACAGGAAGGAGTCAGAACATTAAAAGTTTGAAAAAGTAACATTTTTTAAATAAATCTAACAGAGTGGGAGCCAGTGAAGGAAAGCCAACACTAAGTTATGTGCTCACTTTTCTTTGTTCCTGGTAAAAGTAAGTAAGTAAAGTTTATTTATATAGCACCTTTCACAGACAAAAATCACAAAGTGCTTCACAGAAAACAGAAACAAACACGATCAAAAAAACAACAAATAAAATCAATAAAACAAACAAAAATATCATTACAAATCAAAATGATTAAACAACAACAAGAGAACATAAAAGAGTTATTGGGTCTTCAACTGGTTTTTAAAGGAATCCAGACTGTCTATACAGCGTTAAACTAAAGGAAGGTCATTCCAAAGTCGAGGTGCAACAGACTGGAAGGAGCGATCACCTCGACTTTTAAATCTGGTCCTTGGAACTGTTAGGAGATTCTGGTCTGTGGACCTGAGAGCTCGGGTTGGAGCGTACGGCTTTATCAGTTCAGTAACATAAAGAGGAGCTTGACCATGTAGGGCCCTGAAAGTTAGAGTCAGGATTTTAAAATGAACTCTACATTTAACAGGTAACCAGTGCAGAGACCTCAGAATAGGAGTGATGTCATCTTTCCTGTTTGCTCCAGTGAGGAGCCTCGCTGCAGAGTTCTGGACCAGCTGAAGGCCATAAAGGGCTTTTTGGTTCAAACATGTGAAAAGTGTGTTACAGTCATCTAGACGGGAGGAGATAAAAGCACGAAGAACCATTTCCAGTTCAGGTTTTGACACCAACTTTCTCAGTTTGGAAATATTTCTCAGATGATAAAAACAGTTTCTGACCAGCTGTTTTGAGTGACCTTCAAGAGACATTGATTGGTCAAAAATAACACCCAGATTCCTCAGGTTTGACTTTACAGCAGAACTTAAATGTCCAATATGTTGACTGATCAGGGGGACCATCCTATCAGGGGCAACAATCAGACATTCAGTCTTTTGACTGGGGTTTTTGTTATTTGAGGAGATCAGTTGAGAGAAGTAAACAACTCTGGAGTTTTTAACCATTTCATTTAAAGATGTTGTCAATTCCTTAAGGTACAGTCTGTGCATTTCCAACTTTATTGATTTCCAAAGCCTCTCAGCTTTACGGCATGTCCTTCTGAGATTATAAATATGTTCATTCATCCAGGGACTGTTCCCTCTACAGTAGTTCTGGAAAACAACAGTCTTAAAAAAAATACTCAAAGTTAAAAAACGTAGCTCTATTTTTGGACTTAAAAGAAGGTGCACACCATGACTGCAAGTTCTGTCATTCAGGTTCTTCTGGTCCAGTTGCTGAGGTTTTGCAGGTGAGGTGAGGTAATGACCTCCAGTGCAGATCTGTGCATTCCAAAGTTTGTTTCGGTAAGTTTCCTCATCAACAAAAACAATTAAAGCCTAATTATAACACCCATCAAATGAGACTGTAAGATGTAATGTAATGTAATGTAATGATGTAACATCAGTGGTGTAGTGATATACACTATGTAGTTAAAACCTGGCGTAGCTCGCCATATGTAGCGTTTTGAAATAACTATTTAGTTATTTTAACTACACCCTCTTCAATAACATTAGCTTAATTTTGGTTTATAATGAAAAGTGATAAACTGTCATTTAACCCTGATAATAGCTAATATTTATTGAAGGTATCTAGGTTCTTTGAAAGAGTACAGTGAATTGAAATACCTTATTACTAATGTGGAACTGAGACCAGATAAGGATTGAACAATCATTTAATTTGAAAAACCTAAGAACACAGACAGATAAGACAGTTTGAAAGTTTGATGTAAACACAATTAATATTCTTAAACATGTTGAGGATGTTAAAGATAGTTTTAATTGTGAGTTTTAACGGACCGTAGCATATGTTTTAATGACTAGGGAAGTTAGTTAATTTAGTTAACCTAGTTGTGACTTTAAGAGTCAATTTAGGCTAATCTGAGTTTGGAATGGGATTTAGTTTTGGCTTAATTTAGTTTGGAAGAATTAAGCTTTATCAAAGCAAACCTCTCGATCAGAAAGTGGTGTTCGCTCACTGAAAGGTGGACGCTCCTGGATCTGGCAGGCGTTGGTTTCTCCACGAGCTGAGGCTGGAGTCCCCAGACTCGGAGTGGTGGTCCTGGAAGGCGTGGCCGCCGAGGACCTCGCCGGACAGTCCGTGGATACGTCCCGGTCAGCAAGGGAGGCATTTCAGCAGGCATGCTGAACTCATTTCTGATCTCTCCCGTGGTGAGGGAGAGACTGAGAGGGAGAGACGAGAGGCAGGTCTCTCAAGGCCTTGTTCAAAGCTGATGAAGGTTCAGCTAAGATAGCAGCATAGCAGCTCCGACTGCTTCAGGCTGTAGCTCAGACCAAGACTGAGACTGTATGAAGACTCGACAAGACTGTCAAGACAAGACTGACTTGTACCGGAACTGAGTATTAGTTTTGAGACGAGTTATCTTAAATTTAACCAATCAGAAGATGTTAAGTGTACTAATCAGAACTGAGTTAGTGGAGTTGTGAATCGTTCTGATTGGACAAGGGACTGTGAGGGAGTTACCAAGTCACATGACTTCCGCCCATTAACACTCACATTATAATGTAGAAAATGCATGAAAATAGCAGAGAAGCATTATAACACTTTGGGTGTGAGTGTGTAGGTGACCCTGAACAGAAACAACCAGAGAATGTTCTGTAAACAAGAGATTACAGTTGGAACACCAGTCTATGGTGTTAAAGAAGAGACTCCTTTACAGAGAGTGTTTTATTAGACCAGTTAGTGTCCAGTTAAGGTCATCTGGGAGATGGATACTTGAAAGTGGACAGTAGGACACCTGTAGGGATCTTGATTCAGGTTAAAACATAATCCAAGAGTGATTGTATTCCAAGTTATTGGGAAAAAGATGGATTATTGTTGTGATGGTCAACAGAGGTCAAAGGTCAGAGGATGTAGCCTATTTGGTGAGGCTACAGTGGTCTTCTGAAATATGCAAGACTGCTTTCGATCACATATCTCTCTCATCTATTCCAAGAACATCTTGAACTCAGTTTGCACTTTTGTACCTTTTATATTTAAATAATTTAATAGTAGCTTCTTATCAAATCATGGCTTTACTGATTCTGTGATATTCTTTTATCTTTAAGTCTTTTTAGATAAATGTGTCTGCTTGAAAACTGATATCCACAATAAAATATCTTGTTATGATACAATAAGAAGCTGTAGTTATAAATTAAGATGGGAGGTGGGAGTGAGGCTATCTCACATCTCCCAGGAGTCAGTAGGTCAGATAGCACAAGCACAGAAACATGAGACCAGCAACCATATGTGTTCACATATGATTTTTTAAGAATCTCCAGTGAACCTATCATAAATGTTTTTGGTAAGTGGCAGGAATATTAGGAGAAAACTCACAAGTGAACAAGGAGGAGACAACAAAGAGGCTCAGGTTAGCACAGATCTAAACAGATATTCTTATGGGGTTGTCTGTGTGGGATTGTATTAACTTATTAGTTAGGAAAAAGTATTAATTTAATCTTCATCTAACCTCCTAAGACCCAACTCTTTCATGACATGCATTTTTTATTTCTCTTTGGGCTGATTGGGACCTGATGAACGTCAAAACAAAGAATTATCTTTGTACCTGATGTAGTTTCTGAGAAAAATGATGTCCACATATGAGGACATTTCTTTTATATTGAGATAAAACTCTATAAATCACAATTGAGTATGTGCAAAACTTTATTTGGTGTCTGAACACAGCAGGATTTTTTCTGAGTACAAAAACAAAATGAAAGCCTGGTACTAGTAGAGTCCAGTACCAGACTGTAGTACACGACTCTAGTACAAGAATTCCAGTACCAGATGTACACGACTCTAGTACCAGAATTCCAGTACCAGATGTACACGACTCTAGTACCAGAATTCCAGCACTAGACTCTAGTACCAGACTCCAGTACCAGACTGTAGTACCAGACTGTAGTACACGACTGTAGTACACGACTCTAGTACCAGAATTCCAGTACCAGACTCTAGTACCAGACTGTAGTACACAACTCTAGTACCAGAATTCCAGTACCAGATGTACACGACTCTAGTACCAGAATTCCAGTACTAGACTCTAGTACCACACTCCAGTACCAGACTGTAGTACACGACTGTAGTACACGACTCTAGTACCAGAATTCCAGTACCAGACTCTAGTACCAGACTGTAGTACACAACTCTAGTACCAGAATTCCAGTACCAGACTGTAGTACACGACTCTAGTACCAGACTCCAGTACCAGACTGTAGTACACAACTCTAGTACCAGAATTCCAGTACCAGACTCTAGTACCAGATTCCAGTACCAGACTGTAGTACACGACTCTAGTACCAGACTCCAGTACCAGACTGTAGTACACGACTCAAGTACCAGAATTCCAGTACCAGACTGTAGTACACGACTCTAGTAACGGAATTCCAGTACCAGACTCTAGTACCAGACTCCAGTACCAGACTCCAGTACCAGACTGTAGTACACGACTCTAGTACCAGACTCCAGTACCAGACTCTAGTACCAGATTCCAGTACCAGACTGTAGTACACGACTCTAGTACCAGACTCCAGTACCAGACTGTAGTACACGATTCAAGTACCAGAATTCCAGTACCAGACTGTAGTACACGACTCTAGTAACGGAATTCCAGTACCAGACTCTAGTACCAGACTCCAGTACCAGACTCCAGTACCAGACTGTAGTACACGACTCTAGTACCAGACTCCAGTACCAGACTGTAGTACATGACTCTAGTACCAGACTCCAGTACCAGACTGTAGTACATGACTCTAGTACCAGACTCCAGTACTAGACTGTAATACACGACACTAGTACCAGAATTCCAGTACCAGACTTGAGTACCAGACTGTAGTACCAGACTGTAGTACACGACTCTAGTACCAGAATTCCAGTACCAGACTGTAGTACACAACTCTAGTACCAGAATTCCAGTACCAGACTCTAGTACCAGATTCCAGTACCAGACTGTAGTACACGACTCTAGTACCAGACTCCAGTACCAGACTGTAGTACACGATTCAAGTACCAGAATTCCAGTACCAGACTGTAGTACACGACTCTAGTAACGGAATTCCAGTACCAGACTCTAGTACCAGACTCCAGTACCAGACTCCAGTACCAGACTGTAGTACACGACTCTAGTACCCGAATTCCAGTACCAGACTGTAGTACCAGACTGTAGTACACGACTCTAGTACACAACTCTAGTACCAGACTCCAGTACCAGACTGTAGTACACAATTCTAGTACCAGAATTCCAGTACCACACTCCAGTACCAGACTCCAGTACCAGACTGTAGTAAACAACTCTAGTACCAGACTTGAGTACCAGACTGTAGTACCAGACTGTAGTACACGACTCTAGTACCAGAATTCCAGTACCAGACTGTAGTACACAACTCTAGTACCAGAATTCCAGTACCAGACTGTAGTACCAGACTGTAGTACACGACTCTAGTACACAACTCTAGTACCAGACTCCAGTACCAGACTGTAGTACAAGACTCCAGTACCAGACTCCAGTACCAGACTGTAGTACACGACTCTAGTACCAGACTCCAGTACCAGACTGTAGTACACGACACTAGTACCAGAATTCCAGTACCAGACTCGAGTACCAGACTGTAGTACCAGACTGTAGTACACGACTCTAGTACCAGAATTCCAGTACCAGACTCCAGTACCAGACTGTAGTACACGACTCTAGTACCAGACTCCAGTACCAGAATGTAGTACACGACACTAGTACCAGAATTCCAGAACAGACTCCAGTACCAGACTGTAGTACCAGACTGTAGTACACGACTCTAGTACACAACTCTAGTACCAGACTCCAGTACCAGACTGTAGTAAACGACTCTAGTACCAGACTCTAGTACCAGACTGTAGTACACGACTCTAGTACCAGAATTCCAGTACCAGACTGTAGTACATGACTCAAGTACCAGACTCCAGTACCAGACTCCAGTACCAGACTGTAGTACACGACACTAGTACCAGAATTCCAGTACCAGACTCGAGTACCAGACTGTAGTACCAGACTGTAGTACACGACTCTAGTACCAGAATTCCAGTACCAGACTGTAGTACATGACTCAAGTACCAGACTCCAGTACCAGACTGTAGTACACGACACTAGTACCAGAATTCCAGTACCAGACTCGAGTACCAGACTGTAGTACCAGACTGTAGTACACGACTCTAGTACCAGACTCCAGTACCAGACTCCAGTACCAGACTGCAGTACACGACTCCAGTACCAGACTACAGTACCAGACTCCAGTACCAGACTGTAGTACACGACTCTAGTACCAGACTCCAGTACCAGACTGTAGTACACGACACTAGTAACGGAATTCCAGTACCAGACTCTAGTACCAGACTCCAGTACCAGACTCCAGTACCAGACTGTAGTACACGACTCTAGTACCAGACTCCAGTACCAGACTGTAGCACATGACTCTAGTACCAGACTCCAGTACCAGACTGTAGTACATGACTCTAGTACCAGACTCCAGTACCAGACTGTAGTACACGACTCTAGGACCAGAATTCCAGTACCAGACTCGAGTACCAGACTGTAGTACCAGACTGTAGTACACGACTCTAGTACCAGAATTCCATTACCAGACTGTAGTACATGACTCAAGTACCAGACTCCAGTACCAGACTCCAGTACCAGACTGTAGTACACGACTCTAGTACACGACTCCAGTACCAGACTCCAGTACCAGACTGTAGTACACGACTCTAGGACCAGAATTCCAGTACCAGACTCGAGTACCAGACTGTAGTACCAGACTGTAGTACACGACTCTAGTACCAGAATTCCAGTACCAGACTGTAGTACATGACTCAAGTACCAGACTCCAGTACCAGACTCCAGTACCAGACTGTAGTACACGACTCAAGTACCAGACTCCAGTACCAGACTCCAGTACCAGACTGTAGTACACGACTCTAGTACCAGACTCCAGTACCAGACTGTAGTACATGACTCTAGTACCAGACTCCAGTACCAGACTGTAGTACACGACTCTAGTACCAGACTCCCGTACCAGACTGTAGTACAGGACTCAAGTACCAGACTCCAGTACCAGACTCCAGTACCAGACTGTAGTACAAGACTCCAGTACCAGACTCCAGTACCAGACTGTAGTACACGACACTAGTACCAGAATTCCAGTACCAGACTCGAGTACCAGACTGTAGTACCAAACTGTAGTACACGACTCAAGTACCAGACTCCAGTACCAGACTCCAGTACCAGACTGTAGTACACGACTCTAGTACCAGACTCCAGTACCAGACTGTAGTACACGACACTAGTACCAGAATTCCAGTACCAGACTCGAGTACCAGACTCCAGTACCAGACTGTAGTACACGACTCTTGTACCAGACTCCAGTACCAGACTCCAGTACCATACTGTAGTACACGACTCTAGTACCAGAATTCCAGTACCAGACTGTAGTACACGACTCAAGTACCAGACTCCAGTACCAGACTCCAGTACCAGACTGTAGTACACGACTCTAGTACCAGACTCCAGTACCAGACTGTAGTACACGACACTAGTACCAGAATTCCAGTACCAGACTCGAGTACCAGACTGTAGTACCAGACTGTAGTACACGACTCTAGTACCAGAATTCCAGTACCAGACTGTAGTACACGACTCTAGTACCAGAATTCCAGTACCAGACTGTAGTACATGACTCAAGTACCAGACTCCAGTACCAGACTCCAGTACCAGACTGTAGTACACGACTCTTGTACCAGACTCCAGTACCAGACTCCAGTACCAGACTCCAGTACCAGACTGTAGTACACGACTCTAGTACCAGACTCCAGTACCAGACTGTAGTACATGACTCTAGTACCAGACTCCAGTACCAGACTGTAGTACATGACTCAAGTACCAGACTCCAGTACCAGACTGTAGTACACGACACTAGTACCAGAATTCCAGTACCAGACTCGAGTACCAGACTGTAGTACACGACTCTAGTACCAGAATTCCAGTACCAGACTGTAGTACATGACTCAAGTACCAGACTCCAGTACCAGACTCCAGTACCAGACTGTAGTACACGACTCTTGTACCAGACTCCAGTACCAGACTGTAGTACACGACTCTAGTACCAGAATTCCAGTACCAGACTGTAGTACATGACTCAAGTACCAGACTCCAGTACCAGACTGTAGTACACGACTCTAGTACCAGAATCCAGTACCAGACTCCAGTACCAGACTGTAGTACACGACTCTAGTACCAGACTCCAGTACCAGACTGTAGTACATGACTCTAGTACCAGACTCCAGTACCAGACTGTAGTACATGACTCTAGTACCAGAATTCCAGTACCAGACTCGAGTACCAGACTCCAGTACCAGACTGTAGTACACGACTCTAGTACCAGACTCCAGTACCAGACTGTAGTACATGACTCTAGTACCAGACTCCAGTACCAGACTGTAGTACACGACACTAGTACCAGAATTCCAGTACCAGACTCGAGTACCAGACTGTAGTACCAGACTGTAGTACACGACTCTAGTACCAGAATTCCAGTACCAGACTGTAGTACATGACTCAAGTACCAGACTCCAGTACCAGACTCCAGTACCAGACTGTAGTACACGACTCTTGTACCAGACTCCAGTACCAGACTCCAGTACCAGACTGTAGTACACGACTCTAGTACCAGACTCCAGAACCAGACTGTAGTACATGACTCTAGTACCAGACTCCAGTACCAGACTGTAGTACACGACACTAGGACCAGAATTCCAGTACCAGACTCGAGTACCAGACTGTAGTACCAGACTGTAGTACACGACTCTAGTACCAAAACTCCAGTACCAGACTGTAGTACACAACTCTAGTACCAGAATTCCAGTACCAGACTCTAGTACCAGATTCCAGTACCAGACTCCAGTACCAGACTGTAGTACACGACTCTAGTACCAGACTCCAGTACCAGACTGTAGCACATGACTCTAGTACCAGACTCCAGTACCAGACTGTAGTACATGACTCTAGTACCAGACTCCAGTACCAGACTGTAGTACACGACTCTAGGACCAGAATTCCAGTACCAGACTCGAGTACCAGACTGTAGTACCAGACTGTAGTACACGACTCTAGTACCAGAATTCCAGTACCAGACTGTAGTACACGACTCAAGCACCAGACTCCAGTACCAGACTCCAGTACCAGACTGTAGTACACGACTCTAGTACCAGACTCCAGTACCAGACTCCAGTACCAGACTGTAGTACACGACTCAAGTACCAGACTCCAGTACCAGACTGTAGTACATGACTCTAGTACCAGACTCCAGTACCAGACTGTAGTACACGACTCTAGGACCAGAATTCCAGTACCAGACTCGAATACCAGACTGTAGTACCAGACTGTAGTACACGACTCTAGTACCAGAATTCCAGTACCAGACTGTAGTACACGACTCTAGTACCAGACTCCAGTACCAGACTGTAGTACACGACTCAAGTACCAGAATTCCAGTACCAGACTGTAGTACACGACTCTAGTACCAGAATTCCAGTACCAGACTGTAGTACATGACTCAAGTACCAGACTCCAGTACCAGACTCCAGTACCAGACTGTAGTACACGACTCTAGTACCAGACTCCAGTACCAACTCCAGTACCAGACTGTAGTACACGACTCTAGTACCAGAATTCCAGTACCAGACTGTAGTACACGACTCTAGTACCAGAATTCCAGTACCAGACTGTAGTACATGACTCAAGTACCAGACTCCAGTACCAGACTCCAGTACCAGACTGTAGTACACGACTCTAGTACCAGACTCCAGTACCAGACTGTAGTACATGACTCTAGTACCAGACTCCAGTACCAGACTGTAGTACATGACTCTAGTACCAGACTCCAGTACCAGACTGTAGTACACAATTCTAGTACCAGAATTCCAGTACCAGACTCGAGTACCAGACTGTAGTACCAGACTGTAGTACACGACTCTAGTACCAGAATTCCAGTACCAGACTGTAGTACACGACTCTAGTACCGGAATTCCAGTACCAGACTCTAGTACCTGACTCCAGTACCAGACTCCAGTACCAGACTGTAGTACACGACTCAAGTACCAGACTCCAGTACCAGACTGTAGTACATGACTCTAGTACCAGACTCCAGTACCAGACTGTAGTACACGACTCTAGTACCAGACTCCAGTACCAGACTGTAGTAAACAACTCTAGTACCAGAATTCCAGTACCAGACTGTAGTACCAGACTGTAGTACACGACTCTAGTACACAACTCTAGTACCAGACTCCAGTACCAGACTGTAGTAAACGACTCTAGTACCAGACTCCAGTACCAGACTCCAGTACCAGACTGTAGTACCAGACTTTAGTACCAGACTCCAGTACCAGACTGTAGTACACAACTCTAGTACCAGAATTCCAGTACCAGACTGTAGTACCAGACTCCAGTACCAGACTCCAGTACCAGACTGTAGTACACGACTCTAGTACCAGATTCCAGTACCAGATTCTTGTACCAAACTCCAGTACCAGACTGTAGTACACGACTCTAGTTCCAGACTGAAGACTCCAGTACCAGACACCACTACCAGGCTCCTATACCAGACTCTAATACTAGACTCGAGTACCAGACTACAGTAGTACCAGACTACAGTACCAGACTAGTACCAGTCTCCAGTACCATACTCTAATACAAAATTCCAGTATCAGACTCTGTAACTCCCTCTGTCCACATTTGTGGACACTGTCAACAAAGTTTACAAAACTAAGTCCCTCTGTCCACATACGTGTGCCAGATGTTTAGAGGCATGGTAAATCATTACAGTTACTAACTTTTGTTAAATTTGCCAGCCGTTCAAAAAATTGGCTCTTTTGTGTATTTCTACAATATTTTAAAAGAGAAATGTCACGTGGAGCTATGTTTGGGGACACTCTTTGTTGCGACACCTATGTGTGCGTTGCTAATTAGCTTCCCCGCTAGAACTGATGGTTCATGTTGCTATGCTCACTGAGCCGTTCAAAAGATGTGACTCGTTCATGAACGTCACATTTGCTACCCCTCACCCCTGGAATCAACTCCCTGCTTGGATTACGAGACAAACTTTTAAATCTGTTAAATACCTATTTAATTCTAAATGCTTCTTTTAATTAGCGCCCATTGCCTACACTGCAACTAGCCTTTGCTATTTGTTCTTAATGCTTCTATACACTTCTATGACTTGATTTAATTAATTTTTACTTTTTAAATCTCGTTGTCTTTATGTCTTTTGTCAGTTTTATGTTATTGTTTTATGGTTGATATTTCAGTCACTGTTTTAAATGATCTGATTTTATTTTGTGAAGCACTTTGAATCACATTCTCATTTGAAAAGTTCTAAGCTGAGTTGAACTCTTAAAATATTTGCAATCTCCAGTAGGAATTTAAATTCCTCTTTACAACCTTTACATTGCCAGTGTATATTCATGGTTGAGTATACTCGTCTCGTCTCGTCTCGTCTTCTTCCGCTTATCCGGGTCCGGGTCGCGGGGGCAGCATCCCAATTAGGGAGTTCCAGACAGTCTTCTCCCCAGCCACTTCTACCAGCTCCTCCGGCAGGATCCCAAGGCGCTCCAGGGCCAAACCAGAGATATATTTTCTCCAGCGTGTCCTGGGTCGACCCGGGGGCCTCCTGCCGGCAGGACATGCCTGAAACACCTCCCTGGGGAGGCGTCCAGGGGGCATCCTAACAAGATGCCCGAACCATCTCAACTGGCTCCTTTCGACATGGAGGAGCAGCGGTTCTACTCCGAGTCTCTCCCGAATGTCCGAGCTCCTCACCCCATCCCTAAGGCTGAGCCCGGCCACCCTGCGGAGAAAACTCATTTCGGCCGCTTGTACCCGTGATCTCGTTCTTTCGGTCATTACCCAGAGCTCATGACCATAGGTGAGGATTGGGAGGTAGATCGACCGGTAAATCGAGAGCCTTGCTTTCCGGCTCAGCTCCTTCTTCACCACAACAGACCGGTTCAGCGTCCGCATCACTGCAGACGCTGCCCCAATCCGCCTGTCGATCTCCCGCTCCCTCCTTCCCTCACTCGTGAACAAGACCCCGAGATACTTGAACTCCTCCACTTGAGGCAGGATCTCTCTCCCGACCTGGAGTTGGCAATCCACCCTTTTCCGACCGAGAACCATGGCCTCAGACTTGGAGGTGCTGATCCTCATCCCAGCCGCTTCACACTCGGCTGCGAACCTCCCCAGCAAGAGCTGTAGGTCAGAGCCTGATGAAGCTAGGAGGACCACATCATCTGCAAAAAGCAGAGACGAGATTCTCCTGTCACCAAACTCAACACCCTCCACACCACGGCTGCGCCTAGAAATCCTGTCCATAAAGGTTATGAACAGGACCGGTGACAAAGGGCAGCCCTGGCGGAGTCCAACCCTCACTGGAAACAGGTCCGACTTACTGCCGGCTATGCGGACCAGACTCACACTCCTCTGGTACAGGGACTGAATGGCCCTTAACAAAAGACCATCCACCCCGTACTCCTGGAGCGCCCCCCACAGGGTGTCCCTGGGGACACGGTCATAAGCCTTCTCCAAATCCACAAAACACATGTGGATTGGTTGGGCAAACTCCCATGACCCCTCCATCACCCTAGCGAGGGTAAAGAGCTGGTCCACAGTTCCACAACCAGGACGAAAACCACATTGCTCCTCTTCAATCTGAGATTCAACCATCGACCGGACCCTCCTCTCCAGTACCCTGGAGTAGACCTTCCCAGGGAGGCTGAGGAGTGTGATCCCCCTATAGTTGGAACACACCCTCTGGTCCCCCTTCTTAAAAATGGGAACCACCACCCCGGTTTGCCACTCAGCAGGAACTGCCCCCGATGACCACGCAATGTTGCAGAGACGTGTCAACCACGACAGTCCTACAACATCCATATCTTTCAGATACCCAGGTCGGATCTCATCCACCCCCGGGGCTCCGCCACTGCGTAGTTTTTTGACTACCTCAGCGACTTCTGCCCCAGAGAAAGGACAGTCCGTCCCCAGGTCTCCCAGCTCTGGTTCCTCATAGGAATGCGTGTCGGTGGGATTGAGGAGCTCCTCAAAGTATTCCTTCCACCGCCCGACTATAGCCCCAGTTGATGTCAGCAGCTCCCCATCCCCACTGTAAACAGTGTGAGCGAGTTGCCGCCTTCCTCCCCTGAGGCGTCGGATGGTTTGCCAGAACCTCTTTGGAGCCGACCAATAGTCTTTCTCCATGGTCTTGCCGAACTCCTCCCACGCTCGAGATTTTGCCTCGGAAACTGCCACTGCTGCACCCCGCTTGGCCCTCCGATACCCATCAGCTGCCTCTGGAGACCCACGGACTAGCCATGCCTTGTAGGCCTCCTTCTTCAGCCTGACGGCTCCCCTAACCTCTGGTGTCCACCAGCGGGTACGGGGGTTACCGCCACGATTGGCACCGGCTACCTTGCGACCACAGCTAGCAACAGCCGCCTCAACAATCGCAGAGCGGAACAAGGCCCATTCGGACTCAATGTCCCCCACTGCTCTCGGGACGCGGTCGAAGCTCTGCCGGAGGTGGGAGTTGAAGACCATCTTGACAGGCTCTTCTGCCAGGCGTTCCCAGCAGACCCTCACTATACGTTTGGGTCTACCAGGTCTGCGTAGCGTCTTCCCCTGCCATCTGATCCAACTCACCACCAGGTGGTGATCAGTTGACAGCTCCGCTCCTCTCTTTACTCGAGTGTCCAAAACATACGGTCTCAGGTCAGATGATACAACTATAAAGTCAATCATCGACCTGTAACCTAGGCTGCCCTGGTACCAGGTGTACCGGTGGGCATCCTTATGTTCGAACATGGTGTTCGTTATGGCCAAACTGCGACTTGCACAGAAGTCCAAAAACAGAACACCACTCGAGTTCAGATTGGGCGGGCCGTTCCTCCCAATCACGCCCCTCCAGGTCACGCTGTCATTGCCCACGTGAGCGTTGAAGTCCCCCAGCAGGACTATGGAGTCCCCAGTAGGAGCGCTATCCAGCACTCGTCCCAGGGACTCCAAAAAGGGTGGGTACTCTGAGCTGCTATTTGGAGCATAAGCACAAACAACAGTCAGGACCCGTTCCCCAACCCGAAGGCGCAGGGAAGCTGCCCTTTCGTCCCCCGGAGAAAACCCCAACATACAGGCAGAGAGTCTTGGGGCTAACAGAAAGCCCACCCCAGCCCTCCGCCTCTCACCCGGAGCAACTCCAGCATACAAGAGAGTCCAACCCCTCTCAAGGACTCGGGTTCCAGAGCCAACGCTATGTGTCGAGGTGAGCCCGACTATATCTAGCCGGTATCGCTCAGCCTCTTCCACAAGCTCCAGCTCCTTCCCCGCCAGAGAGGTGACGTTCCATGTCCCGATAGCCAGTTTTTGTGTCCGGGGATCGGACCGCCAAAGCTCCCGCCTCGGTCTGCCATCCGATCCACATTGCACCAGACCCTTCATGTTCCTCCTGCAGGTGGTGGGCCCACAGGTGGATGAGCCCATGTATCCAGTTCGGGCTGGGCCCGGCCGGGCCCCATGGGCGAAAGCCCGGCCACCAGGCGCTCGCTCACGGGCCCCAACCCCAGGCCTGGCTCCAGGGTGGGACCCCGGTAACCCTCCGGGCCGGGTACACTGGCTCGATGATTGTATTTGCATGAAGAGTCTTTTGAACCGCACTTTGTCTCACCCCTCACCTAGGACCAATTTGCCATGGGTGACCCTACCAGGGGCGCAAGTGCCCCAGACAACATAGCTCCTAGGATCATTAGGGCACTCAAACTCCTCCACCACGATAAGGTGACGGTTCATGGAGGAGTGGTTGAGTATACGTTTACTGAATAATGTTTGCATAATGAAACTTTGTGAGATTAGAGTCGTTAAAAGACAGCAGGAACACTTGGCAGCACAGAGATTAGTTATTAGCTCATTTGTTCCATCAGAACCGATCTCTGTTTCTCTGAATTCTGGTTGTTCAAAGAGCTTTCAACAACAGGTAAAATATTAACAGTTTATACTCTTTTCAAAGAAGCAAATTATCTAAATTAATCATTTAAAGTGATAATATGCAATTTTTTCATATTTTTAAATCTTTTCCTTGAGCCAGTCTGTGCTAATATGACCCTTTACAGAGTTAATGAAAATTCACTTAGCCCCACCTGGTGATTAGATCCGGAATACCACGATTGCAAGATCTCCGTCGCCGTCACGGTACCCAGGAAGTCACGTGTCTCATGAGGGTTAGGCTAACCCAATGTGGCTAGCTGTTATGCTAGCACTGGAGTGTTTTTAGCTCAGGATTCCTGATTTTTTTCAATCTCTCCCTGCTTGAACACAGCTGATTTCTTTGAAGGAGTAAATAACCGCTCCTGTAGAAAGCTATGAAGGCTGAGGAGACATTTCAACACTTAGATTTAGCAGTTTAGAAGCAAGAACTATGGGCTACTTTATTTAATGCAGTGATTTAAAACGGACACCAGAGGGCGCCCAAAACAAGCAAAACTGCATATTATCACTTTAATAGAGAGGAAATTGTGACTCACTGGATGGAATTTCCTCTCAAGTAAAGTAGGTTTCTCATTCATTTCAAATTACGTAATGATTCTTATTTATTTATTTTTTTTTACATTTTCATAGTTACCGTATATATAGAGTTTATTTATTTGTCCTAATTTGTTGTTTGTAACCATGAAAGACCAAAGTACACACCCCTCCATTTTATTCAGGTTATTATTACACACTAGACGCCATTATTTATTGATTCACCCAAGGTGTTTTTATTAAACTGATTTTTTAAATGTTTAATCTGTGAAACATTTTCCACTGTTTGAGACCAAATTATTCTCATTTTTAATCAGTGATAAAAGATCAAATTAAAATGACTCCTTCCCCTCTCCTCTTCAGTGATAAAGGTTATTTAAGTTGTCCATAAGCAGGTGGAGAGGCTCATTGTGGTGTGTGTGTGTGTGTGTGTGTGTGTGTGTGTGTGTGTGTGTGTGTGTGCATGCTGTCAGTTACCAGAGTTCAATCAGGTGGTGCCAGTGGCTCACTCCACTTTTTTTTCTTTTTTTTTTATCTGTTTGTTAAATGAAGAAATTGATTTTGCTGATCAAACTGTCACGTCAACAGCCTTTCATAATGTTTCTGCTCTGCCAAATCTGGAACATCCAGTGCTGGTTATGATGCAAGAACTTCAAAGACCACGTTGTTTCATTATTTCTATTTGGTTATGTTTCTAAATTGTGTGTTTTTTGCAATGTAAAAATGACAAGTCTGTCGGGCTTGTGTCAGCATTACCTGCCTTAAAACATCAGCTGATGATTGAACATAAATCATAAAAATGTTACATTTGCTATAAAAACATAGCCCAAAAATGGTGTCACATTAATTGCTCAAGTAATTAAAATAAAATATCTTATGTATCTTCTATACCTTTTAGAGCCAAACTGACACAGAATTATGGTTGTCTGATGTTGCCTTATGAGTATGTGTTTATTGCCTCGTGTTGCTTTTGTTTTTCTTAGTCTTTCAAACTGCTGCAGTTATTTTAACGGACTTTTAGATGAATCATTTAAGGTACATATGTTTTAATCAGCCTGTTGTTTTTATTTTGAAATCTTTTTGTTTTTTTCTTTGTATTCAACTGTGTTCAGCGCTTTGGGCTGCCTTGATTGCTGGTGACAAGGCGCTACATGAATGAATGAATGAATGAATGAATGAATGAATGAATGAATGAATGAATGAATGAATGAATGAATGAATGAATGAATGAATGACTAACAATTCAGAACATGGCTGTATTACAACTCCAATAGAACTTTGGTTTTAGTTTTAGAGACAATCGTTAACCAGTTTTATGTAAATGCAGTAAATATAGCAGGAGTTTAAAGTTATAACAGAAATGTTTTAGCTTGTAAAGGCATTATATTTTTAACTAAACAAATTATAATCAGATTTGAGTTTTAAGGAGTTTAATTGCCAACAGACTTATTTCTCACAATTATGTAAATTTAACAAAATCAAAAAAACTTTATTAATCCCAGAGGGAAATTTGATATTTCAGTAACTCATTACATTTTTTTTTTACATTACAGGAGGATGAGCTGTTGACAGACAGGATCTTGTAGTGTTGTGTGTTGCAGTGGATCTGAAGAAGCCTGAATTGGGCCCAACAAATTGTTGAATTAAGATAGCAGTTCAATATCTGGGCTGCAGAAATGACGTAGCATGTCCTGGATTACATCATCTTTAGTTGGCAATCACTGCTAATCCACCTCCTTTGCTTTGTCTGCTCCTCTTCAATTATCTGTGCTCATGAAGCCTGAGAGTCAAGGAGTGAGATGTTGGAGTCTGGGATTTAATCCTGCAGCCAGTCTAGGAAAAGCATGAAACTGCAGTACCAAAGTTCTGGGTCCTCATCAGCGTTGTACCATCCATGCTAAATACACCTTACTTCCTTAACTAGCTGTTATCAAACATTACTGCCTTGATTTATAATGAGCTTACCAGTAAACTAGACTGTCAATTTTGATCTACAGATCTACAGATATATATATATGTATACTAAATATATATGTTATTTTTACTATATATCCACATATATAGTCTGGCTTGTCAGGCAAATAATGAGCTCCTTCAAATATCTAATACATTATTTAAAATTAAAGATATTTTCACATTTTAAGTGATTTAATGTGTATTAAATTGATTATATGGTGGAATAACATTTGAGTCAATTATTAGATATTTTATTAAATTCTTTAATGATTTGTGAAATTTATCCAACAGAATGCACAGTAAATGAATAATGTTGTAATGTCAGTAAACCACCACAAGAGGGCGACTGTTTGTCAGCAGAAGCAGAAACCAAAGACCAAGAAGTCACAAGATAGTTCACTGCTTTGTATTACCATCCTTGCTAAATACATCTCACTTCCTTAGCTAGTTGTTTTGATAACATTACTACCTTGATTTTTTATTTATTTTTATCTATTCATCTTTACACACAGCCGTCAGGATATGTTCCCCCTGTAAGAAAGTTGAAAGTAAAACAGAAAAGGGTTAAAAATTCATTATAAATCAAGGAAGTAATGTTTGAAAACAATAGGAAGTGAGGTGTATTTCTTTAGCAAGGATGGTAGAACAAAGCAGTGAACTAGCTTGTGACTGTTTGGTCTTTGGCTTCTACTTCTGCTGACAAACACTTGCCCTCTTGTGGCGGTTTCCTGACATTACAGCATTATCTATTTACAGCACGTTCTGTTAGATAAATGACACAAATGATCAAATAATGTAATTTAAAAATATATATAATAATTGACTCCATTGTGTTAGTCCATGATATGATCAATTTAATACACATAAAATCACTCCAAATTTGAAAAGATCTTTAATTTTAAATAAAGTATTAGATATATAGGCAATATTAAGATTTATTCAACATTGGACACAATAAATTATCATCTTGTTTTTAAGTTGGTTTTGGGCGAAGGTGAGGCTCACGTTAAATGACAAACGCCAGAAGTATTTTGTGATTATATGATCTTTGGCTCCTGTTTTCGCTGAACAGCTGCCGCCCTCTTGTGGTGATTTAGAGACATTACAACAACCTTCCAAATAGGATTTTCATATAATCAGATGTTGCCCTCTTGTGGCGAAACTGTGACATTACAACAACCTTCGAAATAGGCTTTTCTTACAATCAGATGTTGCCCTCTTGTGGCGAAACAGTGACATTACAACAACCTTTGAAATAGGCTTTTCTTGCAATCAGATGTTGCCCTCTTGTGGCGAAACTGTGACATTACAACAACATTTGAAATGAGCTTTTCTTACAATCAGATGTTGCCCTCTTGTGGCGAAACAGTGACATTACAACAACATTTGAAATGGGCTTTTCTTACAATCAGATGTTGCACTCTTGTGGCGAAACAGTGACATTACAACAACCTTTGAAATAGGCTTTTCTTGCAATCAGATGTTGCCCTCTTGTGGCAAAACTGTGACATTACAACAACATTTGAAATGGGCTTTTCTTACAATCAGATGTTGCCCTCTTGTGGCGAAATTGTGACATTACAATAAACTTCAAAATAGGCTTTTCTTACAACCACAGAGAAGTTTTTCAGTATTTTAGCACTGACGACAGTATAAGGAAGTTTGTCGTCCTCTAATTGTGGCAATAAGGTGAAATAATATTTATCTCAGTTTTAACTATTTATCAACCATACTTAGGAATGTTAAAATACTGCAGTTGTTAAAGAAACTGTGAAAAGTCAAACAGTGTGTTTATATTTAAAGGGTTTTTTTAACTAGAAGTGCTGTAAATAATGTTTGTTGTACTTTCATTTAATAGCCTCAAGAGCGTGAGAGCTGTCTTGTTCTGTCGTCAGTGCTAAATTCACCTACCTCAATTTGTTGTTCTACTACGTTATTTAAAATTAAAGATCTTCTCAAATTTAAAGTGATTTAGTGTGTATTAAATTGAATATGAGTTGGAATAACATTGAAGTGAATTATAATATACATGTATTTTATTAAATTATTTGATCATGTTTGTTATTTGTCCAACAGAAAGTGCAGTAAATTAATACAGTTGTAATGTCAGTAAACCGCCACAAGAGGGCGAGTGTTTGTCAGCAGAAGCAGAAACCAAAGACTAAAAGTCACAAGATAGTTCACTGCTTTGTTCTACCATTCTTGCTAAATAAACCTCACTTCATAGGCTAGTCTGAACCACTGCACCTCTGTAATGTTTAAAGAATGTTTACAGCTCAACAGTATTATGTTTACAGACCAGCATTAAGCTTTAGGCCAAACACAATGGGACAAATGCAATAAAATGCAGATAGGAATGACAGTTTATTTTTTTCATTACTCATTTTATTTTACTAGGCTTTTCAAATATGTGTGTATATATATATATGTATATATATATATTATAAACCTGAGCAATGTAATATTTAAATCCAATTTGTTTTAAAATTTCTTTCTGCCTCGCCCTCCATTTTCCACCTCATATTTTTTATCCGAGACTAGAATTGAAAGAATGAAAAACAAAATGATTTTTGTTATGTTGTATCAATTTCAACAACAACAACCAAATAACAATAAATAAAATCACCTTTTCCTTTGTTGATTATTGGTTTTCAATTGAAAATGGAAATAACAAACGATACCCAGATTTAAAACATTTACACTTCCTTCACTTGTGAAAAAAACCAAATATAGACTATGTAACTTATGCTGAGCATTTGTTATTGTCTTGTCTTGGTATCTTGTTCCACTGAAACTAATCTGTGTTCATATATAGGTATGTACAGTATGTGGAAGAACGAGAATAAAACTGTAAACAACAGAACTGGTCAGTTCAGTCTGACAGAGACAGTGAACAGAACGCCGGCGGGCGGCGTTAGGACCCGGGGTCCACCTCCTTCAGGAAGAGGGCGTAGGCTCAGCCGGCCGGTGGCGGAGGAGGAGGAGAGAGGAGAGAGCCAGCAGCGGCGCGAGCTCCAGACAGGCAGCGGCGCGAGCGATGCGAGTAGACGGCTGACAAAAAAAAAAAGAGCTAACAGAAAAACAAGTCGACCGGGTAGCATCTCGTTCCAGTGGCGCGAAGAGACGACCTCTCAGCTCGTCCAACATGTCGGTGCTAGCTCTGCAAGAATACGAATTCGAGAGACAGTTCAACGAGGAAGAAGCCATCCGGTGGATGCAGGAGAACTGGTAAGGCTAATGCACTTTAACGTTAGCACCTCGTTTTTAATCCCACATTAGTCAACCGGCGCTGTGTCGCCGGTTCAACGCGGTGTCCTCTTGCTAAATTTGAACCGGAGGCTGTGGCAGGGCGTCAGCTTTACTCACCGGGATTAAACCTCGCTGTATCCTCTTATATATATATATATATATATATATATATATATATATATATATATATATATATATATATATATATATATATATATATATATCAGGCTCACTATCATCATCTGCAAATGACTAAACATCATCCCGCCTTATAAAACGGAGGGCAAGAAAACCAGTCAGGCCTTTAGCTGGACTCTGTCCTGCTTTGAACACATTTTGCTAAAAATGCAGCTGCATCCTTCTCTGATTTGTCCTTGACGTCCTGTGATTTATTCTGTGGGCATCAGCTCAGTTTTCTAAAGGTCATTCATCCTCCAGCTGCCTCATCCACCCAGTCACTGGGCCAGTAGTTTATTAAGCTCAGCCTGGCCATATGCTGGCACACTACATCAGACTGTTCCTGCTTTTGTCCTTTCAAAAATCTGCTTGAGATTTTAAAATAACAGTAAATACATGCAGTTTTACAGAATAATAAAATGACATGACATTTTGCCTGTTACTGTAAGTGATCACAACCTCATTCTGAATAATTTATGCAACACAGTTTATCAAAATTATATTTTTATTATAGGATACATTTATTGATTTATTCTGAAATAACTAAAGATAAAATTGTCTGGTACCGGTAATTGGAATCAACCAGTATTCAGCATGATTGAACAATTTAAACTTGTAATACAGTTTTTTTCCCCCCAGTTCGTGAATGCACCATTACCAAGCAGTAGCAGTAACAAAACAAAAACATTTTTTTTGGTCTCTGGTCTAAGAGCTAGTGCACCCAGGACCTGCAAACAATCAGGCAGAACCACAGACACCAGAGGTTGTAACACATTTTACTTGTAATGAAAGACCTTCCATGTGGACATTTTTCCCTACAAGAATCACAATTTTCACAATAAAAGATATTTATTGAAAAACAATTCTGTTAATTCTCTGAAATCAATCAGATTAAGCAAAAACCTATATCGGCAGGTCAGAGCCATGCAAGAATCAGGAATTAGTATCGGCCCACAAAACCATTTTCCGTGGATCTTTAGATTAGGTAGAAAACTTGTCAAAGGTGACCTGATCCAAAAGCTTGTTTTGTTCAACCCAAGTTATTTCTGTGCGTAATCGAGTAAAGAAAAGTTAGAAAAAAGGGAGGGAAATGGCTTAAAATTACAACTCCTAAGTATAAACTGCTGTCAAGAATAATTTTTTGCTTATCGAGTGATGAGGTCACATTAAAGTTGCTATTTTTTGCAAAGTAATAAGCATACATTTCAGATTAAACCTCCTATCATAAAGTTTTATTTGAATTATTGATTGCTGATGATTCTAGATAAAAATAAAATAGAGTTGCGCCACTGTTTGCTCAGGGTGGTGCCTGTGAGGCTTTGCACAACCTGCAGCATTAATACACACTGATGTTTTACTGTCTCTTTGCTGTTAAGTAAATATTGCCTTGTGGTTTTGTGCAGTGAGGCATTTATTATGTAGGTCATGTGTAGGTCTATTCAACCATCCTTTTTGCATGGACTCACTGGAGGGTAATTACTGTCCAGGTTCATGCCAGGTTGATGAAGAAATGCCTCCAAGCACAACAAAATGAGTCATGCATGAAGTTACCGTGAGCTTCATTAAGCATGCAGTGGAATTCTAAAATAGCAGCATGTGTGAGTCCTGGTTTGTTTGCCATCGGTTTGGACTGAATGTAGAACTAACTCATATTCTAAACATTTTTTTCTGAAAATACCTTCTGGAGGCGTAGTTTGAACAGGTTTGTTTTTATTCGCTGAAACGTGCCTGTGTGTGTCGGTTAGAAAAGAGGCAGCGTGGTAGCAGAGTGTTGGAGCTGTCCATACCCTGGTACTGACTGCCGACCAATAGCATGCATCTTCAGATGTCTGCTGACAGAGCATTAACCAATCAGACGGCAGCTGATGTATGCCGTCCTCTCAGTGCTGTTCTTGTAGAAGGCAGACTGAGCCAGTGCACATGGCCCTCAGAGGCAACAACCACAGAAAAATGGAAGCTGATTTCTTGTTTATTACATTTCTAAAATACCGAGAGAAAGTAACGGTAACATTTTTTATAGCTGAAGGGTAAGTCTAAGAATAAATGTTGAAATGAATCTGGATAAAAAGAAAAATGTTTAGGATAAGTGCAGCACGTAAAAACAACATTGAATGGTCTTTTTTTTTTTTGCAATGTTTTTTAGTGTTTATTTAAACGAAAACACACCAGGGAGAAAACAATTTCATCCTATGCAAATGCTTTTAAAGTTGCATCTGCAAGTCATCTCTCTGACAACATTATTTGCATTTCTTTGAGCAGTCAGTAGTAAAGAAAGAAGAAAAATGACAATTTATGCATTTAGGAATGCACCAATTTTATTTTTCAAGAAGACAAATCATTTTGATTAATTTTGACTTGCAGTTTTTGACTTTAACCAATGCCAATTTCTCTCAAGTAACAGCATGCAAAAGAAAAAATGTTTTATTTAATTTCTGGTGAGAGTTGTAGCTTGTTCAGCTTACAGGGTTCTTCTTTCTTTGTCACATACTATCTAAAAATCTCTCCAGGTATTTAGATGTTTGATGTAGTAGCTAGTCAATATGGAAACTATACAAGAGGAGGACCTCTTATGATTATAGTTTGTGTAGCATTATGAAGTATGCTACACTTATACATTGTCAGTAAAATATTAAAGTTATTAAACAAAGTAAAATGGCTTATAAATGATGAGCCATGGCCCTGCGATGGACTGGCGACCTGTCCAGGGTGTCCCCCGCCTCTCGCCCCTTGACCGCTGGAGATAGGCACCAGCTGCCCCGCGACCCTCTGTGGAGGAATAAGCGGCTACAGAAAATGGATGGATGGATGGATGATGAGCCATCAAAATTGTTTGATCATTAATATCAGATTGACTCTCAAAATAGGTTTATTTGGGTATCAGGAACTCAACACTTATTAGTAATTTGACACAGGAGCAAAATATAGTTTTTTATAAAAATGAATTTATTACTATATTTTCCCAACTAATTTTATTTACAAAATAAAACAAACAAAACATGAATAAACATTTGTCAAAATGATTAACGATGTTATAAAAGGGTTTAGTTTAGTTTCTAAAAGAAAGTGAGTTGAGTAATTATAAAATTAACCTGGCTGAGTTGATTTCAGTAATTACTAATTGATAAATTATGATAAACAATCTGACATCGTACTGGCTAGGGGTGGGAATCGAGAACCGGTTCCAACTTGGAACCGGTTTCAACAGACCAGTTCCACCGGGATTGTACACCTCCAACTTTAACAAGTTTAAAACAAAAGGTTTTAATTCTTGGTTACTTTAACTTCCACATTGATAACCCTGAGTGTAACACAGCAGCTGATTTCTTATCCATCACTGATTCTTTTAACTTTGAACAGCATGTTTCAGGTCCAACTGATATGACACACTTTGGATTTAGTTTTCTCTCTGGGTCTAAACATCAACCAGCGAGACTCCTCACTGGAGCAAACAGAAAAGATGACATCACTCCTATTCTGAGGTCTCTGCACTGGTTACCTGTTAAATGTAGAATTCATTTTGAAATCCTGACTCTAACTTTCAGGGCCCTACATGGTCAAGCTCCTCTTTATGTTACTGAACTGATAAAGCCGTACGCTCCAACCCGAGCTCTCAGGTCCACAGACCAGAATCTCCTAACAGTTCCAAGGACCAGATTTAAAAGTCGAGGTGATCGCTCCTTCCAGTCTGTTGCACCTCGACTTTGGAATGAACTTCCTTTAGTTTGACGCTGTATAGACAGTCTGGCCTCCTTTAAAAAGCAGCTGAAGACCCAAATATTTAAAACTGCTTCTAAATAACTCATTTATGTTTTCTTGTTGTTGTTTAACGATTTTGATTTGTAATGATATTTTTGTTTGTTTTATTGATTTTATTTGTTGTCTTTTGATCATGTTTGGTTCTCTTTTTGTGTAGCACTTTGTGATTTTTTTACTGTGAAAGGTGCTATATAAATAAACTTTACTTACTTACTTCTTAACGATTCTCTTGTTTCCGTTT
The DNA here is from genome assembly GCA_006937965.1 of Callopanchax toddi. NCBI lineage: Eukaryota > Metazoa > Chordata > Actinopteri > Cyprinodontiformes > Nothobranchiidae > Callopanchax > Callopanchax toddi. The sequence continues at coordinate 2,676,824 of SSNR01000017.1, forward strand.
TTCCCGAAATTTGCTGGTCAGTAATCTTTCTCATGGAGAAATTAGACTTCTATGCACCTATCACTGGTCCGACAGAACAATAACCCAGTTTTTGTCAGACAAGCGCAGCGGAGGGTTTCAACGAGGTGAGGTCCCGACGGACCAGCTGCAGAGTCTTTACAGATGAACTCGCAACAAACGGCGAATCCCCCACTCCGCTTTTTCACAAATCACACTCTGCAGTCTTTGAGACGACTCAGGAGGCTGAAGGCTCTGCAGAGGTTTGAGTCCAGTTTAGTATCTTGATGCTGTCACCACTGTGGCAAGCCCTTTTAACATTTAATCAACAATCGGACCTCTCTGTAATTCTTATTTTATACAGCAATAACTTATTTTAAACTCATAGTTTAGCTAAATAAAGGTCATTATTAATATCTTGATATTAATATGAAACATGGCCGATAATAAACATGATTATATCATCAATTAGTCATTTGATGTATTTAAAGATTTAAAATAATGCATTTTAAACATCATTCATTATGGCTTACCCAAAAGTCTCTAAGCAATGAATTATGATTAAATACATATTTATGATATGCAATCAGTGTTATTCATTTGTCATTAAGTCTGTGGAGAAGATAATTTTTATTAAAGAGGAGGAAAGCCTTGAGTTTCTTCCAGACGTCAGTATCAGCAGGCAGGCCTGTCAAGGCCGTGTTATGACTCTCTCCAGTTTGTTGTAGAAACTGTCGCAGCGAGTGAATGTTTTTGATTTCAAGGTACTCTTTGTTATTGGCTGTCTGCACAAGTCTGGTATTAAAGTGACCAGTGGTTTCAGTTGACCTTTGACATCTGCATGACCTTTTGATCGTTACATTTGATTATATCCTTATGTTTTGAATATCATCAATAATTAACTTTTTAAATATCTTTGCATTGCTAGAGAGTATGATGCAAATGCCAGAGATTGACCAATGTCAGGTTCACATTACACAGTCATTCTGATATAAATTGTGTGATATTCTGTGCAAAAGTGCCTCGTCAGTGATACTAATTACTAGGGATGTCCCGATCCGATCACGTGATCGGAAATCGGCCCAGATCACGTGATTTTGGACTCGATCGGAATCGGACGTCACCTCCCGATTTTGACTCGGGTTTCCTCTACATGCGCACCGCCCCGCCAAAATAAAAGCCGCTACGCCGTCAGAAGGAAGTTTGGGTTTTTAAATATACGTTAAACAATCTAAAGCACATGGGATTTATATATAGTCTATACGTATTTGTGCACTTATATTAACCATAATCAGAGTTTGAATCAGTTTCCGCCGGTCCAGGAGGAGGGAGGGGGCCGAGACTGGGAGACACGCGAGCTATGGAGCACTGCAGCGACCAGGTTCGCTGCTCTCTCCACACCCACCGGGACTCGTCCTCCCCCTGAACGGAAAGCAGCCAAGCACTGACGGGAGTACTCGGTCCGGAGGAGGCGGCAAGGCCGGCGTGGAGCGAGTCACACCCGCGCTAACTCGTTTCCCTTACGCCGCGTCTCCCTCCAGGCTCAGAGGAGATTCTGCTGAGTGCTGCAGGTACATCACATCACAACACCCGCCCTCCGTCGGGAAATAAATTGAGCGATGTTAAAATTTTTAAAAAGCGCTTTCTGAGGAGGAGCTTCCTGATTAAATGTCGCTCCAAAACGCAAACACTGACGGATTTCTCCAAATAGTCTAATTAATAAGTTGTTCAGAGCTGCTGCAGTCAGAGGATAAAGCAGCAGGAGGAGTGAAGGAGAAGCTGATGACTTAAGAAATGATCAGGGTCATTGTCAGTAAACAAGTTTGTTCTTTCTGGGCAAAAAATGGACCAGAGTGTTAAAATAATGTTGACATTTCTGCACCTGAACAGCTGTAGTAAAAAAAGATATTAAAAAGTTACTTCAACCACAAACTAATTTTGTGCACAGAGAATATATGTTTAAGTATTTAAACATATATGGATATGATAGATTATACATTTGGATGGATTTATGTCTGCAGCACGACATCATTTTGTGGCTTGTTTGTTTTTATTAGTTAAACATCGACCAAGTAGAACGCAGAAGCAGCTTGAAGCAGAAAGTGTGAGTATGTCTGTGGTCTGGAGGCATTATAAAGTTGATCACAACAACATATTAAAAAGATCGGATCGGGACTCGGAATCGGTAGATCTTCAAAATCTAATGACTCAGACTCGGACTCGAGGGCCAAAAAAACCTGATCGGGACATCCCTACTAATTACTGCAGCTGTTAAAACAACCATGAATTTCAGTGTAAATTAACCACATGATGCAAAATGGACAATAATGTAAATGCTTATAAAATAGCAATTTTAGCTAAAGCATTTGTTTTTGGAGTATTTTTTAGGATGGCATAAAGTTTGCACTGGAACTGGCTCTTCTTAGACTAGCTGTTAATTCATCAGTTCAGTCTGAACTAATCTGTATTTCTCTAAACTGAGGCTGAACAAATAATCCTCAGCAACAGGTAAGATAGACTGTTCATTAAAATAAATAAATAGTCTAATAATGTTAGTGGATGTTTTTCTAGGAGACTGGTGGTGACAGTGAAGTAAAAATGGACCTGAATATTATGGGTTTAAACATTATTCTAACTCCCTGCTGCAGGTAATTTTATGCATTTGATCAGACTTGATGTTGCTGATGAAATAGGTTGAAACAAATAACTAATATTAATTCTTGTAGACTTACATAAGCTGATTAAAAACAAAATTTCTGCATAATCTGAGGAATTCCTTTGTGTCTGTGTACTCGCTGCTTTCCTTCTGCTTTAGGAGTCCCAGCATCACTTTGCTCCTGCATCCCATTTCAGTTTTTGCATATATGAAGAGATGTTTACCTTTGTTGTTTTGTTCAAAGACTAGCCTTGTTTCCTTTCTTTTGATGCATCTGATTACCGTTTAGTTTCCTGACGTATCTTATCTCATTAAGTAGGCTTGGGGGTGTGGGCTCTGGGCTGGCGTTAGGTTTCTGAGACTTGATGTGTAATTGAGATAACCATCCTTCCTTTAAGTTTCTTGTTACTTAATCAGTCCAAGAGCGCCTGAACTCTGTTTTAGATCTCCTGAGCCCATCTACTGGATGGAAGAGGCCAGTAATACGTATCATTTTAGCGTTTTTTTTTTTTTTTACAGAACTTGTTGCACTTCTTCCTAGAAAGGATACATACACTCACTGGTCACTTTATTAGGTACACCTTGCTAGTACATGATTGAACTGCCTGTTGCCTTCAGAACTGTCAACACAGTTGCTGCAGATTTGTCGGTTGCACACCCATGATTTTAATCACCCGTTTCCCCCCATACCTCAATGATTCTAGACTGGATTTAGGTCTGATGAATGGAGGCCATTAGAGTTCAGTGAATTCATTCTCGTGTTCAAGAAACCAGGTTCACATTGCCTGAGCTTTGGGACGTGGTGCATTATCCTGCAAGAAGTAGCCATTAGAAGATGGGTCCATGGTGGTCATAAAGGGATGGACATGGTCAGCAACAATACTCAGGTAGGCCGTGGAGTATAAATGATACTGAGTTGGTACTAAGGAGCCCAAAGTGGGCCAAGAAATCTCCCTCACACCACCGGCAGCATGAACCATTGATGCAAAGCAGGAAAAATCCCTGCTACCATGATGCTTACACCAAATTTCGACCTGACCCTCTAAACGTTGCAGCTAAAATCGACTCAACAGACCAGAAAATGTTTTTCCAATCTCGTATTATTCAGTTTTGGTGATCACCACCTAGTTGTCTAAATATGTTGAGTTGCTGCCATGTGATTGGCTGATTAACAGTTTGCTTTAAACAGCATTTAAACAGATGTACCTAATAACGTGGACAGTGATTGTCAGTTTTCGTATTTATTCACACATTTTTAGATGTTTGATTTCAGCCAGGCAGAATACAAGGATGTCAAAATATGTCCAAAAAGTGGTTCAGTAACACTTTTACTTTTAAAAAAACAATAACGTGGCTGTAAAAGAAATGACTTACAGGAGCAAGAGCTGCTGCTAATTTGAGTTTTCTGTGCTCTGATTTGTGAATACGTCTAAAGCACATGTCTAGGCATTTGTTGTTTATAAATCAGTTGCAAATAATCTCTCATTTACATATTTGTTTTGCATGGCCTTGCATAGCTTTGTGTGACACTGTCAGCACAGCCACTAGTGAGAAAGTTGGACACCAGCTCACTGTTGGAAGCCAGCAGACTCATCCTCAAGCTGCAAACACAGAATTATATAACAGGTGAAATCTCTTGGGGCAGATTATACAGATCCAAGTTCCCCAGCAGGTTTGCCTACAGTTATATATGACTCTGTTAGTGGGGGAGGGGAGTCTGGTGCAACATTCCTCTTATGCACTTTATTAAAGTAACTAAATGTATATACACAGCGTCAAATTATAAGTTTGAAGGGCTCACCCATTGCACTGATGTTTAGACTGTTTAACCTGAAGTTTTATAGACCACAGTTGAGTTTTGGTTTTTATTTTGTATTTCAAAATGTGTTTTTAAGTATCGGATCAAGCAGAGGCAACAGCAGAGCAAACCTGACTAACACCCAGTACCTACATATCCCGTTGATGATCACATGGAAGAAAGAGATGCCAGAGATGACATTTAACAAGACTCTCTTTCATACTTTAATTATGAAAACATTGAACTTGGTTGTCTCTTACACCACTTACCTTGTGTACTAATACACTATAGTATATGTTTTGACAAAAGTAGGAATACTTCATTCAAGCACAAACAACATGGTTTGCGTTTTAGCTTTGATTCTATAAAAACAAGCAGAATTAGACACTTTTTAGTTTGTTTAGTCATGAACCTGCTTTAGTTCTCCATCTGCTGAAAAGTCTCCAACCTTGTAGCAAGCAAGAACACTGCTGATTCTGTTACTCCTTCATGCTGATTCTTCCTAGAAGTGCTCTGACGCTGTCGTTTTTCATTTGTGCTGCATTGGGCCGATTTGACAAACCATGGAGTCAAACCTACTGCAACAATCCCATGTAGACACAAGTCAAACTGAGACGTGCTACCTACGATCCTCACTTTTACAGTATGCTTTAGTGTTTGCACACATTTAATCAGCTTACTCAGTCATGTTTATTCTTAGATTGAGTTTGTCATGAAGGAACTGATTTTCCATGATATTAAAATCACCCATTTGACTCTGATTACAAAGTAGGTAAAAGGGAGTAGAGGAAAATTAGTCTTCTTTTATTATTCCCTGACATATCCAATTACTTGAGTAGTACTAATAGTACACTGCAACCAGAGTGTTCCCAGTTTTTAAGTCATTTTTGTATGACTGTTGGAAATAAATGCTGAAAGCCAGTGTTGGATTTTGAGAGAGTTTATTGGTATTTAGTACATCGCACTCTTCTGTCAGATTTTCTATTTTCAGATGGAGAATTTGACATATTGCTGACTCCATCAAAGCTTTATCCAGACATGATGGAGCATTTACAGAAAAGCTGCATGCTAGTGCAATATTTGTCACCCGCTGCATGACGAGGAGCTGAGAGAAGATATAAAAAGACTGAGCTGTGATAAGGAGGGACGTAGTTCTCTCTGCAGGTTGATTATGAAGCTCATTTTATATATGAAGCCAGTTTAGAACAACTTATTTTGCACAGGTTATAAAGTTAACTTTCCCAAAATATTTATTAAAATCTTTTTGTGACTTTTTGAATGGCTTGTGTTAGAAGGTGTTACAATAAATCAACATCTTTTTATTTGCCCTCCTTCAGTATTCTGGCATTTTCTAACCTGAAAATAAGATCTGGGTGCTCATTTATTAAACCTGCTTACCCACAAAATGGGCCTGAAAGTTGCGTAAGTCACTTTTTACTCAAACTTTGGGATTTATAAAAGAAAACGTAACAAAAGAATGTGCGCAACTCTAAAGGCTAGAATACACCGGACACGTCGGCGACACGCCACGTCGTGGCTGCGGCGTTATTTTGATTTAAAACCATTCTAGTCCATCAGATCACTCACACAGAGCTCGCCACAACGCGTCCCAGACACGCGAGACGCCGCCAGCCCGCTAAAGATTTGCACCAGTTTAAAAAGGAGCGCCAGTCGCAGCTGTGCGCGTGTGTCACGACATGTTGAGTACTTTCTGACACCGGCATTACCATGACACCGACGTTACGACGCAGAACGGCTCCTATTACGGCACACAGAAATAAACCGCCACAAACATTACGGCACACATAAACAACAGCTCCATTAAATAACTTACTTACCCATTTTGAAAGAATTAGAATTAGATTCCCAGAACACACGATGGCAGCTCTGATCACATATAAACAAAGAATTCACTTCCCGCTTTCAGTTTTCAATTCCCGCGTGATGTTGTGACTATCGCGCGATTTTTTAAAGCAGCATCCTACGGCGCGCTGTGTCAGGAGCGTGTCTTGTGTGAGTACAAGACTCGCCAACACCGCAGCCAGAAGGTGGCGCATCGCTGAGGTATCCGGTGTATTCCAGCCTTAAGCAAACTGAACCTTGCGTAAGGACCTGTTGGAGACGTGAAACCTGTCAGAGCAGCTGGTGAGATGAAAAAATGTTGAATTTATGACACAATTAAAGACTTGTAGACCCTGGCGCACACAGAACCAACAATCCCGTCTCTAAAAAGAATTAAAATGAAAATATGTCAGAATAATATCCCATTCTGTTCATCCAGTCGTCTTCAGATTATATAACAGCTGCACATATTGATGCATTAATTGTGATTTCTGAGACTTAGGAATGCTGCAGGGACACTTGTGCGTAAGGCGCTGGAATGCGCTGCAGCTCAGCCAGTAGTCAGACTCCGGATGAATGGGAGAGAGTTTTTAGAGATTTCTAGATAATGACTGGACGATCGATCAGCTGATAGATTCATTAGAGCATCCTATGGATCAACTGGGTCCAGTATTAGATCAACAGAACCATCAGAACCAGTTAAACCCGGTGTCACCGGCCGTTCTCAGGTTCCCTTCAACCAGCGATTTATCCAACAGGTTGACTGTTTGATAGGATGAACAACATGATGTGTCTTCCCCTTTGGATTAAATTAAATGTTATCATTAAACGTTTCTCTTAGATCTACACCATCTCTCTGTCAGTCTGACAGCAGACGCGCTGCAGCGAGGACACTTCCGTGTCTCGTGATCCGTCAACATTTCACCACCAAATCAAACATTTTTCCGTCCATCCACCACAAGCACCTCGAGTTTCAGCCTCTGTAAAATCACGTTTTCTAAACCTCTCCATTGTCACGATTTACTGTTAAAAGCCAGAAACCCACTGGCTTATGCATATGCAATTATTCATGAGGTACTTTGCATTGACCGTATATGGCAGAATGTGGGTGTGTAGGAGGAGGGTTCTGACCCCAAAACAGCTGAGCACAGTTCTAGGTCTGAGAGCCATTTATGAAGCAGAATTGCGTGGATCTGTGCGTCCGCAGGGTTTTATAAATCGGATATGGAATTTGCATAACTGAAAATTTTTTGCTGAGCTTAAGCAAGTTTTAGTAAGGATTCTACGCAAAGTTTTATAAATGAGCACCCTGAACTCTACCAGCACTGACACAGGAAGATTCCTGTCATGGTTTTAACAGAAACTTGAGTAGAGTGAGTATTCAGATGGATTAATGTAAAGGGATGCATGTCAACAAATGCGTGTACTGTGCATTCCTGTGACTGCAGACAGCAACTGGTGCAACAGCAGCGCCTTCTCCTCCCCCAACACCTCGTCACATTGTCAGCCTTGACTGAGCCCTTGGGCTTCTTTAGCCTTTTTATTATTTATCTGACAGCATCTTCTAAATATACCACAGTAGGCTGTTCATATCACAAACTCTGGCTTTGTTTGCTCATATATTATAATAACAAAAGACAAACAATATGTGTAATTGACTGTCAAACAACCGTAGATAACAACTTTACATTTTACTGAGTTGATGCACAGAATGCATGCTTATTATTAGTGTTGTCTAATCAGCTATTCTTTATTCATTTTTATAACAACAATATTTTGTCATTCATTTTTTGTTTTAAAATGAACAAAGCACATTCAAGCAGACTTTTTGACAGCTGCCTTTCACATAAATGTTGTAGATTCTGGAGAACGCTCAGAAGATGCTTTTGGTATCCAAAAAGGAAGAATGTTTTGTTTTAAAATCTTTTAAATTACTCTCCTTGGTTTAAAATTCAACATGGTGCCAGTTTTTTGTCTTGGCTAGAAGTAGCTTGAAGAAACTGAAGTTTTAGATTCTATCATTGCCTAATTTTTTTGTTGAATTTTCATCGCTGCTTCTTCTTTTGAAGGATGCCCTGAATAAAGTCCAGTGGTGAGGTGTGGTTGCAGCCACATGAGCCTCAAGGTTCCTGCAGGAAACATCTAATCAAGTTCAGTTGTTTTAAAATGTTTTTGCCAGCAAAATGACAGAAGCTACATTACAAAGCAGGAAAACAACACCTCAACATTTATTTAAAAAAAATGTAGCCTAATATGTATACTGACCTCTGCTGGCCATTTAACATATTTGTATAAGGGGTATGATTTTCTCAAATATATATCAATTTAATTGATGCTTATACAAAATTAGGGTTTTATTTGACATAGTTTCTGTCAGTCCAGTAGCAGCGCTCCAAACTGCCAAGCTGAATTTGTTTCAAATTAGAGCATGAGCAAGAAATGATTTGATACAGTTTTGGTGCGATACTTTGAAATGCAACGCTGTCCCTGACCGTTATTGGGTGTGGGGTAACTCACTTAGGGAATGCACTTTATGCTAATGTCAATCAGCTTTAAAAACAGCTATGAAATGGTCCTCTTGCAAAGAAGTTCTTAAAAATGAAACTTTGAAATCTTAAATTTTAAAAACACTGATGTGCTCCATCAAAGTCATACCAAGCCTAATTATGTACCTTGTGTATTTGGGGGATTGAGTGTAGGACAGTTTCTGTGTCTTACTGCCTAATATTTTGACTGTATATTGGATACAGAAATTAATTCATCTTCTCTTTCTGTGAAGATGCTAACTAGGATTCTCATACAGACCTAGCATCTGCACACTATCCTATTAGACGGTTCTTTTTGCACTGCAGAGTGAAATCTCAAAACATATCATCTCTCTAACCTTTGACCTTTGCCCTTGGATGGCAGTGCGCTGGAGGGGAATTGGTTTCTCCTCTGCTTTTCCTCCAGCTACGCTACAATAAGTAGGCCACTTTATTGTGTGTTGCTATGTCCCCCCCCCTCCCCCCTCCATGTGGCTGAGAAAAGGTGATGTCATTCTGCAGTCCTGTTGTCATTCTGTCAAAGCACCTTCATTTGACTTTGACCATACTGCCTTGTCCTTTGTTCTGCAGAGGAGGTCTGGGAGTGTTTGCAAGTCAGTTTGAGTGAAATTGGTCTGATGTAAAAGAATGCTCCACTCCCACTCTTTTGTCCCTCAGTCATTCCAGTGTGCAGGCGGATGCTGCGTTCCTCCGATTCCACGAGTAAAGGAAACTTTATTCAAAAGCTGAGAAAATGAAGTAAATTATATTTCATCAGGTGGACTTTCAGTGCAGATTAAGTTTTTTTTTTAATAAAATGATTCAGCTTTAAATACATCTTTCTTTACGAAGTTAGGCATTTTGCTTTGATTTCTAGTGTTAATTCTAGTGTTAATCCCAATTCAACATCATTTATCATTTTGTTTATAATTTTCTGTGTGTAGAAAGTAGAATTAGGTAACACTTGTCCTCCGCAATTCTGAACTGGTCTCTTAATTCTTTTCAAACCTAGAAGCTTCAAAGCAAAGCACCAAACATCTTCTACTTCTTTTATAGAAATCCAATGATGTCTTTGCAGATTTTACAGAGTTTTAGAACATTTAAAGGGGTCATAAAATGGATGCAACCTGCAGTGTCAACATCACAGTTTTCTTCCTGCAACTAGGCTGCGTTGTTCCCTGTTCAGTAGAATACAGAATATGCAGTACTCAGCCATCCAGTTTAATAAGTCAGACTACCTGGGCGTTGTAACTTAGCTGAGGTCTGGGAAATGCTTTTTATTGTCAGTGATGTTTCAGCAGAAGTTCTCAACCTTCATGTAGCGCATCAGTCCACTCTGACTACAAGAATAATGAACTAAAAGCTAAGAATTTAATATTTGCAAGTAGAATCAAATTTACATTTAGAACTATCTAAAAGTCTTTTTTGACTTTACCTTACACTCAGTATATTGATTTTTAATTGACTGATTAAAGAGGACTATTTAGAATCTGACCTGTGACACTGATACACTAAAATACAAACATTTTTTAACATTTCTTCAATTTTTTACATTTTATTTTTTACACTGATTACATTAGACTTAGTAAAGGCCTGAATGTATTTTACCATATTTTGTGTGTACAAGCTGTTAGGATCTTTGATGACCTACATGCATAATATTTTTAGGGGTCAGCTGTGCCACATTCTTTGTGTTAGGGTCTGCAGTTTTACACGCCAACCCAAGAGGGTTAGCAGGCAACAGGGTGTTAGTTTGTCAAATGTCTATATACAGTCAGGTCCATAAATATTGGGACATCGACACAATTCTAACATTCTTGGCTCTATCTACAATGGATTTTAAATGAAACAAACACAGCGTGCTATAACTGCAGACTTTCTGCTTTAATTTGAGGGTATTTACATCTAAATCAGGTGATCGGTGTAGGAATTACAACAGTTTGATATGTGCCTCCCACTAAGGGACCAAAAGTACCGTAATGGGACAATTGGCTTCTCAGCTGTTCCATGGCCAGGTGTGTTATATTCCCTTGTTATCCACAATTACAATGTGAAGATTAAATATCCAGAGTTCATTTCAAGTGTGCTGTTTGCATTTGGAATCTGTTGCTGTCAATTCTCAAGATGAGATCCGAAGAGCTGTCACTATCAGTGAAGCAAGCCATCATTAGGCTGGAAAAAACCAAACAAACCCATCAGAGAGACAGCAAAAATGTTAGGCGTGGCCAAAACAACTGGAACATTCTTAAAAAGAAGGAATGCACCGATGAGCTCAGCAACACCAAAAGACCCGGAAAACCACGGAAAACTACTGTGGTGGATGACCGAAGAATTCTTTCCCTGGTGAAGAAAAAAACTTTCACAAGCACTGGCCAGATCAAGAACACTCTCCAGGAGGTCGGTGTGAGTGTCAAAGTCAACAATCAAGAGAAGTCTTCACCAGAGTGAATACAGAGGGTTTACCACAAGGTGTAAACCACTGGTGAGCCTCAAAAACAGGAAGGCCAGATTAGAGTTTACCAGACGTCGTCTAAAACAGCCTTCAGTTCTGGAACGACATCCTGTGGACAGATGAGACCAAGATCAACTGGTACCAGAGTGATGGGAGGAGAAGAGTCTGGAGAAGGAAAGGAACTGATCCTGATCCTGAGCGTACCACCTCATCAGTGAAACATGGTGGTGGTAGTGTCATGGCGTGGGCAGTATGGCTGCCAATGGAACTGGTTCTCTTGTATTTATTGATGATGTGACTGCTGACAAAAGCAGCAGGATGAATTCTGAAGTGTTTCTGGTAATATTATCTGCTCAGATGCAGCCAAATGCTTCAACACTCATTGGACGGCACTTTACAGTGCAGATGGACAATGACACAAAGCGTACTGCAAAAGCAACCAGAGTTTTTCAAGGCAAAGAAGTGGAATGATGGCCGAGTCAATCACCTGACCCGAATCCGACTGAGCATGCATTTTACTTGCTGAAGACAGAACTGAAGGGAAAATGGTTCCGATGACAAAATTAGTATAATTAAAAACCTCCTAAGAACACAAACCTCCAAGTTTGAAATGAACAATTAAAAGTTTTGTTGCATCTGTTTTTGTGTTTTACAGGAAGAAGTCCTTCCTGTACTCTGCTCTCTATGCTGCCTGTATTCTGGGGGGTCGTCATGTCATGAAACAAAGGGAGAAGTTTGAGTTGAGGAAACCACTGGTGCTATGGTCTCTCACACTTGCTGCATTCAGGTAAAATGATTCATCAGATGAAAAATAATCTTCAATGTAAAGTTTTATTCATTGGAAAACATTTCATTAGTCGTGTTAAAGTCTGTTTAAAGATTGATAAAAGATTTAGTTTATGTTTGGTCATGTAGATCGAAAAATGCATTATAACAATATTTAAACTGACTTTCTTGTCCAGTATATTTGGTGCCGTTCGTACTGGGAGCTACATGACGTTTATCCTGATGTCCAAAGGGCTCAAACAGTCCGTTTGTGACCAGAGCTTCTACAACGGGCCAGTCAGCAAATTCTGGGCTTATGCTTTTGTTCTTAGTAAAGCACCTGAACTTGGTAAGTGAAAAACATTTCAGATTTTGTCCGTTTTTGGGTGTAATACTGTAACTTTTGGACAACATTTCTGCTGCAGTGAAACAGTCAAGCCAGTATAAACATAAAGATGATAGATGTCCTTAAAAGAACCCTCAGATACAACATAATGCCACTTTGGCTGAATAAGAAACATCCTTAATCCAGATCCGAAGCTGGATCTGGATGAACAGCAAAAGTTAATCTCATCTAATTTTACTCATGGCACACTTCAGGTAAAGTGTTCATACTAGTCAGCCTTCTTATTTTAGTCATCGTGTATACAAAAACAAGGTAACCTCAAAAGTTACATAAACTCATTTATGGATGTAAATATTTTATGAAACGTTGTTGTTTGTTTGAGTAGAGTCTGCTCTCCTTAGCGTGCCAAAGGCTTGGTGCTTAAAATGTTCTACATATTTAAAAACTCCTCGTTATCCTCTCCTAATGTCTGCTGTCCCACATGCAGGTGACACCCTCTTCATCGTCCTGAGGAAACAGAAGCTCATCTTCCTCCACTGGTACCACCACATCACGGTGCTGCTCTACTCCTGGTACTCGTACAAAGACATGGTGGCTGGCGGCGGGTGGTTCATGACCATGAACTACTTAGTCCATGCGGTCATGTACTCGTACTACGCCTTGCGGGCAGCCGGCTTCAAGGTGTCGCGCAAGTTTGCCATGTTCATCACGCTGACCCAGATCACCCAGATGCTGATGGGCTGCGTGGTCAACTACCTGGTGTATTCGTGGATGCAGCAGGGCCAGGAGTGTCCATCCCACATGGAGAACATTGTGTGGTCCTCCCTCATGTACCTCAGCTATTTTGTGCTTTTTGTCCAGTTCTTCTTTGAAGCCTACGTTGGCAAGTCCAAATCAACTGCTACAATTGTCGGCAAGAAAAGCAATTAGAGGAATGCCAAAAAGTATGGGAAGGAGGGAGATGGTTACAAAAAAAAGGGAATTGTGAAATAAGTTGAGGGATGGACTTGGGAGATTTTTGAGCGGAGCTGAGAAAGCTGTGACGTGGAGGCTGGGGCACAAAGGGGTTGTGAGAGGGAGGGTGGGGTTATAAGTGGTTGGTGTTTGTGCTCGTGCATTACTACTAATGTGCAGATCTAAGAAAACCTAATTGAAGGTGATGTCTCCCCTGAAGGTTCCTGAGGAAGCGGCACCACCATGTAGAAAAGCCATCATGAGTCGTGCACCTGAAGTTTCAAACCTCCTTTTTTGAATATAAATCCAGTGCTTTTAAAAAACGTGTTTTTTAAACGGCAAATGATAAAATTACGAGTAATTGATTACATCTGCCAGAAGAAACTGTACTTATTATTGAAGGGGAAAAAATAACCAAACAAAAAAAGAGTTTTTGTCTGTTTTCAGTGTTATTAGTTCGACCAGAAAAAGAAAGTTTGAGATGCCTAGTGAAGCTTTAGGGGTTGATGCGAACTTATTGGGCGAGGGGCACTGTGTTGACGGTGTCTTACGTTGCAAATTGCAATCATTTTCTCAGGTCTTTGGCTATCTCTTTCTAAATATAATATGCATATCAAGATGAAGTAGACTTGTTCAACATCTGCTCCAGTTTACAGTGTGGCTGAATTGCTTCCGAAGCGATTTGATATTTGAATTAAAAAGTGTGAGTGACAGAATGAAGCTGATTGGACTGACTGACGTAGATGAACACACTGCACCTGGCCGGTCATGTTTGGGAATAGATGCTGACAGTGCCCTGCTTCACCACTTGTCTTGACCTTGCAGAAGTTGCCTACTACAAATGGTAAATGACCTGAGATCGATGTCCTTTAAAGGATGATCAGTGAAGAAAACCAGTCTGTTGGACACTGAAGGCTTAGATGACATGTTTGTGTTTAGCAAAAAAAATAAAAATGCTAATTGTCAAAATCTGCTGTATTAAAAACATAGTGTGTATCCTTAATGGTGTCTGTTGTACTGTTGTGCATTTGCACTATTATCAATGTCAAACAATTGTTGCAGAAAAACCTAATGTATGATGAACAAAGTGTGAAAATATGACGTGCTTGTGGTGTTTTCTGTTTACACCATCCTGAGATCGCACATTCCTTATTCATTAAACATACATTTTAAAACCAATCTTGCAGTTTCTCTAGTAACATTTTTAGCCAGATTTTTGTGTTTACGTAGCAATAATGGAACCAGTTTTTGTTTTGCATACCCAATCTCTGCAATTTTGTATTTTCAGCATCACTAATGTCCCCATATCGGCTTATAGCAACACAGAACTGATTTGTTATTGATTAGTTTGAGGGGATAATCCAGAAAAAGTACAACGATAAAACTACATACAATCCCACTAAGTAAGCACATTGAGTATTGTAACGGGGGGGTTTTTCTCTCGTTTTTTTAGAAGAACATGTCTATGTTGGACCTATCTTCCACTCCACATCCACTATGTGTTTAGAAATCTACATAGTTTATAATAAAATTAAAAATCAAAACTAAAGATTTTTTTAAAAAGTGGTAATCATTTTTGGTTCTGACATTTTGTGTAAAAAGCAGTTTTTCAGATGTAATCACCAAAGGAATAAAGTGAAAACAAAACTGCATCAGTTCCTTAATTTTATTTTTCAGATTCATCTTCCTGCCCTGTATATCTCGCCCAGTCACAGATGTGAACTTCCATCATTAAAAATCTAACCGTACATTCATCTATCCTGATGAACCAAACCACTAATAAACGTTTCAGCTTAATTTGCAAATGTTTTGAATTTGACTATTAGTGTCATATCAATAAGACCTTTCTATGTTTTACCAATCTGCTGATTAGATTTATTTTGCAGCTTTTTCATGAAATAAAGAAATGCATTTTATTCAAATACAAAGGAGACGCAAATGAGACATGTTGGTATAAACTTCCACCCCACAACGTTGTGTCTGCACAAGGGATTATTAAAGGATATGGGATTATCTCTGAGAAACAATGGATTTGAGTAAGCCGTACTATCAGTCTGACTGGGGACAGCAGTCTGGGTGTTATTTTATTTCAATCTAATTCATATTTTTTGGGTGAGACATCCAATTTAAGCCACTAACGAGTTGAAGCTTCTGCCCAACAGCTGTATTTATTGTGCTGACAGGAAGCGTGTGACGCTGCCAAGAGGTGCATTCCTATCTTTATTTGAACCAAGTGTAAAGTGATTGAGTTAAAACAGTCATCACTGATGTGTCGGTGCAGCAAGTTCATTCCTTTCAGGGATGAAATGTTGGTTTTGTTACAACATTCAACAGATATTTACATAAAGCATTTTCCCCTCTATGGCAGGTATATTTCAGGAGGTTATTTGTAAAGAATCTGATTGATGTTACTGAAATATGCCTTTATTGATGCCAGGATAGTTCGACAAAGTGGTTTTCTTTATGCACTGTCGCCATCTAGTGGACTATTTGCAATTCAGCTAAATATATTAAAAGAAAAATATATGATCTTTAGATTTATTGGCGCTACATAGGTTCTTTATGTCTTAGTGTTAAGACAGTGTTAGTGTTAAGTCCCATAACAGAGCGTCAGACTGAAGGTGTCTGACCTCAGAGGGAAACCGGTTTCATCGGCTCAGACGGGCTGATGGACCGTCTCAGGGGGAGCCGGCAACTAGCGTCAGCTGTGTAGGGTTGACAGCTGAGAGCAGAGGTCTGGTCAGCGTCAGACCAGAACCGCTCTCCTTTCTCTTAGCTTGTTCAGCTTGTTCTCATTAAACTGAACTCTCGCTTCCGGGGTCGGAAGTTAAAGGGAGTCTAAAAGACGTGGGCCAATGAGGAGTTATTAATGTCACGTGACTTAGACCGCTAACTCTTATTGGTTGTAGTAATGAGTGACGTGGTTGTCAGAACCTTTATCAGTATATGTGTGAAATAATACTGAAGCAGATCAACATTCATTAATGCTGGAAGAAAATGCATTAATCATTTAAGACATTTCTGTAACAGATTAAAGTGTCATTTTAGGAAGAGACACCAAGAGTCTTTATTATTATTATTATTAGAGTCCGGTGGATTCTTCCGATACGACCGTGACCCTGGAGGAATGTTGATTCAGGTTAAAACACAATAAAAGAGTCATTTTACTCCAAGTTATTGGGGAAAAAAAAAAAAAGATGGTTATTATTTGTGATGATCTAGAGGTCAAAGTTCAGAGGTAGTAACGCATTTGGGTTCGTTACAGCTGACTTACGTTGAGAGCGTTTATTGCTGTAAGACAATTTTGGAGTTTAGATGCTAAATCTATAGAATTTGTAACATTTATAAATTTCTTGTCTTGTAATTTGCACAAATTGAAATTATACCTGCAATTTACCTGGTAAGAAAACAACATGTAACTCTTTAGTTGAAATAAATCATGAATTAATGTTTCATAGGTTTATCTAATTAGGACTATGCACAAAAAATATTATACTCATGAAGAGGTAGATGCATTATGCCAGATTTAGCCATCGGCAGTCCCTCAGCAGGTAAACATGACTCAGCACAACACCCCAAAGGATCAAATGAAAGAATAATGATGCATGAGTTAAAAACACATATAAATAGAAATCTAAAACATTTAAAAATTCAAATTTTATTTATTTACAGAACATTAACTCTTGAACTATAAACTGACCAAATGTTTGTGCTGATTTTGAAAAAACTCTGAAGTCAATTTTTGTTTTCTTGGGCAAAAAATATGTTTTCAAACTGTCAGGAAGTGTTTTCCTCCCCTTGGAGGTTTGATTTAAAAACCAAAAGCTGGTTTTCTGTAGGATCTCACCATCAGGCCTACGTTGGTCTGGAGGGTCTGTATTATGACCTAAAGACAAGCTCCACATCCTGGTTAGGCCTTCAAAACCCAGTACTTCATAATACTGCATGTTTAGTAAGCATAACAATAATGATAGTCCAGCTGTTTCCAATCCAGTACCTGATTATAAACTGGGCAAACTGGTTTTAATGTTATCTGACTTGCATGGGACCAACAGACATGAGACATTCAGGTACACCACTGATGTCTCCTCAGTAGGTGAGTGGTTCAGTATGGCAACATTAAAACGTAATATTTATTGATGCTAATTAGGTTGCGATTTGCTGCCACTTCAGAAAAGACACATTTCAGACTTTAGATCATTTAAAGAGCATATTTTAAGTTAGACACTCCCTTAAACAAATGTTTAGAGAAATATAATAGAAACTTTTTCTGAATAAAAATTTACACAAATTCAGCTTATTTAGGCTCTTGGATTCGTTTTTGTGAGAATTGTCAATTTTTTCACCAAACCGGAAGTGACGACAGTTCAGGGAGACCGTTCGTTCTCTATATAGAAAACTGATCCACTGATCACTGCTTGTGACGAGCTAAACAAACCCCCAGAGTGTCGTTATTTTATTACTTTATTACTATAGTGAGAAGTTATTTTATTAAGATTAAAAAGAAAAAGATAAAAACAATCAGTCCTGTAAGGCTGTACCCTGTCGGTCCAGCTATAGACCGTGACCCACCTCCTCACTCGGGTCTGGGTAAAATACCAGCGTTTAGCACCAGGTTTTTGATCATCAAAGCTCCAAACATTGAGCTGCGTTCAGGTGGATTGTTAAGAAATGAAAGAGTTTATAAAAAGTTTCACAGGATGCAGCTAAACGGTTCGAGGCTGACCGAAACCGTGTCGGGTCAGGCTGGAAACCCCGCCGTGAAGCCCCTCTTGGTAGCCCCGCTGGGAACGGGAATCCCCTCTGGAGAGCATCGCGGCATGGATTTACTGTACCCCGCCAGCCAGGTGAGGGTCAGACACCTGAAGGAAATGGTCTCATGAAATCGCTGATCGGTACGGGACTACGACCCACCACGAACCGTACCAAACCTGGCATGGAAACGAGACTCAAGTCTCCCCGTTAGCTCCTGTTAGCTGCTGTCTGCTAACAGCGGTTCCGGTGAATGGATCGAAGTAACGGCGCCTGTTTAGAGTCACACTGAATGTTTTTCGTCGGTATGTGGGACTCCATCACATCCAGTCCTGGACTATACCAGGACCGCCGGAGTTTTTTGTCTCCAAACAGAAGTCACCGTACCGGTAAGGAAGCCGTCCCGTTGTTGACTCAGTGTCCTGACAGACTGGCGATTGGCATTCACAAACATAATAATTTAGCATTTTTTATTAAAATGAATACACACCGACTCGATTAAAGAGCGCTCTAACCTAAAACTAACAACTCATCGCCGACAGCGAGCAGGCAGCTGGCAGACTAGAGCGGTGCCAGTCTGAGATGTTAAAGTAGTTTAGCTTTAAAGAATCTACACAATGATTAAAACAAGCATCTGTTACACAAACTCCACACAACAAAGGGCTCAAATGATCATATTTATGGGATTATTGATCGTACAGAGTGTTAAATTATCCTACAAATACTTTATTTATCTACATCTGACAACACTGTAAGCAGCGCCACCTAGCTAGGAGCTCCCTTAGCTGACGTCACAGGTCCACATATGAAAAAAAAAAAGCGTTTTTAGAAGCTTTGCAAAAAGGGGCACTTTGGACTAGAAAAATTGTTTAAAAAAATGTATTGTAAAACAAAATACCCTCAATAAACATTTCAAATAGTATTTTTGGACAGAGTTTTATCAGAATTTAAAAAAAAAGAACTTAAAATATGCTCTTTAAGTAAAATCATTAAGTTCTTCAGATTCTGGACTTTCTCCTCTTTCCTTTTGCACACATATAAAAATGTCCTCCAAAGCATGCATTGGACCCCCGCCCCCTTTCATTTTTAAATCTGCTCAAATCCTCATAAATCAGTGTAACTCTGTCCTGCTCAAGAGCTGGAGGGACCAAATACTGACCTAAAGGATCAGAGCAAAGCCTTTGAGTGGGTAGCTAATTCCTCCTTTAGCCCTCATCAGCTGTCTTCTGGGCGAGGCTGCAAACGTGAGCGACAAGTCAAAACTGCACCCATCTGGCAGAAATATTCAAAATTAGGCTGAGAGGAAAGAATAAAAAGAATGTTGTTGGTTTTTTCCCCCCATTTTAAATTCAGATATTCTTAGTTTATAAACTTCCAGTCACTTTTTGTTTTATTAACTATTTTATAATCTATTAACATATTCATCCATTCACATGACACCATAGGTTAATTAACAAAGACAAAATGAGAAACTTGAAGCTCTAAATGTCCTTATTAGACTTAAAAAATAAAAGTATGTCAGTTTGGACACTCCAGATGTAATATGTAAATTTAGATTATGGTATTATTATTTTTTAATTTTTGGCATTGTGTGCATCCCTACTTGGGATGCTGCCCCTGCGACCTGGACCCGGATAAGTGGAGGAAGGCGAGGCGAGGTGTCTGTTTCTTCAGTTTGTTATCTGTTGTTGTGTTTTAAATTTGCCACAGAGAAACTGATATGTCAACTACCAACTCTTTGTTGCAAAATTGGAACTGAATAAAAGTTGTATAAGCCTCGCCTCGCCTTCCTCCGCTTATCCGGGTCCGGGTCGCGGGGGCAGCATTCTAAGTCGGGCAGCCCAGGCCACCTTCTCCCCGGCCAAGTCCACCAGCTCCTCGGCTGGGACGCCCAGGCGTTCCCAGGCCAAACTGAAGATGTATTTCCTCCAGCTTGTCCTGGGTCGACCTGGGGGCCTCCTGCCGGCAGGACATGCCCAGAACACCTCCCGAGGGAGGCGTCCAGGAGGCATCCTTACCAGATGCCCGAACCACCTCAACTGGCTCCTTTCGATATGGAGGAGCAGCGACTCTACTCCGAGTCTCTCCCGGATGTCCGAGCTTCTTACCCTATCCCTAAGGCTGAGCCCGGCCACCCTGCGGAGGAAACTCATTTCAGCCGCTTGTATCCGCGATCTCGTTCTTTCGGTCACTACCCAAAGCTCATGACCATAGGTGAGGATTGGGACGTAGACCGACCGGTAAATCGAGAGCCTCGCTTTCTGGCTCAGCTCTCTCTTTACCACAACAGACCGGTTCAGCGTCCGCATCACTGCAGACGCTGCCCCAATCCGCCTGTCGATCTCCCGCTCCCTCCTTCCCTCACTCGTGAACAAGACCCCGAGATACTTGAACTCCTCCACTTGAGGCAGGACCTCTCTCCCGGCCCGGAGTTGGCAATCCACCTTTTTCCGGTCGAGAACCATGGCCTCAGATTTGGAGGTGCTGATCCTCATCCCAGCCGCTTCACACTCGGCTGCGAACCTTCCCAGCAAGAGCTGAAGGTCAGAGCTCGATGAAGCTAGGAGGACCACATCATCCGCAAAAAGCAGAGACGCGATTCTCCTGTCACCAAACCCAACCCCCTCCACACCACGGCTGCGCCTAGAAATCCTGTCCATAAAGGTTATGAACAGGACCGGTGACAAAGGGCAGCCCTGGCGGAGTCCAACCCTCACTGGGAACAGGTCCGACTTACTGCCGGCTATGCGGACCAGACTCACACTCCTCTGGTACAGGGACTGAATGGCCCTTAACAAAAGACCATCCACCCCGTACTCCTGGAGCGCCCCCCACAGGGTGCCCCTGGGGACACGGTCATAAGCCTTCTCCAAATCCACAAAACACATGTGGATTGGTTGGGCAAACTCCCATGACCCCTCCATCACCCTAGCGAGGGTAAAGAGCTGGTCCACAGTTCCACGACCAGGACGAAAACCACATTGCTCCTCTTCAATCTGAGGTTCAACTATCGACCGGAACCTCTTCTCCAGTACCCTGGAGTAGACCTTTCCAGGGAGGCTGAGGAGTGTGATCCCCCTATAGTTGGAACACACCCTCTGGTCCCCCTTCTTAAAAATGGGAACCACCACCCCGGTTTGCCACTCCATAGGAACTGCCCCCGATGACCACGCAATGTTGCAGAGACGTGTCAGCCACGACAGACCTACAACATCCATTGCCTTGAGATACCCAGGTCGGATCTCATCCACCCCTGGGGCTCCGCCGCTGCGTAGTTGTTTGACTACCTCAGCGACTTCTGCCCCAGAGATTGGACAGTCCGTCCCCAGGTCTCCCAGCTCTGGTTCCTCCTCGGAATGCGCGTCGGTGGGATTGAGGAGCTCCTCAAAGTATTCCTTCCACCGTCCGACTATAGCCCCAGTTGACGTCAGCAGCTCCCCGTCCCCACTGTAAACAGTGTGAGCGAGTTGCTGCCTTCCTCCCCTGAGGCGCCGGATGGTTTGCCAGAACCTCTTTGGAGCCGACCGATAGTCTTTTTCCATGGCCTCGCCAAACTCCTCCCACGCCCGAGATTTTGCCTCGGCAACTGCCACTGCTGCACTTCGCTTGGCCCGCCGGTACCTGTCTGCTGCCTCTGGAGACCCACAGACCAGCCACGCCCTGTAGGCCTCCTTCTTCAGCCTGACGGCTCCCCTAACCTCTGGTGTCCACCAGCGGGTACGGGGGTTACCGCCACGACTGGCACCGGCTACCTTGCGACCACAGCTAGCAACAGCCGCCTCAACAATCGCAGAGCGGAACAAGGCCCATTCGGACTCAATGTCCCCCACTGCTCTCGGGACGCGGTCGAAGCTCTGCCGGAGGTGGGAGTTGAAGACCATCTTGACAGGCTCTTCTGCCAGGCGTTCCCAGCAGACCCTCACTATACGTTTGGGTCTACCAGGTCTGCGCGGCATCTTCCCCTGCCATCTGATCCAGCTCACCACCAGGTGGTGATCAGTTGACAGCTCCGCTCCTCTCTTCACCCGAGTGTCCAAAACATACGGTCTCAGGTCAGATGATACAACTATAAAGTCAATCATCGACCTGTAACCTAGGCTGCCCTGGTACCAGGTGTACCGATGGGCATCCTTATGTTCGAACATGGTGTTCGTTATGGCCAAACTGCGACTTGCACAGAAGTCCAATAACAGAACACCACTCGGGTTCAGATTGGGCGGGCCGTTCCTCCCAATCACGCCCCTCCAGGTCACGCTGTCATTGCCCACGTGAGCGTTGAAGTCCCCCAGCAGGACTATGGAGTCCCCAGTAGGAGCGCTATCCAGCACTCGTCCCAGAGACTCCAAAAAGGGTGGGTACTCTGAACTGCTATTTGGTGCATAAGCACAAACAACAGACAGGACCCGTTCCCCAACCCGAAGGCGTAGGGAAGCTGCCCTTTCGTCCCCCGGGGTAAACCCCAACATACAGGCAGAGAGTCTTGGGGCTAACAAAAAGCCCACCCCAGCCCTCCGCCTCTCACCCGGATCAACTCCAGCAAAGAAAAGTGTCCAACCCCTCTCCAGGACTCGGGTTCCAGAGCCAACGCTATGTGTCGAGGTGAGCCCAACTATATCTAGCCGGTATCGCTCAGCCTCTTCCACAAGCTCCAGCTCCTTCCCCGCCAGAGAGGTGACATTCCATGTCCCGATAGCCAGTTTTCCCGTCCGGGGATCGGATCGCCAAAGCTCCCGCCTCGGTCTGCCACCCGATCCACAATGCACCGGACCCTTCACTCTCCTCCTGCAGGTGGTGGGCCCACAGTTGGATGAGCCCATGTCTCCGGTTCGGGCTGGGCCCGGCCGGGCCCCATGGGCGAAAGCCCGGCCACCAGGCGCTCGTCCACGGGCCCCAACCCCAGGCCTGGCTCCAGGGTGAGACCCCGGTAACCCTCCGGGCCGGGTACTCAGACTCTTTGGTTGTGTCTCCATGAAGGGTCTTCTGAACCGTTCTTTGTCTCACCCCTCCCCTAGGACCAATTTGCCATGGGTGACCCTACCAGGGGCGCAAGTGCCCCAGACAACATAGCTCCTAGGATCGTTAGGGCACTCAAACTCCTCCACCACGATAAGGTGACGGTTCAAGGAGGAGTATATATAAATTCACATATTGGTTCTTACAAACTAATGAACTAAAGAGATAATAAAGTAAATTGTTTTTAGTATTAGATACATAAATATATGTTTAGACAAATATAAAACATTTATGTTTCCAGACTCTTCTGTTTTTAGTTGTTTTCTAAATAAAAAGAGTTTTTCACATAAAAAATGTCACTATTTTGTTAAAAGTGACTGATCAGGCTTTTTAACTATTTATTACCATTGTTTTAACATAGGAATAATCAACCAAACACTAAATGTTCTTTGTTTATGGATGCTGCTAAGTCTTATTGACTGTGATTTTTAATCACACTGTAAAAAAAGTAATTTTTACAGTAAAAAAACTGCAGTGTAAAAAAAGTAATTTTTACAGTAAAAAAAACTGCAATGTAAAAAATGTATTTTTTACAGTAAAAAAACTGCACTGTAAAAAATTGTAATTTTTACAGTAAAAAACTGCACTGTAAAAACGTAATTTTACAGTAAAACACTGCACTGTAAAAATGTAATTTTACAGTAAAAACTGCACTGTAAAAATGTATTTTTTTACAATAAAAAACTGCACTGTAAAAAATGTAATTTTTACAGTAAAAACTGCAATGTAAAAAACATGTAATTTTTACAGTAAAAATCTGGCAGCTGAGGTTGCCAGAATAATTCCGTAAAAATACTGTGCACATGTAAAAAATTTTACTGAACAAATCACAATTAGATGAAATAATACAGATGAAAAGCCAAAGGAGAAAGAGCCTTTTCATCTGTAGCTCCAAGGCATCTGTATTGCTAAACACGGTTTGTTCAGTAAAAATATTTACGGTTCACAGTATTTATTACTGAATTTTTCTGGCAATAAAGATTACATTTTTTACAGTGTAGATTTAAAAGAAATAAGGCCAAACAGAAACCCCAAATTAAAAAAAAAAGTTTTTATAAGATATTTTTCTCCTACTTATCTAAAACTTTAATCTAGCAATATTTCCAAAAATATTTGTCACAATAAAATGCTGTACTTGGTGTGAATAGCATACATTTGATTTCTGAACCATTCGTTAAATATTTCTGTAGAAACTTGAGAAAATGTGTGTGTGAACCTGCAGATTGTTGCATCCAGTGATTTTTAAATATATTTTTTTCTTCATCATTTATTTTTGCACAATAAACCTTAAAATACATCTTACCTCAGCAAAATAATCAGTGTCTGGTTTTCTAGCAAAAATACTTCACAGCTTTTTTGTTAACGCCTGCAGAAACTGTGTCAATTTATGAAAACAAATGTAAGAAATTAATTTAATCAAATAACAATATTCAAACCTGTAAAAGCCATAGAAGTGATGGCCCTGTTACTCACACTATCAGTGACTCTGTTGCCCCCTGTTGCCCCAATTGAGCAGTAATACAAGATAAATTGACACTAGGCCCAATTTCATCTAGACGTGCTTCTGTTTAGATTGGTAGCCTAACCTATCTGTTAGCCCTAATGGAGCCTGATATATAGATAAGTGTGTCTTGCCACAAAAATCAATATCAATGTGGCCCCTGATGGTTTTTGACTTAAAGTGCTTTGTTTTCTGCCACTGCCCCGAAACAAAGAGCGGCGGGTCCTTCTATTAACCATTACCAGTCAACCTTGAGAAAGAGTCAGAGATATAAAGATGGAGTGGTGGTGAAGGGTGGCAGCGTTGGTACTAGAGCGTTAGATTTGGCGGAGGGTAGAGAAGCATCGTCAATGGGGCGCGAAGACGAGCTTTGCAGAGAAAGAGTGTGATGGGGTGCAACGAGACAGAGACGGTCTAGAAATGGACAAAATAATCTTTAAATGATAAGAATTTGTTTCATTAGAAACGTGTTTTGTAAAGAATTCCAAAGAAAATGTGCAAAAACTCAGCAAGTCATTTTTATTTTAGTTTAACAAAGACTCTCATTAATGCTGAAGACTTGTTTTGTCTAAATATGAATTTATTGATAAGAGTAAAAGCAAATAAATCACTTAAAAATCCATTTATATTCCAGTTAAGGTCCTAAATAAAGACATAGTCAGAATAGATAATGCAAATAAAAAACTTAATGATTTACACGTGCCTCAAATTTTTTGCTTGTCCATATAAAAAACTTTAAACCAGTAGCTCTGACGTGATGGAGCATTAAACCTCCAGAAATGACCACAGTTGTTTTCCTCTATGTTGTATTTTCATTAATAAGGAAATAAAAAACAAAAACAAGCGTCATGAAACAGTTTCTGCTCATATTCAGTTTGGGAAGAGTACTAATACAATTCCTGCTTTCACAACTTTTTTTTATACATCAAATGATACAACATCTTGCTGCTAAATTTACAGCCCTGTACAAAATACCATGCAGTATTTTATTTTATTCTAGGAGCTAGGAAGCTGATAATTCAGGAGCATGACTCTGGGAGAGCGTAGCTGGCTCAAAAGATGAAAACTTCCCAGAATTTGAGCTCGGCATTGATGGATTTGAGTGACGGGAAGTATGCGGAGAGGTTTCCATGGCAACAGTGGACACCATGGAACATTCGTAACCTCTGTTGTGTTTGGACAATGTTCTCGACTCCTCAGATGAGGGACTGGCACCTGACAAACAAATATAAAATGTACAAGTGGTTGAAAATTAGGCCTAAATTCCTCACATGGATTAATAAACATGAAAGAATTCCGGTACTTGTTTCTGAGGAGCAGGATGGACAGGCAGCTCTCCGTGGACATCCCATCAGTGGGACAGTCTTTCCTTCCACAGGTTCTGTTACTGTGTAGTACTGAGGATTCAGACAACAACCAGGTTACCATTTGGGGAGTAAAGTTGATGTTTCTTATCATCAGACTCTTAAAGAGTCCTTGACTCAACATGTTTATTTTTATAGTTTTGAGTTTAGTTGCATTGCAAGAATGTAAATGTGAATTTTTGTTGATTTGAATCTTTGAATTTTCTGCATCTGTTACAAATTTACACTCTCAAAAATGAAAGGACATAATTGTACCTTTTTTTGTCACTGGGGTGGTACCCTCAAAAGTACAATTTTGTACCTTTAACTGAGGGTTATATCCTAAGAGGTACAAATATGTACCCTTTAGGGTACATAATTGTACTCCTTAGGGTACATATGTGTCCCCTAAGGGGTACAAATTTGTACCCTAAGGTACAGGTTTGACTAGTAAAAGGTACAAACTACATGTGTACCCCCAGTTAAGGTACAAAATTGTACCTTTCGAGAGTACCATTTTGAACCTTAACTGGGGGTACACATTTTTACCTTTGTAGTTTGTACCTTTTACTAGTTAAACCTGTACCTTGGGGTACAAATTTGTACCCCTAAAGTCTGGGACACACAGAAGACGGATGTGTTGCGCCACAGAATCGCCGCGGTCTAGGGGGTACACAGGACGTGCTATGCAGTCTACAGAAGGCTGAACGCTGCTTGGAAAATCGCTGTATTAAAGCCGTAAATGCTGCGTTGCCTGACATAGAACAGGCACCGATCTTTAGCGCCTTCACATGGACCAGCGTTTGCATTGCGCTCTCCGTGTAGCCACTCTCAGTAACTATAATGTTTTTGTTTTGTTAAAATGGAGCGGGCGCGACACATCCGTCTTCTGTGTGTCCCAGGCTTTAGGATACAACCCTGCAGTTAAAGGTACAACGTTGCACTTTTGAGGGTACCACCCCAGTGGGGTACAATTCTGTCCTTTCATTTCTGAGTGTGTAGGATGTGATTGTAATAGGAATCTCAGCTTTATGTGTTAACTCTGCTCTAACTGTCTGAATGACCCCAAAAGAAAAACTGGTTGAACTCTCTCTGCTGGATCCCTGTCATAATTTTCTACTGCTAACATTTAAAGTTTTAAATGTTCTGACCCTGATATATTTATGTGATTTCCTCAACATCACTCTAGTAAAAGCAGTCCAGCCAGTTTGTCAAAGATGTTCCAAGATCTGATTAAAAACATAAAGGTGATCAAGTCTCTGCAGGAGCTGCTCTAACCTTTGGAACAATTCACCTCCAAGTCTGTTGAGTCTTTTAAACTCATTTATCTCTCACAGCTGTTTAGTTTTATTTTATATTGCAAGATGTTTACAAATGAATCAACACCCTATTCATAAAGCATTTATAAATCATAAATACCACTCATGGTAAAGTGGTACCTTTTGTTGCTTTTTACTGATATTTTGAACTTTGAACTATAAAACACCTTGGTTAGCATTAGTGGGTTTTTTTTACATGATGTTTATTTGACTGACTGTCAGACTCTTACCTGAGGAACACTGGTGGTCTCGAACATGCTGGCATCCGTCACACTGACCTCACTCACATCATCCACTGAGGGATGTTTGAGTAAGAATCTTCTTGTTCTGTACGACACACACACACACACACACACACACACACACACACACACACACACACACACACACACACACACACACACACACACACACACACGCATGCACACACACACACACACACACAAGGTACTTTTAAATATAAAAGATTTTTTAAATTAACATACACTGAAAAAGAAAACAGGGGTCTAACTTAAAAAAATTGAAGTAATCGGTCACATGTAATTAAATTAAGTTCTTTCAAAGTTAATTTATTAAGTTTGTTCAAAGTAAACTTTAAAAAATTAACTTGGATAAACCTAATTAAATTACTTGTGACCGATTACTTCAATTTTTTAAAGTTAGACCCCTGTTTTTTTAGGTTAGACCAATGTTCTATTTTTTCAGTGTATAAAGGTTTATAAATTTCGGAGCCCCTCTGGGGACACAGGGAAAAAAAATTTTGGGAGATTTTTGCGAGATCCTGAATTAGTTTTGCAAGATCCTGAGTTTCATTTGCGAGATCCTGCAAAGGTTTCTGAAGTACACAGTACTTCCAGGTTGATCCTGAGACCTTGGAAACAACGGCAGTTATGAAGGACACACAGCTACACAGGCGTGGGAGAGATTTATAGACTTTTATTTCACGCTTGGTCTAAACCAGGAATCATCAACTAAAAACCTGGAAGGGCCACATACATTTTTATGGGTGTTTTCGCGGGCCTGGGGGTGGGGGTTTGGGGTGCAGATCTGTCTCAAAGTAAAAAGGCACAGAACATGACTTTAAAGGCATAGGGTTAGGTTACAGACACAATGTTAGGGTTAGAATGTTCAAGATGTTAAAATAAAGATACTGTGTTTTACTAAAACCCCTCTAAAATAGTGGATTGTTTTGATCTGGCTCTGCTCCACACAATGACTCCTAAATTGAACTTCTTAAAAAGAACCAGTGTACTTCAAAAACCTTCGCAGGATCTCTCAAAACAAACTCAGGATCTCGCAAAACTAACTCAGGATCTCGCAAAACTAACCCAGGATCTCACAAATGAAACTCAGGATCTCACAAATGAAACTCAGGATCTCGCAAATGAAACTCAGGATCTTGCTAAACTAATTCAGGATCTCGCAAAAATCTCAAAAAATTTTTTTTCCCTGTGTCCCCAGAGGGGCTCCATAATAAATGTAGTTAAAATGTATATAAAAGCTATGAATTCAAAGTTTTTTCTGTATTAAGTGTTTCTGTGTAACATGATTACTAGCCTGCTATCTTCTCTTTTACTTTTCGTGCATCCGGAGGTCAAGTCTAGTTTAGGGGCGGCACTAGCTCAGTTGGGAGAGTGGCCGGTCTGGTAACCGGAGGGTCACCAGTTCGATCCCCAGCTCTGGCTGGGTTAGATTGTCGTTGTGTCCTTGGGCAAGACACTTCACCCACCTTGCCTGTGTGAATGTGAGTGTGATTGTGTGTGAATGTTGGTGGTGGTCAGAAGGGCCGATGGCACAGAATGGCAGCCTCGCTTCTGTCAGTCTGCCCCAGGGCAGCTGTGGCTATAGACGCTTGTCGTAGTTTACCACCACCGGTGAGAATGACTGTGTGAATGAATAATGCAACTCTGTAAAGCGTCTTTGAGTGACCTAGAAAAGCACTATATAAAACTGATGCATTATTATTATTATTATTATTATTATAAGTCTGACAGGAACTTAAAAATATTTTTGCCAAATTTTTTGTGTAATCAAAACTGATAAGACAAAGAATGTTTGCATGAACTGCTTTTAAATTTGAGAATTTGAAGTTGTTTTTTGACACCAATTCATCCATTCATTCATTTTCTGAAAAGCTCCACTCCAGTCACAGGGGGACGCCCTGGACAGGCCACCAGTCCATCGCAGTGCCACATAGAGAGGAATGAGACAACCAACCAGTCACACGTTCACTCGGAGAATTTTGAGTCACCGATCAATCAAACCTGCATGTTTTTGGTCTGTGGGAGGAAGTACCCAGAGAAAACCCACGCATGCATGGGGAGAACATGCAAACTGCACAGAGAGGCTGCAGAGCCGTGAAGCGAACTCACGCACTCCTCGCTGTACCATCAAGCAGCCCTTGACATCAATCCACTTTGGAGATAGGTTCATTCAGACAAACAAACTGGTTTTTAGCTCATCAATACTTAATGGACCTAATTCCAAAGCAAATTTTTTTTTAAAAAGGTTAAATTGCACATCATTAAGCAACTATTAATTTTTTAAGTGTTAGATTAGCGTCTATTTAGTTTTTATTCAGCAGGAATATTAAGAAATCAGGTGCTGCTGATGCTGATATTCATGTTTTAGCAGATAAGTGACAGATGTAAACACTATATCTCCAAACAGAGGCCATTCTGCTTATATTGTATAATATTTATCATTTTTACACAGAAACACAAGTCAAAATGGCAAAAAACATTCCTTTAAAGTCATCTTATTTGTAACCTGTAACTCTGTGTGCTCTGTTTCCCCTGTTTTTATCACCTCATAGACTTGTATTTGCATAGAAGCATGTGCAGTTTACAGTATTATTTATCTACTTCTTAAGTGTAACATCTCATCACCTGTTTGTGGGCTGCAGGGGCAACAAACCCAACAAACTGAAACACCAAGTGCAGAAGGCAATCTGAGGCCGTGCTATTGGCGACCATGTAGCGTTTCCACCGGGGTCATACCTCACCAGCTCCATTTAGTAGCTGAGAAATGACCTATTTTTATGTGTAATTGCTGTAGAACAAGCTAAACCAACCATGTAATTGAAAGCGTGCCACTTCCACCGGGGAACCAAAGAGAGTAAATGCTAGCAGGCAGTAGGCCGAGGAGTGGGGGTGCGTTTCGTGAGACAAAAAGAGTGGAGAATGCCTGCAGCCTTGTCCGTGAGCCAGCACAACAACCGTAAAACAAATCAGCTCCTTAAATGCATCACAGGTGGAAATAAAACATGGCCGTCACAGCGTGTGGTTTTACGTATGCTCGTCGCTCGGCTAATCGGGGCTGCTTGTCAGTGGTTCTGTGTGCGATCTGCTCCCTGACCTCCCCACTGTCGGGCTGAGACGCCTACATTACACGGATCACGCCGCCTCGTGTTTGATAGACACCTCTAAATGCTGTGCACTCATTCATTACAGGAGCAGGTCCACACTGCTGGCTGCTCCCACAGAAGCTAAACACAAGACGGCTTGTGTTATGCATCATTACAGCAGTGCAAACACCACTATGTTGAGTATACAGAACTGAGCTTCTGTCAGATTCTTTTTAACCGTTGGGGAAGAAAAGCTCATGAAAACCTCCTAGTGCCTTTCCACGAGTCTCAGATTGACCTTTTCAATGAAACCTGAATGAAAATCATTTTTGCATGAACCTAAATCCCAAATGTCTATCTTATAAAAGATGTAAATTATTAGTACTTGACAACATCTGATAGTTTTTAGTTTAATTTGAATAGTTTTATTTTCATCTGACCTGAAACAGTAGGTGACGCAGGCAGTGATGGAGAGCAGGGAAACGAGCATCACCATGCTGCCCGCAATGAGAACGTTCCTTCTCTTCTCCTTTTCAGCCCTCTGAAGCTCCAACCATTCCAGGTCACTGAACTGACAGCGCTCCCCCATGTAGCCTGGGACACAACTACAACACGGAAAGAAAAGATCGAATCAGAAGAAATGTTGAAATGCATTGGAAACATGTGGAAAAAAATATGATTCAAATGCATGGAAAAAGTGATATTCCCGTGAAAATAAATAAATGACAATGTTGAAAATGGAAGTTTTATCAATTAAAACATACAGGAATGTTGCACAAGAGACTCCCTTAACCTGAGCATCCTGAAAAATATATGTCTTCGACCCGTCTGCTGTTCAAAAGTTGCACAAATAAAGACAAGGATGAAGAAATCAAACCAAAGCTTCAAAATGTCCAGATCCTTCAAACACTTTAAGACATGCTCATGAAGCTCTGTGGACCAAAATGCTGCACAAATAAAAAAATCAGAACGTAATATAAACTAATACAAATGAAGTCAAATGCAAAAGACAAACAAAAATAATCCTCACGAAACAACTACATACATAAAATAAACTTAGAGCAAATGTAAAAAATTTTTAACTCAATCCTGGTTTTGAGCTCATCTACATTTTTCACCTTGATGCTGAAGAACTTTTTAAGACTGAATCATGGACCAACAGCGCCACCTGCTGTCTGTTTGCTGTCATCAGACCACAAAGAGCTCATGTCTTTCAACAGATATTTTATTTTATGAACTGATTTTCCTCCCAGAGGTCACTTTATAGTTTGAATCACTTTCAGTTTGAGGGTCAAACAAAAACAGAAGATGAGGATTTTATTTACTTGCAGGCATAAGACTCCAGATCAGGGAAGTAGAAGCAGACGCCCTGATACAGACAGTACGCCTCATGGCTGGAGGGACACCGCTCCACTGAGTTGCTGTCGTGGCGCCGGGTCGTCACTTCAACTGGACTTCTAGAGGTCACCCGAGGTGACGTGGTCTCCAAATCTGAAGAAGGTAAATTCAATGAAATAGACAAAATCTAAAGATGCCTGACACTTAGAAAATGTGATAATTAATAAACATCAACATCATTATCAATTTTTACCATTATACTTAACCTAAACATCAACCCTTTGCTGACATTAGTACAGAACCTTTCCTTCAGTGTTCTTTTATTCTGCATGTCAGTCACAGTTACACATCAACTCATCAACGTCTAAAAGAAAACTAATGTTCTGGGAGCTTTAATCTTTTTATCAAGTGTTTCGATGTGAGAATATTTTACTAGTTTCCCCCCAAAAGACACATTTGATGTTTTTATCATTCATGTTTTATCAACTGTGTGAGCTTTATGGTGTTTATTAGGTTTTCTTTCATTTCTTAGTTGTAACCAGTGTTTAGTTGTTGTTCACTGGACCTGACAAGTTGTTGTTTTCTAGTTGTTTTGTTTCCTGTGTCGCTGCTCATCGTTTCACCTCCTTCAGCACCTCACACACCTGTTATTCATCAGGTAATCAACCCAGTTGATTTCATTCTGTAATCACCTTCACAACCATTAAATAGCCCTTTGGTTTTCAGCTTCTCTTTATTACCACATCATGTCCTGTTGCTCAGTTGGAAGTTAAATGTGACTTTTTGTGCTGCTTATTGTTTAGAAATAAGTTTTACTATAACATTTTGCAAGACTTTATCTATTTGGACATTAAGTTGTGAACATTTTGGCATGTTCTTTAAGAGCAACTCTCAGAGAAGCACTAAAAAACATTAGTAATTATGTCTTAGCAGAACTGAAAATTGAAGGATTAGTTACATTCTCCTCACATATGTGATACTGATGTTGAATTTAGCTGCAGTTTTACAGATTTACTGCAATAAAGCATAACAAATACTAGGGGTCATGGGAGTTTGCCCAACCAATCCACATGTGTTTTGTGGATTTGGAGAAGGCTTATGACCGTGTCCCCAGGGACACCCTGTGGGGGGCGCTCCAGGAGTACGGGGTGGATGGTCTTTTGTTAAGGGCCATTCAGTCCCTGTACCAGAGGAGTGTGAGTCTGGTCCGCATAGCAGGCAGTAAGTCGGACCTGTTCCCAGTGAGGGTTGGACTCCGCCAGGGCTGCCCTTTGTCACCGGTCCTGTTCATAACCTTTATGGACAGGATTTCTAGGCGCAGCCGTGGTGTGGAGGGTGTCGAGTTTGGTGACAGGAGAATCGCGTCTCTGCTTTTTGCAGATGATATGGTCCTCCTAGCTTCATCAGGCTCTGACCTACAGCTCTTGCTGGGGAGGTTCGCAGCCGAGTGTGAAGCAGCTGGGATGAGGATCAGCACCTCCAAGTCTGAGGCCATGGTTCTCGGTCGGAAAAGGGTGGCTTGCCAACTCCAGGTCGGGAGAGAGGTCCTGCCTCAAGTGGAGGAGTTCAAGTATCTCGGGGTCTTGTTCACGAGTGAGGGAAGGAGGGAGCGGGAGATCGACAGGCGGATTGGGGCAGCGTCTGCAGTGATGCGGACGCTGAACCGGTCTGTTGTGGTGAAGAAGGAGCTGAGCCGGAAAGCAAGGCTCTCGATTTACCGGTCGGTCTACCTCCCAATCCTCACCTATGGTCATGAGCTCTGGGTAATGACCGAAAGAACGAGCGGCCGAAATGAGTTTTCTCCGCAGGGTGGCCGGGCTCAGCCTTAGGGATAGGGTGAGGAGCTCGGACATTCGGGAGAGACTCGGAGTAGAACCGCTGCTCCTCCATGTTGAAAGGAGCCAGTTGAGGTGGTTCGGGCATCTTGTTAGGATGCCCCCTGGACGCCTCCCCAGGGAGGTGTTTCAGGCATGTCCTGCCGGCAGGAGGCCCCCGGGTCGACCCAGGACACGCTGGAGAAAATATATATCTGGTTTGGCCCTGGAGCGCCTTGGGATCCTGCCGGAGGAGCTGGTAGAAGTGGCTGGGGAGAAGACCGTCTGGAGCTCCCTAAATGGGATGCTGCCCCCGCGACCCGGATAAGCGGAAGAAGACGAGACGAGACCTTTGATGATTAAACACAAACTAAACTTGTTCATATTAAATGAACCTCTGAAGGAAAAAAAGGTTCACATTGTGTTTCAGTAATGTGAAAAAGGTTCTTTTGTATTTTAGCTCAGTGTTTGGAGGAATTGAACTCACCCTGACATTTCTGTCCATCTCCTGTAAAACCTTCTAGACACAGGCAGAGAGGCTTTCCAGCGTTTAGCCTGCACCGTGCATTCACATGACAGCGGAGTGAGTCACACTCATTCTGGTCTGACCACAAAGAAACCATTAAAAA
This sequence comes from Callopanchax toddi, assembly GCA_006937965.1. Classification (NCBI taxonomy): domain Eukaryota; kingdom Metazoa; phylum Chordata; class Actinopteri; order Cyprinodontiformes; family Nothobranchiidae; genus Callopanchax; species Callopanchax toddi. The sequence goes on from SSNR01000017.1 coordinate 2,711,214, forward strand.
CATTTAGGTAACAAATGCTATTGAGTGATGAGAACATCATATTTTATCAAATATTCTGAAGCGTGCCGATACCTGAAACCATCATGTGGGTGGAGGGATTTAGTTCTCCACCTCCATCAGAGTTAAAACCAGTCATCTCCTCATTGGCTGCTGGTTCAGGTGGTGTGTTTCCACCACTGAAGGTTTTGTTCCTGAGAGACGTTAAACCAGAGGTTTCACTGAGTCCGGATCCTATGAAAATACAAACAAAAGCAAGTTGTGTATTAGTTTGACTTAATAGTTCATAAAGATGCTTTTAACTGAATCCTGTTACCTGCAGTTAGATTTGAGCTATTGACAGGTGAGCAGCTTTTTCCGTCAGGTGACGGGAAGTAAGCTGGCAGACAGGAGCAGTGGGCAGATCCCAGTTTGCTCTCACACACCTGAGCACAGCCTCCATTCTGGTGTAGGCAGACGTCTGCTCCTGAGGAGGAGTTTCACTAGATGAGTCTATTCCTTCTTACTTGTTATTGTTTACTTAGTAAACCAGCTGTTTTTTGTCTGTTGGACTTTTTAAACTTTTTTTTTATTAGCTTATTATCAGACACTTGTTTTTGTCTTGGCACCTGGTTTAGCAAGAGGATGAACCACCACAATGGACGCTGGCTGGACCATGTTGCCATGGATACGCTGCAGTTTCTTCCCAGTCCGTTTGTGTACGCTCCTCAGTTGTCTATGTTCCCAATCAGAGATCCAGAGCCTGTCTTCAAATACGGCGAGGTCAAAAGGACGACCTGCAACAATTAAATGTAAAAAAAAAAAAAAACATTTGGAAGGAATTCGCACCTTTAAAAAGTCAATAAACATTAATTTAGAAATGAGGAAATCGGTGCCACTCAGATAACTGATTAAATTTCCTAAATTCAACATCCTAACAAAAACATTGATGTTCTACAGCTGTGAATAATCATGTTTACCCACACTCTGCTGTTAAATAGTTTTGTTCCATCTATTTGCAGATCTGTTTACGTTTCACACAAACCTCACCTACTTGGTTCTCTAACAGGACCCGTCGATCCGAACCATCAAAGGCCGCCGTCTCTATCAAGCCCCTCTTTTGGTCGCACCAGAACAATCGACCGTCCGTGAAATCGATGGTCAGGCCGGTGGGCGACACAAGGTCGGTGTCTGCAATCACAGCGCGGTCGCTCCCTTCTAAAGTGGCGCATTCCACTGCAGGCCGACTTCCTACATCCGTCCAGAATAACTTACTTTAAAAAAGTAAATCAAAACATCAGTTTTAGGGTTTGTAACATAAAGTTTGAGCCAGAAAGTTTCATAGTTTAACTGCAAAAACTGATTTCTAAGAAAGTAAAATAGCCTTGTTTTTAGACATTTTGTCTTATTTTTGTCTAAAAAGAAAATATATTTTTACAGCCCTACTTGAAATAGGCCAAACCTTCTTAAATGTGGTCACATTTTCTAGATTTGAGCAAAAAATAAATAAAATCTGCCAATGGGGTAAGCAAAATTTGCTTGGCTAGATTCCTTAAAACTAGCAAAATGTTCTAAATGCAGAAAATTTAGCTAGTTTTAAGGAATCTAGCAAAGCAAATGTTGCTTAATTTTGCATAATTTTGCTTTTTTAGACAAAATGTCTAAAAACTTTACTTTCTTAGAAATCAGTTTTTGCAGTGCAAAACTAAATAACACTGTAGGATTTGTGTTATATTGACCCTTTAACTGGCAGGTTAACCACTTTCTAGAGAAAATGTTAATGCTGAAGTGATTTAGCATTACAACAAATCTGCTATTAGTATTTCAATGTTTTGCATTGAACTTAATTGAAAATAACACTGCTAAATTTTTAAAAATCCATAAAAATTGCCACTGTTTGAATAAAAAGTTAAAGAATATTCTAATATTAATAATATATCATTTTTTCATGCATAACATTACATTTATTGCTCCAAATGAATAAAAATGCACCCAAAAAAATGATAATAGCTTTTTGTTGGTGTGGAAGTTAATTGTTAAACCTATTGTTTTGTCAAATTTTTAAATATGTTTAACTGCTCAAAAATTCCAACGGACGTCTTATTGATTTAAATATTTAAAGATTCAAAATGTGCAAAACTGCATTTAAAGTTTTTATTACCAAAAGTATACTGTACTCACTTATCTTGGGGATGAACTGTGAGTCCGGCTGGTTTCTCCAGCCCGTCTCTCACAACTGTTTCTTTGTGCTTTCCAGACAGAGTACTGCAGTCAACAGTCGACTTGCTGGAGAAGAAAAGAAAAAGTAAACTGTTTCTGAAACCGAACATTTTCAAGAACAACTCTCTGTATTTGCTTTTATCAAATATCACACACCTTTTGTCTGTCCAGTACATCCTGCGGTGGATCCAGTCGACTGCTAGACCTTCTGGAGAGTCCAAACCCTCAGAGATCAGAGTCTCTCTTGACCCACTCAGGTCAACTCGCTCAATTGTCTTCTGGCTCGTACTAGCAAAGTACACCTACAAATACATACATATATATATATGTAAACAATAAAAATAAATACAGACACTAGCAACCCTAAATGACCACTAGGTGTCACTGCTATGTGAGACCCAGAATGTTTTATGTAATTTTCTAAATGTGAAAATAATTCAACAGTAAAGGGATTGTACTTGGTTCAGAACAGGATCGTAGTCCAAAGCTAAGATGGTTCCTCTGGGCTCCTTCACCAAGATCTGCTCTGCACTTCCATCAGGATTCATTCTCCTCACATCCACTAGATTGGCAACTATTAGAAAGGGTGGTGGACCTGAAGAATAAGAACATCTTATATAAATTCTCCTCCTCCGCTTTTGTCTTGTATTTCCTGACAGATCTTTCTGAAGCAGAGAAATGCAGTGAGATTGTGTCAGATAGGAAGTGTTTCTGTGTGGCTGTCTGCTCTGCTACAGCGTGACTCACCGGCTGCAATGCAGCGTTTGCCATCATGGTGGAGCTCATAGCCAGGCAGACATCCACACCGCCACCTACCAGGGGTGACAGGGGAGCAGAGCTGACTGCAGCCGCCTCCGTCTGCTGATGAGCATCCTGCAACCCAAATCAGTGTTTCACAATGTTTTCACATTTTAGGGTGGAATAAAAAGATATTGCTGATGAAAGCATGTTCTTCTGATTCTGTTTTTCTGTGGTAAATAAGGATTTCATTGTTAAAATAAAGAATGCTATGTTTTTACAGCATATATGTATACTATACCACACAATTTGGAATCAATACAAAGATAAACAAAACAAAAAAACAACTATAAACCAACAAACACAATAAGTTTGTCTTCTTTTTTGAGACTAATTCAAGGTTTTCAGACTCTGACTTTAATTTGGTCGTCTTAATCCCACAACAAGCGATGTCTTCTCCTCCATACTACTAACAAAATGTGTAAAAGTGATATTTTATTATTTAATAAGTCAAAGCTTATTACAGGAAGTGTCATTTCCACATTATGACAATAATCCTCAGGTTTTCTCAAATGTTGATTTCCCAGAATTAAAGATTAAAGGTAATCTCTGGGCCGACTAATCTTTGTTTTGTGTTGTGGTACAAAGTGTCCAAAATTTTCTGTAAAAAAATATGGATTTTATTCACATGGCACTGTCTTCTTTAACAAGCTGTCAGCAAAAAACTGATCACCACAGGCTCTTGAAGAAGTGGGGACAACTTATAGGGGCCCCTTTACATCGTTACTTCTTGCAACTTTGCATTAAAATCTAAACTAGGGATGTTCCGATACCACTTTTTTCAAAACCGATCCGATACTTAAATTTGAGTACTCGCCGATACCGAGTACCGATACCGATACTTCTACCACACAAAAAAATGCAACAAATTGGAATACAGGGTTTAATTTTTTCTTCTCTGCTTTTTACAACAAATAAGTGAGTTGAATAAAAAAATATATTAATAAAAATTATCACAAAACTAAAATATAAGGTGAAAAATAACCATTTTCTGTGATTTCACAGTGAAATCATTGCAGTTTTCCACATTTTAACCAAATAAAATGAGCTATTTGGCACCATCTCCAGCTCTCAACCCACACTGTTCCTCTTTAGCTCAATAGCTCCCCCTAGTGTTCAATATAGGAAACTACAACAGAAATCACAAGTCACAGGCAGTGAAGCCACTGGTATCGGTTCCTGGTATCGGGTAACTTTAACCGATATCGGTATCGGGCCGATATCGATACCGGTATCGGGTCGATATTGATACCAGTATCTTATTGGTGCATCCCTAATAAAAACTGCAAAATTATTAATTGCCATCATTTATAAAACCTATTGTTTCCATGAAAAGCTTTGGCAAACTTTACAGTATAAATCTCTTTTTTTGTCTAAATTTTCATCATGCATAGACACATCTTATTCTTTGTCCAACATAACTTGAATATAAAATGATAATATTATATCTGTGTATGAGAATTATATCAAGTGTGATTTTTTTTTTTTTTTTTGAAAATGTTTTGTAGAGTTAAAGTTCAGAACAGGCCTGACTGCTGTCTTGTCCATACCAGTGCATGCTTGTCCATCCTCCTGCAGAACGGATCCCTCAGGGCAAACGCACACAGGACCATTCTCTGTTTCCACACATCCGTGGCCACATCTCGTAACATTGTCTTCACACCGGATTATTTCTATTTCAAGGAGGGGGTGGGGGTGGGAGAATAAAATCTCATTTAGAGATGGAAAATAAATTATAATGTGCAGAAATTAAAACCTACAAAATTAAAGCACCTTTTGAGTTAACTAATAAAAGTTAATGCCTTATATTACAAGTTTGCATGAAATGCAGTATTGAACAAGTAAAGGGCTTTTCCAGGTTATTTTAGGGCCTCGCTGGTAGCAGGTGAGCCGGATGGACATCAAGCTTCTTAGGTCTGCTCTGGTAAAATCCTTTTATGAAGTCAGGCCTAATCCCTTTGAAATAGTAGAAAGTGTGATGAGAAGCTCACACGGTGAGGGTGATGTAATGTTAGCTCGCAGGAGAAGCTCACGTTGGCTACAGAGACGAGATGAAAGTCTTCTGTTAAGAGTTCACCAGTCAAAGCCAACCTGTCTCTCTAATGATCTCAGATTGTTGCTGCTAATTTGGACTCTTTTTCTTTAGATCAACTGTAAGGATCTGATCCTTACACAACAAAGGAAAACATGATTTTACTACTTTTATGGGAAATTTTAGCATGAAACCCATGAAACTATTTTTAAATTCAGATTTATGAAAAGACAATGCCTTTCCAACAAACACTCCATCTATAATTAGCCCAGGTAATCTGTCTTTCTAGTAATCTCTGCTGCCACTTCTATTGTTGCTCAGTCACATGTTTGTTCTGCAGAGGGCTGCTCGGTAGACAAAGCTGCTGACAAGATATGTTCCTTGTTGCAAATGTCACCTCATCATCTAATCTCATTGTGTCTGTGGACCTTTCCTATTGTCTTGGCCTCCAAGTAGAGAGATTAGAGAAGAGATTAGGATTAGAGCCATACCAATTTAGAAGACAGCCACTTTTATCAGCCAAAGTTTGTGTATACAGATAAATATCTACAAATAATAATAATCTGTTTGGGTTTTTTGTCTGATTTGTGCACATTTCCTTGAAAAGTAGAAACGTTTGGTGTAAATCAACGCATTTGTGCAGATGCTGCTGCAGAGGGAGGGTGAAATATTACAACAACAAAAAAATTAAATATCAGTTCCTAATCAAATATTGTGCCAGTTCTAATTTGAAAGTACCCATCATGTATTTTATTCTCTTATGAGGTTAATCTCAGCTAAGGTGCTAAATAGCAACAATAAACCAACTATGAGAAGATGAAAACATCCCACAGTGAGTGTGTTTCTGTTGTTCAAACTATTGTTCTGTATATTCTATACATTCCTGCACAAATGCAATTTAAATGTTTGCGCCAGGACTGTCTGAGTTTTCAAAAAGACCTTTTGTTCTGCATGCAGACGACAGACATGCACAAAAACAAACAGAAATGCAAACAAAAGTAAAAGAAAAATGTCCAGGAGAGGAAAGAAAAATGTTCAGTGCTGTGAAAAAAGTATTTACGCCCCTCACTCTTGTTTTTGCTTTTTTTTGTCACACTTAAATGTTTTAGATGTCAGCATCAGAGGAAGATAACCTGAGTAAATACAAAAAACTGGGGCTGCTTCAGGACCGGGATGGCTTGCTGTGATGAACTCTAGTGTTTACAAGGAAATCCTGAAGGAAAATCCCTCCAAAGTGGCTGAATTGAAACAGGTTTAGGGGTAAAAACCTTTAACTTTACTCACTTAGGTTTTGGTTTGGACCTTTTCCCACATCAATATTAAACACTGTCATTTAGAAACTTCATTTTGTGTTTTTGTCTGTAATCTTTGTCTAATATTTGCATTTGTTTGATGATATGAAACATTTCAGTGTGACAAACACAAAAAAGAAATGAGTAAATATATATATAGAACTTTAAGTTTTTTTTTTACAAAGGCGTTTGTAATTTATGCTTTATAAATTTATAATTTTTAAATCAAAAATGAATACGGTGGATTTCTTTCTTTATGTGAAATCCCCCTTACCTCAGCTGATAGAGTGACAAAGTGTTTCAACCCGAGTGACCAAACACACAACTGGCTCCTGACAAATGTCTCGTCTGTCTGGACGTCTTTGACCTGGTCTTTTTAAAAGTTCTCAAAGGTCAACATAGTGTCTGGTAGGAAAAACTTCACAAAGGGTCTGACACAGAGAGACAGTCACTATGGTGACTGAAACAACTTTAAGGGAAAAAAATTTACATTTAGTGATAAATTTGATCTCTTTGTACAAGAATCCAGCTCACTGAGGGCTGGTTTGTTTACTATAAAGGAAAACCCATGCATTTAAAACTGTTACTTATTTTTTGCACTATTCTAAATTGAACTTACAACAACATCCTATAACTGGTGAGTATTTTTGAAAGATTTTAGGTCGAAATATTGCAATTTTCTATTGAATGCATTGCGTATTTTTATCCTCCCCATGCAGCATCACATTTACATTAATTTTCTTTATTTTAAGAAGACTCCCAGCCATATAACCTTATCCAAAGTGGTTTCCTGTACTTGTTGTGCTCCTAATGACATCATAAATAAAAACCAGTCTGATAAACAACGACCATATTGATAGAAGAGCGTTCATACTGTACCGCGGCACGTCTTCCTGTCTGATAGGAGGGTGTAACCTTTGGGGCAGGTACAGAAATAAGAGCCTGGGATGTTTTCACAACCAAGAGAGCAGCCGTGGTTCCAGTGGGCGCATTCGTTTACATCTAGATTACACAGACATGTTATACAGATTAACATTTTAGTTCATAGGAAATCTTCGTAGCTATTGTTTCTTAAATATGTACAGCTCTTGTAAAAGTAGTTTTAAAGACAAAATTAAATTTGTATATGTTTTAAAGGTACACTAGGCAGTTTTGGCTTGTTTTTAGCACCCCCTAGTGTCCGTTTTAAATCACTGTTGTATAAACAAACTGTTGACCCCTCCCCCTGCTGTACGCCTGTGTTTTCACTCATCAGATAAGATCTCTTAGCTCTTAAATATGATGTCTGTGTTTTCAGCTTGTCTGTCCTCCTGAGCTGGTTCTGAGCTGTAAACATGGATTGCCATAAAGCGTTACTGCTTCTTACGTGATACGTGACTTTGTGAGACTTCAGGGCACCGGACTGGAGACTGAAGTTGCAAGAGTGGTATTCTGGACACATGCGGCAGATGGTCGAGTGAATTTTTATTAACCCTGTAAAGCAGGGGTGTCCAAACTTTTCAAGATGAGGGCCGAAATCACAAAGTCTAAAGTCCTCGAGGGCCACAAAAGTTATATTTCTTAAAAGAAGTAAGCAAAAGATGATTTTATTTTTGTTCCTCTCACAAATTGATTATAAAACATTTTAATGAACAGACTCTTTGTCAAAACGATACATACAGGGATCTTGTACAATAATAAAAAGCATCAAATTCACTGGATCTGATTGGTCAACTGCTTTTTTAGGTTTCTAGAAACTACATTTTCTTCCGTTCTCAGCAACAAAACCAGGATCAGGATCATATTGCTGGATTTAGTCACGTTTTATGAGCAGAGCTCACAAGTCTGATTTAAAAACAAAAAACAAAACAAAAAAAAAACAAATAAATAAAAATAAATAAATAAAGTCAGTGAGAGTTTGTGGTTCTTTATACCAGGAAAGTAAATTATCCCAAAATCTCTTAAATTCTCTCAATGAAAATCAAAGACTTTGATTAGATGTAAAATTTTGCATTTAAATTTTTTAAATGTATATGTAGTTTGTTTTTTGGGTCTCATGTTAGTAAACATCTAAATATAAAAACGTCTGTATCAAAACCCTGCAGGAGGACTAAATTATATCATTCTGAAAATGCAGCTGAGGGCCGCACAAAATCACTCTGAGGGCCACATTTGGCCCCTGGGCCGCACTTTGGACATGCCTGCTGTAAAGGTTCATATTAGCAAATACTGGCTCAAGAAACACATTTAAAAATATGAAAAATGTACTTAGTGTGCCTTTAAAACTAGATTATAAAGTGACAAACATGTTTATTCCTGATGACGAACACACAGATGTTTTACAAACCTTCACAGTAAGTTCCGTCCTTACTGAGAGCAAAGCCCTCGCTGCACTGACAAACCCCTCGCTCTGCAAGGTGGGAACACACACTCACACAGTTCCCACTTTCTTCATCACAGCCTGTCGAGAAACAACCGTTTCACCTCATTAGAGCATCGTTTCTGAGTTAAATCTAATATTAAATCAAGTTGTGACAAAACTAGTGGGAAATTAAAAGAATAAAGTCAGGTTTTAACCTGAGATTGGTGATAAAAGGTCCACCGTTGGTTGGATGATGGGATGGACTACCTTGATATCAACAGGATGTTTTGCCAGTTGTTTATTATTAACATCCACTGGCTGTCCACCAGTGTGCTTGTTTATATGCTTTATAACTCGAGACGCAGAATCGGTGTAGTACACATGCTCCAGAAAAACTGATATTCCAAGTGGCTGAGACCTGATAGAAATCATTAAAATCAACAAAACTGTTTTTACATTAGAAGAATGTTAGATTTATTCCAGCAACAGTTTGCTCACTGAAGCAGGTGGTCCATGATGTGCAGGACGTTCCCGCTGTAGTCACAGGAAGCAATAGCACTTCCTCCTTCACCAAACTGAACCCAGAACAGCCTTTTGTCTAGTCGGTCAATCGACAGGGCCTCGACTTGCTCTGTCATCCTGATCAGAGTCGTTTTCATTTCCCCCGTGAGGTCGGAGCGCTGGACGCTTGAATTTATCCCACCAGACAGCCAAAACAAAAACCTGGAAAACATTTGTCAGGAAATTGGTTACATTTATTCTCTTTTCAATTTTATTTTGTTTTTGTGTGTGTGTTTTTGAAAACTATACCTCAACAAAACTTATTTGCTTCTCGTTCACAAACCTTATTGAAAATATTTTTGGCCTAAAACTATGGGATAAGATTTGTGCCAAAAGAATGAACCAAAAAATACAGTTACACACAAAATATATCAAAATAAGGCAACCAAAAGGAATTCTTCAGAAGCAAAAGTGTGAAATTCAAAAGCAAAAAATAACTCTAAAACCAAAATAAACAATTTCATAAGTAAATATGTATTTTTCAAAACCAAAAACTTATTTTTACTTCTTAACAATTCATATTTTATTTATTTGACACACCTTTTTGGTTCTCACTTAATTCTGCTTTATTCAGACCATTTAGGCTTTTATTCTGAAGGGCATGTTTTAGTTCTGTCAACAGCTCTTTGCTTTTGCTGCACCTTGATTTTGTTTCTGCTCTGGGTTTTTGCTTTTGCTTTTGAAAGAGTCTCAGTGGGAGGAGCTTTCCAGTGCGTCAATCTCATTGGTTGAGGGTTTGGAGTAGGTGGCTCTAGGTGTCTGCCATAGGAATGGAGCCACTACTCCAGCCAATGAGATTGAAGCACTGGAAAGCTCCTCCCACTGCGACTGACTTAGGGTTAGCAAAAGCAAAAACGTAGACCAAAAGCAAAACCTAGGCAGGACAATCAAAACATGCCCTTCAGAATAAAAGCCTAAATGAAGCAGAGCTAAGTGAGAACCAAAAAGGTGTCAAAGAAATAAAATATGAATTGTTAAGAAGTAAAAATACGTTTTTGCTTCAGAAATATTTATTATTAATTTGTTTATTTTGTTTTTAGAGCAATTTTTTTGCTTTTGAATTTCACACTTTTGCTTCTGGAATGTTCTTTTTGGTTGCCTTATTTTGAAATATTTTGTGTGTGACTGTATTTTTTGGTGGATTCTTTTGGCACAAATCTGTGGTACTGATCTGAGGTACCGAACCTGTGGTATGTGGGAGTCAGTGTGTCATTTTGCACCTGTGTGCCAGCCAAGCTCAGCAACAGATTTAACTTCTTTATCTGTTTTTTTTTTTCTAGAAAATAATCATTCTTACAATAGCAGCCTGCAAAGAAACATTTTAGAATTATTTATGCAGGAAAAAAAAAGTCAACAAACTGTTTCAACTGATCCTTCTGATGTTGCTGTTGGATAAAAAATGATGTAAAACCATCAGATTCTTTACCTCTTAGCAGGGTCGACATTTATGAAACTTGGTTGGGTTAAATGTCTTAAAACGGTCCTTTCATTTTTGCCATTTAGGTCCATTTTCTTTATTTCTCCTTTCTCTCTGCTGGTCCAGTACACGTTGTTCCAGATCCAGTCCACTGCCAGGCCGGAGATGTGTTTGTCAGATGAATATAGTTTCTGTAGATATAAAAAAATGTTTTTTTTGTTGCATTCAGTTCTTTTGGATGTTAACTTTGACACCTAAAGGGAGCCATCTTCCTCAGAACCATAATTCACCCCACCAGTCTGCTTAAATCTGAACAACGTAGGGAACGTATCAACGGGTCATCACATTAACCAGTGAGAAATGGCCCAAAAACCATTAAAGAAAGATGACAAGGAGGCATAGTTCCACTTTAAATGCAGAAGAGCAGCAGCTTGACTCTGAGCTCCCCCTGAATCCAGACCTTATTTCTAAACCTGAGCCTGGCCACCCCACGAATGAAGCTCACTACTTGTACCTGGGATCTCTGTCTTTTGATCACAATCCAGATCTCATGATCTTAGGTTAGTGAAGCATAGACAAACCAGTTTTGCCTTTAAGCTCAACTCTTTCTATACCACAGCAGACTGGAGCAACACTGATCACTGCAGACAAAGTCCTGATCCATCGATCCATCTCCAGCCTCACAAATAAGAAACCAAGGTACTTTTGAGGCACTGATTCACTATTAACTCAAAAAGAGAATTCCATCTTTTCCTGAAACTTCAACCCTGCAGGATGACCTGGAAGATATCCCATTTAAAGAGATTTCCATCTTAGATAAGTCTATAAAGATGTCCAACATGTCACGTCTTCATGCCTCGACTAATTTGGCATGTTGGGTTTCACTCATGAGATCTAGACAGTTCTACTAGAACCGATCTGTCTGTTAGAACAAAATCATTTCTAACAAGTGAGATAGTTTATTTGTAATCTCTCTCATCACATGATCACCTGTCTGTGTGCTCCTTTCACAGATGCTTTGTAGACGACTCCTGTGTCCTTATCAGCCCAGTAAAGTCTCTCTTCTCTGAAATGGAAGTCGAGCAGGATGGAGCTTCCGACACCAGCAAACAGCCTTCTGTGGTTCCTGCCATCGAGGCCGATCCGGTGGATTGATTTACCGTGGCCGAATATCAGGAAAGGCTGCAGGTCTTCATAAAAATCACACACACATCTTTAACTGTTTCTGTTATTTTTAAAGGTGTAGAAATGAACAGTAACTCAGCATGTATGTAAATAACTAAAACACTCACTCGTGTTAAAACTTGCTTTAAATGGAGCCTGTAGGAGGAGGCAAACTGGCAAACACGTCTGTGCGTTTAATGCTATTTTTTAATGGTGGAAATAAATGGATTGTATGTAAAAACTGCAGTAAAAGAGAAGCTAGTTTCCATTTATTCATTTTGTTCTGCATTGTTTTGTCTTCTATGTAATGATATTAATGTTTGAAGATAAAACAACACCTGCTGGGCTGCATGGTGGCGCAGTTGGTTAGCACTGTTGCCTCGCAGCAAGGAGGTCGTGGGTTCGCGTCCCGGCTCTGCGGCCTCTCTGCGTGGAGTTTGCATGTTCTCCCCGTGCGTGTGTGGGTTTCCTCCGGGTACTCCGGTTTCCTCCCACAGTCCAAAGACATGACTGTCAGGCTAATTGGGCTGGTAAATTGTCCTTAGGTGTGAGTGGGTGTGTGGTTGTTTGTCTCGTTCATCTCTGTGTGGCCCTGCGATGGACTGGCGACCTGTCCAGGGTGTCCCCCACCTCTCGCCCCTTGACCGCTGGAGATAGGCACCAGCTGCCCCGCGACCCTCTGTGGAGGATTAAGCGGCTACAGAAAATGGATGGATGGATGGACAACGCCTGCTGTTGGGTTATTTAAAACATTTGAACTCATCAGGCTGAGAACCTCCTCTGAAATGTCTGAATGACTCGAGGTTTGGACCTGATCATCAGACTAAGGCTTTAAGAACTGCTGCCATCCCTGAGAGTTACCCAGGACTACGTCCTGCCATCAGCCAGCTGACCTTTGGGTGACCCACCTTGTCTGGTCCCACCTGCTGGAACCTCTGGACCTCAGGACACTGATCTTAATCCTCAATAGAAGCTCTCCTTTTATCTTGGTGGCCAAACAAGTATTTGCTGTGGCTAAAGTTTGAGTCTGATGCTAAGCTGATTATTAATTTCAATTGCCAACATAAATTATGTGTGAGTTCTTCCTCAATTTACTTCATTTCTGCCCCGATTCTAAATTTAGCCCAGTCCATTTCAACATTTTTAATTCATCCTCAGTTTTCTCTTCCTAAAACCCCAATTTAGATCTTAGAAAATCCCTCTGTTCAGGTCATTCTTTTTGCCTAATGCTGTCTGTAACTCATCCATAACTCATCTAAATTATCATAGAGTTAAAGGTTTTTGTTTTTATTTCTAACACCCATTATCAAAAATAATTTTTTGCTATAAATTCCATCTTTTAGTTGTGTTCAATTATAATTTGATAATAAATCTTTATTTTTGTTATGCCGTATTTGGTGGAATCCAGTCATCTTTGTTTATTTGTTTATTTATCTTTATAGCAGGGGCGGATCTAGAGGGGGGGGGGGGGGGCAGTGCCCCCCTTGTGGTCCCCTGCTAAGTGCTGAGTGTTTTAGAATGTTCCCCTTTAAGAAAGCAGCTGGCCCCAGCCTGGCCCCCCCTCTAATTTTGGTCTAGACCCGCCACTGCTTTATAGTCTGCATTTCACCCACTAAGTTTCATTGATATATAATAATGATGATTACACTTCAGTTTTGCATGGGTTACAAAGAGTTTAAATACCAGAACGGTTTCAATATGATCTTAAAAACCTCCTGTATGTCACAGGTTCTTAGCTGCCCTTTAATTCATGCAGAAACAGCTTTCTCGCTCCCTGCTAAAATTATTCCCTTCAATAAAGGCGTAGCTATGGCAGCATTGAACATTTCAGTGGCAGCTCTGTTTTGCTTTGCGTCACTCTGCTGTTGGTGTTAAATTTGTCAAATTGTCTGATTGAAAACCTATTCAGCGCTGTAATGGGGTGAAGGCTGAGGCAGCCGCAGCTGTTTCTAGATAAAACGTCGTCCCTTAGCAACAAGTCGTTCCTGTGCTGGCCCTTCTCTCTGCAGTTAATGGAGGGGAAAGCTGTATTTCCCCAGACAGGTTTCTGCTTAAGCACACTAGTTGTAGATTCTGCTAATGAATTATAAACAGCAGCAATGCAGTATTTTGACTTTTGCACATTAAACATGTGATTGTCCATCTTTGGTCTCAAATCTCCTCACAGAAAAAAAAAAGCGCTGTCGTGTGAAACCCGTAGACGGTGCTCCTAACTCTGTGGAATGATGAAAACAATGACTAACACCAGACAACAACATAATCGAATGTCTGGACTGAGATCCACTAAAGTATGGCCGCTGGTTCTGAGTTGTCAGAATGTTTTCTGGTGAATCAGAAGTCCACATGATGGACGTGGTTATTAGCTCAGTTATTGTGTAAATTGAAGACTTTGGGCAGTTCTGATGATTGTTGTCTGATCAGCTTATTGTTTTAATAACATGCCAGTGACTAATTATTACATAAAATATGATGCAGAAATGTTTAGGAGGGTTTTGTCTTATCATTCCATCCAGTTTGAATTTATTCAAATGGTCTAGAAATGCCCCAGTAGGTCAGGTCTGGGCTCAACATTTACTGTATTGATAATTATGAGCTATGATTTTATGGAACTAGAATTGGGACTTTAGTTTTGTACTTGTACCTTTTAGAGAAGAACAAGTACAAAACATAGGTTACAAATACAAAACTAAAAATGTACAAGTACAAAACATGAGTTTCAAGCACAAAACTGAAAGTCACAAGTACAAAACTAAAAATTGCAAATACAAAACATGAGTTACAAGTGCAAAACTAAAAGGTACAAGTACAAAACTAAAGTCCCAAATCTAGTTCCATAGAATTTATCTTTTAAATCTATTTTGGTGACCAGGTTGAACCACGTCTTTCACCCAGTGACTAAAGGTAACAGTTCCAGGGATCAAGAATGATATCTTTTTGTAATATTTAAATTTTAGTTTGTGATTGCACAAGCATACAGTATTTCAAACATGACAATAGCAGAATTCATTTGGTTTAAACTCTAGGAGCGTGAGACATCATTTTAAAATGTAAATTAATCACCACAGAGTTCACATTTTAAGCCAGAATGTTTTAGCTGATGGAGAAGACCGTCACATCATAAATACAGGATCTTTGCAAGAAGTTTGGATGGAAGTGCAGGTTGTGACATGGCATGAGCTTTTCTAACCTGCTTGAAGTCTTTTTAATAACTTATCCTGTAAATGCATATAAAATGTTGCTTTTTGTGAAAGAATATTAATATATACCATTTAAATTAGAAAAATGCAACTGAAGCATTGTCCAGCATTTCGAGCATTGTCATTATTATTAGTGTTTGTTCTACACTTCTTTCTACATTTACTATAATAATCTGTTTTATCTGAATACATAAGAAAATAAACAAGAAATAAATGCTTCTGCATTGTTGCTAAGACCTGTGACCTTTCATTGATCATAAAAGTCTGATTTTAAAACTAAATGAATCTCTTGGATTTCAGCTTTTGTAACCAGGTTGCATTTCTGTGGCATCTTGCCGTCCATATTATCTAAATACCTCTAAGAAACTGAAGTATTGATCAGGACTGAACTCACCCGTACAGCTGCCGTTTCCTCCTGCCTCTGATAGGTGCTCTCCCCAACATATTGTCCCGCTTCCCAAGCTTCCAGCACTTTGCATCAAAAAATAAATCAGCGCTGTTAATATCATTGTATCCAGGGAAATCCTGCGTTGTGTCCCAGCTGCACGTTTACTTAGTTTCAGGCTTTCCCCCTATCGACGCTGGCACACAGGAGTTCACAAAAATGACTTTCCGTCTGGATTCTTGGCATCCTTGTTTAAGACTTCAACAGACTGAGACAGTTCAGGTTTACATACCAGGCGACGTCACGCTAGAGGGACGAATTAAAAAAGTGAGTTGAATCCAAAACCCTCAGTGCAGCAAAGAGAACATGTGTGGGGTCCTTCTCCCCCCACGCCGAGTCCCCCGACTGCCAGTCTGTTTTGGAAGCAAAGACTGAAATTCTTGACGCCCCAGTGATAAATTTTGCACATGCTGGTCCTCCAGCATTGGAGTTGGATCTTCTCAAAGCTGGAAAAAAAGAGTCTCTACGACGTATCGGCCTCCTTCCCCACCCACTGACCCACGGCCCTGATGAGTGTATGTTTTCTCTTTGAGAGCAAGTTTGTGTGACTGGGAGAAAGTTGGGGGGGAGTTATGCACACCACTTCATTAATTTATTAATTAGGAAGCTAAATTAGTATTTTGTATATCTTCACATATGTACCTAATGGTGCTGAATGAGAAGTCAGACGGTCTCCTGTTGGGATTCGTCTGGCTCCCATGAGGAATTTGTAGAAGAATAAGTCATTTATATAAAACATTGGAAGAGTTGAACATATTCTCCCTAAACTGTTTGTCCTGTTGTGACCCAGAAGAACAGCTCACAGAGACCAGAGACTAAACCTTCTATTCATACTCTCCATGACTGGGATATTGTTAGGACCAGCGTCACTCCGTATGGAGCAGAAGATTTACACTGCTGAGAAAGTTTCCTTGTTCCCAGTCTGAAGGTCATTGACCTCTCCCCACCAAGTCACCCCAGACAGATAACAATAAGAGTGTTGGAGCTCATCATCACTCCCCAGAATGACCGGTGTGTTGGACAGAAATCACACGAGTTTTAACGGAGACGGCAGTTACGTTCATGTCATTATCATGTTCTGTATTTTGATTTTATAGCTGTTTTTCAGTGCATGCTACAGATTTTCTGCTTGAATCTCCTGGACGTGGGTGAAATCAGCTAAAACTGGCTGTGAAATTCCTGTCTCACAGACACGAGGCGCTAAACTGCTCTGTGAGTTTAGGGTGGAGACTGCATTGTGTGAGACCGACTTTTCCTGCAAAAACTTTCTTGTAGTTGTGTGTGTCACGACTTGGCAACTGCAGACATATTGTTGTGATTCTCTCTGACCAGTCAGTGGTCTTTAGTCATGTCTTTCCTTCACAGCTGCCTTGTATCCATATTTGTTATTTCTAGGAAAACTAGCAAGCATGAGGTGCTATTTTCACCAGAAAACCAAAGAAAGTCTAGTTAACATGTCGAGTAAATATCGCCAGCAGCAGCAAAATGTAGGAATTTCTTAATAATTGATTTATCCCAAAGTAACTGACAGCAGGTAAAGGTTCATACAATAACCAATAACCGCATGATATTTTGAGGCTATTTTAAAGGAATTTACAGGCTGTTGATTTGCTTGCTGATAGCTCTTTTTGTGGTTTTTGTTCGGAGAAAGAACTTTTACATCCAAAAGAACTGATGTGCTAACAGATGCCCAGTTTGGAAAAAAAAAATTTTCTACTTAGTTATAAAACAGCTTAATTTCTCAAATTGTCGTCAGCAATTTAGGCAGGTTTTTACAATTGCTTGAAATGATTGGAAATACTTGAATTTAGGGCTGCCACAAACGATTATTTCGAAAGTCGACTAATCACCGATTATTTTTGCGATTAGTCGACTAATCGGATCATGCTACATTGGACTAAAATGTACAGTTTATTGCATCGCAGCATGCAGCTGCTCTTATGTAATCATCATTAGCTTACAGCTTGAAGTGTTAGGGTATTTGCCAATAAAAAAAAGACAAGATCATAGTTAAACTTTTAATTGCAGCTTGTAGCAATCTTTAACTGTAGCATAAAGTGCAACATTATTTCTGAAAGTGTTGAAACTGCTGTTTGCCTCATGCAGCTGCTGCACAGAGTTTTGCTCTGCAGGACTTGCAGCTCAGAGCTCTTCGGCTCGGAGCTCCATGTATACAATTAGTACTAGGATAAACATGTTATTGCTGTATATAATAGGAATTACAAAGAGGTCATATTGTTGATTAAATGTTAAAACGGCTTGCCATACAGTGACACGTGGAGCACTGTGGAGCAACGCAGCTTGGATCACCGCCGCTCATCAGTTTTTAATGACGCATCGACTACTACATTCGTCGACGTAATCGTGACTAATCGACGAATCATGGCAGTCCTACTTGAATCTGAACGTGATATTTTGAATGTTTTGAAGTTTCTTGAATTTCTAATAAAGTGTCATATGTCACCTTCCTGTGGTCATATGTCTCCCTCTAGTGTCCTGTCTTGTGCTTTGTACTAATGTTTCTCCTCTTTGTCTCACACAGGTGATCCTCATTGTAATCCAGCCACCTGTGCCTCGTCTTGTCATCACCTCCCTCTGTGTATATAAGAGTGCCTGTCTCGTCTGTGTTTGTCGGTTCCTAGTCGTAGTTGTGTGAATCCTGAGTCGTGTCTTCGTGTTCGGAATAAAATGCACTTTGGCTTTACATCTGTGCCTGGGTCCTCTCTACCACACCAAAATGTGACAAAGTGCTTAAAACTGTATCTGACATTGGTTAAAGCCCAAAAACAATTTTATTGGACAAAGAAGTGAGGTTATCATTTTGAACATATACATGTAAATCACCATCCCTGCATATTTATTCAGGTAATATCCCATTGATATTAAGAGCCTCTTTTACAAGGGAGACCTGATGGTAGTTGGGGGTTTAGTTTCTTGCCTAAGGAGACTTTGACGCATGACTTAGTGGGGGATTGAACCCTTGTTTCCCACATGGGCGGCCTCTCTTCCCCCGAGCCACGGTCGCCCTGTTATCGTGCCGAAAAGATGGCAGCAATATGCTACAATGTTAGCTGCATACAGGTTAGCTGTTAGCTCATCAGGCCTGTCAGATATAAAAGATTTTTCCCCAAAGTCGCCAAGGCAGCCATCTGCTACAGGTAAAATAGAAATGATAATTTTTATCAGAAAAACTTCAGAAATCTCTAAAATGGCAGCAACAGCTCTAGCCTGAACTCCACTCAGACTAGCCATTAGCTTGTTGCTCTTGTCAGACTCAGTCTCTGAACATAAAGGAAACTGTTGACACTCACCTCAAAATGTCTTTCAATTAACAAGTAATGCTCTTGAAAGGTTTTTACAAATTTTAATTTGAGAAACTTTTTATGTTGGGATAACAAGCAAAAGGAGGTTAAAGGGCCAAGAGGGAAGATTTTAAATAAAAATAATCATGCATGCTCAGTTTAAGTGATGAAGCATTTTAAATAAAAAAGAATGAGGTTCCATAATCTTGAACAGTCTGTGAGCTGTAAAATGTTCTGCAATTCTGGAACAAATTTCCCGCGCTGTCCTATGGATGTGACGTCAACTGACGCTGTTTGCGCGTTCTGGAGGGCTAAAAAAAGTAATAATAAATGTATATCCAATAGGTGGGAGTATTGCACCGTTGTGTTGTGTTGCTGGTCAATGGCGGACTTCCTTCGTCTGAATCTGTGGTTTTTCCTCATAAAACTGGTGTTATCTTGTTTATGGAGCTGAAAACCTCTCTGATGGATTATAGGGTTCCACAGAGCTAAAGGTGCTGTTATAGGCGACCGTACAGCGATCTGTCCATGTTTATGGGTCTCGGGACGATAGGCCTCAAATCCCCGACTGTTTCCTGGACCTCAGTCCGCTTACAGTGCATCAAAGGCGGGTGTGCAGCGCACGCTCCTCCGGGTGCTCCGAAGCTCCACTCCGTGATGTGAACTTGAGAAATCTAGGGTGATAGAGGCGGCGGGACATGATTCTATCACCCTAGATTTCTCAAATTCACCTCCGGGAGTCAGAGAACACCGACTGATTAAAGCTTTTAGCGATACAGGCAGCTGGGAAGGACTGGAACATTGCGGCTAGCGAGATTATCTCTGTTAGCTCGGCTCCTGCGGTCTCTCTCTGTGTGTGAGTGTCGCGGGGCATTGTTTTACTATATTTCCTTTTGTATTGATAAAATGTATTTTTATTTGTGAAATCATGTCTCCGGCTGCCTTTGGTTGAACCCTTATGAGATAGTGAGAAGTTTGTGCGCGCTCCCGTTCAAGACTGTAGTTATTCGCAGCGCCAGGCGCGGCGCTCATGAGGTTGGTTTTTCAAATCTTCCCTCTTCTCCGTTTAACTTGTATTTCAGGTTGTTGTGTTTTTGTTTGTCTGAACAGCACTTTGTGATCTTTACCTTGGAAGATGCTTAAAAATAGTTTACTTTAATAACTTATCTTACAATCATAATATGGACAACAGAAAATACACAACAACATCTGTTTAGTTTATCAAAAACATTTAGATTTAATACATTTTTTCACAAACAATCAAATAATACTGCTTTCTATCAACCACAGAAACAGTACTTCATATCTAGTAAGGCAACAGTTAGCTTGATCCTTAAAGCAACAACAATATTTTGGATGAAATGGGGAAATATTCTGGTTCTTCTCTGAGAAAACCACAATATTCAGAACGGACACTTTGTAACTTTGGCATAAAACAGCATCATGATTCCTGATAGGCTTCTTGTATGAAACCTTTTGAAATCAAGCCCCACATCAACAATCGGTTAATTTTCTGTACGAAATAAAAGGCTGAGAAACACAACATGCACCCAAAAACCTTCCTCTGAGTGTTTTCTGTTAACACTCGTCAAAATAGTTCTATACATTTTTACAAGTGGACAATTCTGTTGGTACATTGCTGCAAATTGTATTGGCCTATTAGTGATAATAAAAAACATTTACAAAGGTGAATTATTGGTTTTATGTTTTTTCAATGCTCAGAAAGGCAGATGTTGTTTTATTAATATGGTGTTTAGCGTATAGGCCATAGATTTTGACATCAGCAGAGATATTCGGACCGTGAACTATCACTCTTATAGGTCATCTGGGAGTCGATGCTTGACCGGGAACACAACAACAGTCGCTGTGATTCATTAGTTGGTCTTCTTGCCCATAGCTCAGTAGGATGGGAATTTGGGTTTCTTTGTTTCATTGAAATAGTCTCAAACTGGACATAACTCTCCTTTTCAAGCTCCTGTTCATTCAAAGTATTGTTCTGTCCTTTGTAGTACAGAGCAAGAATCTTGTAGACCAGCAGAGCGATAAGAGGTAAAGCCAAAGCGCAGGCAATGCCGCTTATGATGAAGAATAACTGGTTCTGCCCACTGTCTTCTGTATAGAAGTCAACGCAAGGGTCTTTCCCAGCGGAGCTCCCTTTTGCCACTAAGCAAACGGAGTACCTCATTCCAGGGGAAAGTCCGTCAAGAAGCACTTTCCCACTCCCAGCTTTGGTCTCCACCGTTCTTTTTGTGTCGTCCTCCTCACCGTACGGTGAATATACGACTGTAAGCGGAGCATCGTTTAGTAACCTACCTGCAGTCCAGAGCAACACTGCACTGTCAGCTGTTTCCTCTACAATCTGCAGGTTGTCAATAGAGCGCGATGCATCACTTTTCTTGCTCTTCTCATCTGCTGCGAGTTTTTTCCCATTACCGCCTTGTTGATTTTTAATTAGCTTGAGCGAGCTCCTCTGTAAATCACTGCCAGAGGCCGAGTTGGGCTGCTTTTGGGCAAAAGAAAGTGTTGTTGAAAGTCTTGGGAAGACTGTGGTCATGATGAATGGCGTACTAGAAATGTCACTCGGGGGAGTGAGCGTGGTTTCTCGACCAGTTGGTCCAGTTCCACCGCCAGGTCGTACTGGAGGGGTGGTGGTGCTGATGGTTCCTGCAACTGATAGAGAAATGGTGGCTTCTGCAGTGCCAGCGACGTTCTTCGCTTTGCAGCTGTAGTCGCCTGCATCTTTGTACTCTATTCCATGCAAGCTCATTATGGACCACTTTATGCCATCCCCAGGTGACTCCTGGACTAAAATGTTAAGCAAAAAAACACAAAAAGTTAGTACAAATTAGGGCTCGTGGGATAAAATTGTCATGTATGTATCCAATGTTATACCTGTGTTATTGACCGGAGAGCCGTCTGACTTTGCCCAGTAAAGAGTTGGCGTTGGTGATCCTGTGGCATCGCACCGTAAGAGGACGTTACTGCCCAGAGGAGACGTTATCTTTGTTGCAGATGTCATCACTGACGGTTTCACACAGTTCTCGAGCTCGGCACGCTGAAAGAGGACACCTGACAGATGGTCTGGTGCTGCACAGGTCAAGAATAGATCCATCAAAACCACTGGTGTGTCGGCCATTTTGGACATCTTGATCAGCTTGGAGATTTTACAGTCACAGAACCAGGGATTGTCCTGAAGGCCTGAGGATGAAAAGTTTGAGAAGTTTCATTCATTTGTTGCCAGTTTGTACAGTTAATGATATGCATATTGTTTTGTAGAGTTCTGGTTTTAACAGTGAATGCTAAAATAGCATTTTGCAGTATAAAGTCAATAAAATGGTTAAACAAGAAGTCCATATTTAGTTTCAGCAGAATCATTTTTGGTTTTCAAACTTAAAAGGAAAAAACCCTGAATTCAGGCTTTCATTACTTTACTATTTTTAGTTTGGAAAACGATAATGGAGCCATGTTGAAGTCCAACACACTGTAAACACCTGATGAACACAAACACATGTCCTGGTGCACGCTAAGCCCTTTAGCCAGATTAATTAGTCTTAACAGTAATAAAGCACCTAAGCTGCCTCTGGCCTTCCCACCGTTACACAGTTTCCATTAGCTTCACTGTTAGCATAAACAGTTCACTTATAGCAAACAATTGCAATCCAAGAGATAAGTGTTTAAATATAATATACTTTTAACAAATACACAATATTTCCTCACTTTGATACAATCAAAAAGTCTGTCGGTGGAGTTTTTGAAATATCACAAAATGATTAAAACTATTAAAACAAATACAACCTTGCCATTTAATCAACAAGAAGGTCCCTTAAGATGCTCCAAACACTCATATGTTTGATTTTGTATTTTCCTGCTGCCTGATCCTGTTTCTCCTTCGAAGCACAGATAAGCCGGCATCCTTTTTAGTACCTACAGATACTAACCTTTATAATTTCTACACAGACACAAAGAATAATCAGTATTGTTGTGCAATTCCAAAATATAGAAATTCTGTTAAACTGCCATGTTATGTGGCATCTAATCGTAGTTTGTGCAGGTTTAGTTAAATTTGAAATCCCAGAATTTTAAAGCAAAACGACATTCTGAACCAGACTTGATTTTGTGTTGTTGTTGTTTTGGGTCAACAGAAGTTCAAGATTCCTGTTCTTGTGTCAAAAGTGTAAATGAATCCATCTACCATCATGGTCATCATATTTCGCAAACATATTGATTACTTGACTATTTAATGACTATTTACAAAATTCTTACTAATAACATTAGTCTGATGACCTAGTAACAATTGTCTGTCCATCCATCCATCATCCATCCAGCCATTCATTCATTTTCTGTTGCATATCCAAGGTTGAGTCACAAAGGTTCCAGATCCAGCGGGAATCCAAAGGCGTCCTCAGACTGGAGAGGAGGTATAACCCCATGAGAAATGTCAGCATCTACTCTGTGATCTCCCCTCAGTAAGATGTGCCCGAAAACCTCCAAAGGAAAGCAACCAAGAGGCATCCTAATTAAATGCCCGAGCAATCTCAGCTTCTTTTTATTTTTGTTTGTGGAGGGGCTCTGATCTCCTCCTATCTCAAAGGCTGAACCTGGCAACCCTAAAAGGAAGTCCAGTTCAGCCTTTTACATTCAGGATTTTGTTCCTTCAATTATGATCTCATGTCCATGTGAAGGTTGGAACTCAGTTAGACAAGTAAACCAAGAGCTTTGCCTTTCAGTGCAGCTCTTTCTTCTCCACTACAGATTAGTGTAGCCCACATCCATCAGTCCATCTCCTCCCTGCCATCACACTTTTGCATGAGTCTGTAAAGTTCATAGAAACTTTGCATGTGCAGCTTTAGCTTGGTGTGAGTTTATAAAGTCACATTCCTATCGTATATTTAATATTTTTTTGTTCAACCAATATAATATAATGCAACAATCATGAAATAACTTTTGTTTTAATTGTCTAAAAATATTCATATTCTGTTTTGTGCATATATGGAAAAACATCTGTTTATGTTTTGAATCAAGAGCTGTTTAGACAAAGACATTTTCCTAATTGAAATAATCTCTGACCGCTAAAACCACAGAAGTTTCTAGAGTAACTACGGATAACCCCAACAGTGTCCTATAAATACCCGATCCGGACAGAACATCTTCTTACCTAACACAACTTTTTGAGAGGCATTAGAAGAGATGGGTACACCATTAAAGGGTGGCCAGATATCCATGAGATCAGAGGGCAGGGTTGTTAATTTGTTGCTGGACAGATCCAGGTAGGTGATGTTCAGCAGGTAGGGGATTGCCTCAGTGGGAACATTAGTGAGTCTGTTGTTGTGAAGATCCAGCGTCCTCAGTCTGGGCATTTCTTTAAGAGACTCCCAAGGGAAAAGAGAGATCATATTTCCATCTAGTCTCAACTCATGGAGTACTTTTAGGTTGTAAAAGCTTCCTGTATCCACTGAGGTTATGGAATTGTAGGTAATCCAGAGGTAGCGTAGCTCCACCAGGTAGTAGAAGGCTTCCGTTGGGATTCGTCGTACTGCAGTTTTCTCTACGCGGAGTTTGATGGTGTCCACGGGGACGTTAACAGGGATGTCAGACATGTCTGGGTCATTGCAGAGAACAGATCTGAAAGCAAAAAGTGAAAAAACATTAGACGTATTTCAAAAGGTAACTTAAATGTTTAGAGAAAGCACACTTCTATGATCATTTTGATAAATCATTAAATGCATCAACTAGGGATGCACCGATACCGATACTGGTATCGGGCCGATACCGCCATCGGTATCAGTTAAAGTTACCCAATACCAGGAACCGATACCAGTGGCTTCACTGTCTGTGACTTGTGATTTTTGCTGTAGTTTCCTACATTGAACACTAGGGGGAGCTATTTAGCTAAAGAGGAACAGTGTGGGTTGAGAGCTGGAGATGGTGCCAAATAGTTCATTTTATTGGTTAAAATGTGGAAAACTGCAATAATTTCTGTGAAATCACAGAAAATTGTTATTTTTCACCTTATATCTTAGTTTTATGATCATTTTTGTGATCATTTTTTAATATATATATATATATATATATATATATATATATATATATATATATATATATATATATATATATATATTATGTAACTCAGTCATTTGTTGTAAAAAGCCGAAGAGAAGAAAAAAAAATTAAACCTGTATTCCAATTTGTTCCATTTTTTTGTGTGGTAGAAGTATCGGTGTCGGTACTCGGTATTGGCGAGTACACAGATTTAAGTATCGGTGTCGGATCGGTTTTGAAAAAAGTGGTATCGGTACATCCCTAGCATCAACCCTTCCATCCCTCCTTGTAAGCATCGGTTCATCAGTCCAGACTGTAATGAGGGAAGCCTCTTCTGACATGACCCTAACCCACCCAAAGGTCACTTCTCAGATGCAGAGGAGGGCTCATGTGAACTTAAAGGGTTCAAAGAAAATAAAAAAGAAAAAAAGAAAATGCAACTGACTTTAAACTTAAACCTCTTAGCAGGGATTCCTAATGTTTATGATGCAGTGGCTCAGCATTTTACCAACAAGTCGTCCAAATTGAGTCGCACACCAACTTATTTCACACATACCAATAAGAGTGTGTCTAATTGCTCCTCATTAAAGTCATTAGGCGTTACATTCTGTTAATTTACAGCCCATTATCTATCAGGCAATCAAATAGCTTCTGTATTTAAGGCTGTGTTTATTCAAATGGGTCATTGATTGTATTACTGTAAGTCACACTTTTCTTTAAAAAGCAAAAAAAAAAAAGCTCTGAAATCTTATCATGAAGCAACACTTTTTAATTGACTAATTAGAAGCTGATGCAGCTCTGCAGTCTTGTGCACAGACTTTTATTTACAAAATAGTGATTTTTTTTGTTGTTGTCAAGGCAATTAGATTACACATTACCTGGTTCCTGTTCCATCTGTACGTCCATGGAAAACACAGGTGCACTGGGACGGGCAGAAGGGGACCGCCGCTCCAAAGCAGCACAAGAACACATGCAGACAGAGAAGTCGACACATGATGTCAACCGATACACCCAAAACGCTCATATCCAGGAGGTATCAGGGAAAAAGACATCCGTGTTCACTGAGAACTCCCAGAAATTGAATGAAAAGTGAGAATAATGGAAGGAGTTCGTAAAGTCCATAAGAAACAGGTCTCAGGCTGAGGATCTAACCACAGTCCAGGTGACCTGTGGGATTGGGGATTAGTGAAGGATTTCCCAGGTGTGACAGGGTCACTGCAGCTCAGCAGCAGGCAGCACTGGTGTTTTAGAGATGGTGCTTCTTTTTTTGCCTGCTCACTACGGCGGCTCATCTCGTCTTTTCGACATGCTGTTAATTCTACAGAGATTTAAATTCACGTGAGCCAGCCATGTTTTGGTTAAGCCATTTTGTTTGCAACGACTCCACCGTTTTAAGGGCTGGACACTCTTTAGTTTTTCTAAAATGCTCATGATATTACTGATAAAGATTAAGATCAGACATTTCCACTTATTTCCTGGTTTTCTAGCAAATAATGTGCCATTTGATCCACAGAAAATATTGTAGCTTTTCTTGCTTGCTTTAAAATGTAAAGTATATAAGAAGAATTTCTTAAATGCAAATCTATTATTGAGCTAGAAAGTACATTTAGGGACTGAGGCAGGAGTTCTGTCTGGCACCAGGGTGCAAAATGTAATCTTGGAAATGATTTATTACCTGGCTGAGAGGATCAGTGGCCCTGGGCAGGAAGCCAGCTACAGCAGCCCACCAGTGACACGCTCTGAGTGTTTTTAAACTTTCATTTACTCAGCACAGTATTTAGTATTGAACTCTATTTTATTGTCTGATGTTGGTGCATCACATCCAGGAAGCATCTCATGGGCAAAAACTTAAATACACTTTCAGAGATCTTTCATTCTTTATATTGATCGCAAGAACTCCAATATCAAATTAACTTCGGCTTGTTTGTTTCGATCTTTACAAAATAGCATTTCTACTGCAAAAAAAGCAAACATTATTTTCTATCTTTTGTTTAATATAGAATTTGTTCTGAATGACAAAAACGTTCAACTAAAACAAAGTACAACTTTAATGAGCTGAATAAAGTTTCCTCATAACATTTATCAAAATTTTAATTGATCAAAATTAGCTTTTTAATACATGTTTTGTTTGGTAGGTGAAAATATTTACCTAGTAAGGAAGGAAGACTGTAAAGAAATACAAGTAAAATGTCATAGAGCAGTACAAGTAATCCAGATACATAATAAATATATCGTGCTAATCAGAAAATGCAGTTTCAGTAACTGTATATATACAATTGCATATATATATATATATATATATATATATATATATATATATATATATATATATATATATATATATATATATATATATATATATATATATATTTGCATGCTATATATACATATGCATGCAATTGCATATATGTGTGTGTGTGTGTGTGTGTGTGTGTGTGTGTTGAGTAAAATTTCATTCATAAGGAAACAGATTATGAGAAAACTAACATTAATAAGACTGATGGTCATGAAGATGACATCAATGAAACTAGAAAAAGAAAGAACTCTTTGAAAAAACATTTTAATGGACTAAAGTCAGGTGGTATAATTAAAAACCAAGTAGACTTTTTAGCTTTTATTGACTTTTTGAAAAAGAAAACTCACTGTTTCTCATGTAAAATGTCTTATGAGCTCTGAAAAACAAGTATTATTTCAATACTGCTTTACATTTTACACCTAATAGCAGCCAAATCTGCATAAACGATTTCCTGTTGAACATGTGGTTGAAAGAAGCTGACTATATCCTGATTTAGTATTTTCATTATTGTTCTTTTTTTGTTTGTTTTATTATTATATGTAATTATATGTACCTGTATGATGCTGCATGTTCAAAATATATATTTTTTTTTAATGTTGCCGTTTTTCCTTTTAAAATGTTCCTAATTCTGGTTTAAATCAGTGTTTATTTTGAAAGCCTGAGAAAAGGGAGACATCTAGTGGTGCCCTGTGTGTATTACTGTAATGAGGAGAAATTTCTTCTGATAAAATCCCATTTGGTTGTAATTTAGGATTTAGTCTTCTCACTGTTGGATTTACAGAAATCTTAATTTACTCAGTAAAAAAAAAAAAAACAACACAAGAGACCTGCAGCACTTATTAACAAGTACACAAGTGAATTTTATTTACGCAAGCAAATTTGATCATACAGTTCAAATAAGCCACTTCAAGCTGTTGGCACATGAATGTACAAAACAGATTCAATTTAAAGCCTGCTATTAAGCATCCATAGTGAAAGTACAAAAGACTAATACGAGGAGGAAGCTGAGAGCTTTTTTTTTTCGATCATTACAGAGAGTAAGTCATGTTGGTACGAGAATCAGCTTTAAGACATGGTTGAAAGCTCATCACAAACTAAATAGACACAACTCAAGGACTACAGTCTCTAATATCAGTAGCAGAAAGCGTGGGAGGTTTAGTACTGCACATAGAAACGAAGGTCTGACCAGCAAGACAGTCAAAGTAGCAAAAATAAAAGAAGTGGAGTAAAGAAACTTTTCAGTCAATAAGACTATACCGATGAATGTCCATGCCACGAAAAACATCTAAATTCACAGTCTTTACTAACAGTACAGTTATCCAACTTTCAGTTGAACACCAATGCGCTTACATCAAGAGAGAGAGAGAGAGAGAGAGAGAAGAGAAAGAGAGAGAGAGAGAGAGCACAGAAAAGGTCAAATAAGTGCATAAAACTAGGTTTGAGAACTACTGGTTGAAAAGAAACTTAAAATCACCAGGCAATGCAGTGACAGGCCACCTCATATGGCATCAAGATGTGTAGGCAATAAAGTTACTGTCATGAAAAGAAAAAAAAAAAAAAACTCTGCAACACACACAATTATCAAACCTCATAATTCCACCAAATAGTGCCGTTACAACAAAGACTTTTAATGTTTTTCATCATCAAGCTTTCTTTTTTTTTATTATCAGAGATGAATAGATGCTAATTGGACCCATTTCTTCTCATTCTCATGATGATTTTTTTTCTCAAATATCAGTGCAAAACATAAAGGTATGCTTTGATATATACAGTGCAGAGTCCTGCATAAACAGGAGTTTAGTTTGTATAAAGTTCCACTTTTACGAAATGATAATGCAAACGTGCATCTGCGCCTTTTTATTCAAAGACAATAGAATCAATTTGAAGATAATATATATGGTGAGTTTATCCTCTTTTTTTTTTTTTGTCTCCAGTTGCTTGAACAATTTCTTTGAAATCTATCATAATTCAGTATTTCCTGTTTAACAGGCTTGGCACCAATCTGGAATTTATCATTTAGTCGTCTTGCTGCCGGCTTCAAATAGAAAAGCGGAATGAATAGTAGTTGTCTGAAAGTGGTCTTAATCCCTGGGAATACTGGCATAAGATTACAATTCTTCATAATTGTGAGATTTAAAATATTAATAAAACTAACCACTCATCCACATACAGTACACAGCTCTTGAGCATGACATCTCCAGACACACTACATGATAAATGTGCTTAAAAACCTTTTAAAGCCCCTGTTGACCCCCTCAGAAATCAGCAAAAATAAATTACGAATGAGAAAAAAAAAATGACAGTATCAAATAAAAAGAAAATAATCATACACAAAATATCTGAAATTAAAAAAAGCTGAAATATTACTGCTACTTTTGATTCTACAAACTACACTAAAACTACTATCAGCACTAAACAACTCGTATTTAAGAATAATACAACTGCCATAATGATAATTGTAAAACCCATCCATGAGAGAGGTAAAGGGGCTTTTTTTTTCATTTGAAATGCTGCTTGTGACTAAGGAGTTTAGTGTGATGCACCCCCCAGACCACATTTTTCATATGACGCACCAGTTACATCAGCAGTGTCGAGGGCCCTAGGCGCCATCCCTGCCCCCCCTCGGGAGGGGATGGTAGAGAGAGAGAGAGACAGATAGAAAGCAAGAGGAGAGACGGAGGGAGAGAGGCCGGAGTGGCGGGGCCAGGCCTCGCGCTGGTCTTATGTGTAGGCGTTCAGTCGCTCCTTGGAGCGAGTGGAGTGGATGTCGTGGAGCTCCTGCTCCTCCTTCGACTTGATGTCTTCGTACTTCTGCATTCGGCAGGCGTCCTTCACGTAGGCCCAGTTGGCAGACAGCACCATCAAGTAGTGGATCTGTGGCACCGTGAAAAAGCATCAATCATATTATTAGAATAAAACTGATAAGTACTCATGTGGATTTAAAACATAACTACAGCTGTTTGTTTGTTTGTTTGTATGGCAAGCCATTTGAGCCTTTATTACATATCCTTGATGTCAAGTGACACTTCGGTTAACAAGTTTGCAACTACACTTGACTAACTCGAAATTTGGCACAGCAAAACAATGTACTAGTTGAGTAAAAATTCTTACTAGTAAGAACTTTTTAGGTGCACTAGTCAACTAGTGTGCATTCTGAACAGTAACTAGCCAACTAGTAAGTAGAATTTGCATCAACCAGGGGCGTGGCTATGGGTGGGCCAATCAAATGGCTTCCTCAACAAAATTATATATATATTTATTTTTGAGGAATCTCATTTAAGTCATCATGAAATGAAATAGAATAGAGGAAATTTGACATCAACAACAGCATGAATGTGTTGTGGTGATTTCATAACTATTACATCATTTGTAAGTCTTGCTCTCATTGGCTATTTTGAATAATTTCGGAACTCTCCAGACAAGCTACAGTATCAGTGCAACTGTGCGTATGCTGCTGTGACTTGTAGTGCCAACCAAAGCATTTAAGAAATGGCAAAACTAATCTTCATTTCAAAATGTTTCAAAAAGCAAAAAGTGGAGGACCTGTCCTGTGTTACAGGTTTAATTTGGAATTTAGATGTTTTGTTCAAAGCTCTTTCTGTCGGTTTCTGACAGTGGTTCCTCGCTCTTTTGCAGTTCACATTTTGCAGCCTTGTACTTTCGCAGATTGTTTTGTGCAAATTTGCATGCTTTAAACTTTTTTTACAGCACAGTGTTCATGCGTCCTAACGATCTCCTCCATAGCGGAGCGCAGCGCGTCCTGACTCCCTTTTGCGCGCTGACCAAGAGTCTGGATGAGTAGCGCCCTTATGCTCCTTCCCTTTACGAGCTTCTTTTCTGCAGCAAGGTGGGAATGAAAATCTACACTTTCACAGGTAGAAATGATGTTTTTAACTGATTGACAGACTGCAGAATCAGAACCATGGAGCAGCATGATGTCTCCAAACGGTGCGCTCTCCGCTTCTCTCTTTTTCCTCTCTCTCTCTCTGTGTGTGTCCGACCTGAAATAATTAACGTATTTGACCCGATGGCTCGGGCTGAAATTGAGACCTCTAGTGATAAACACAGAGCAGCTCTCAGATCACTTCTCTCAGCATCCGCTGTGTGTTGTTTTACGGCAACAAGCAGGTGTCCGTCAGACGCGATCAGAAACATCAAATTATTTATTCAGCCGTCCTGATGGTCAGGTTGTGTTTAAACGAGATCAGTGTGAAAATGTTCATGCCTGTCTGAGAGAAGTGTATAAAGTGTAGTGAGGGGTTTTACAGCCTTCAAACTTCTGGAATAATTGTAAAAGTATAAAACTGATACTTGGCGGATTTCACCGCAATTGCAGATTATTTTTAGAACGTAACTCCCAGAATAAACGAGGAATCACTGTATAGACACAAAAGTGACATTTACAAATACACTTATTTTCAATTACATTTTTGGGCCCACCCATTTTTTATTAGGCCCAGCTGAAAATCTATTTCTGGCTACGCTACTGGCATCAACTAGTTAATATGTAATGGTTTTTAGTGCTTACTTGTTTACATGTATGACAAAGTAATCGACTAGTCCAGTCCAGGAGTCAACTAGTGCATAAAAGGCCTACTAGTAAGGGATTATGACCTACTAAGTTTTTAGGCTGACTAATGTGGTTTTAGCTTCAACTAGTTGGCCAAAAGTGTGACTAGTTGGCAAAAAATTCTTCTAAGTAAGAATTTTTACTCAACTACTACATTGTTTTGCTGAACTAGTTATGCCAAATTTCAAACTAGTCAAGTGTAGTCGCAAACTAGTTAACCGAAATGTCACTTGATATCAAGGATACGTAATAAATGCTCAAATGGCTTGGCCTTCTAAATAAGAAGTGGCCTATCCAGGAGTCCAGCAGGTGGCAGCATTGAGCCAAACATGGTTTGGGAGCCTGACGTTACCATGGCAGCTAAGATTATAATGAATGTATTGTGCTTTAATGACTGAGGTTGTAACACAGCTCCTATCTCAAGGAAATGCCGTTCCGTAGCCACAATGCCTGTTTTATCTATAAAACAGAGACTTTTTATGTAACAGAGATTCAACACAGTTTCTTTTTAACTCCACCTTTTCTTCTTTTATTTAATCTGCAGCATTTAATCTGCTTTTGCTTAAATTTTTAAAATCTCATACTGCATTAGAGGATTTGTTCCGTGTGAATGTCTGGGCAGAGAGAAAAAAAACGGTTAAAGTAAAGGATTGTTGCTTCAGTTTGTTGCACCATCATCTCTGACAAGCAACCACTTTCTGTTTCTCAGAAAATGGCTCCTCACAAATTACTGAGTGATGGTTTGCAACAATCTCTCAGCCTTTCTTCTCCCTGTTTCCATGACAACAGCATGACATGCCCACCGCCTCCGAAAGAGGGAGGGAGACAAACCCTGTCTCTTTCACTGCACCAAAATGCCTTCTCTCCTATCTACAGCTTTTCTCTCACAGACAAACACAGGCGGCAACAACAAAATGTCACGAGCGTTTCAGTTTCCCACCATTAACCAAAGCAAAGATGGGATTCTGCTTTTACCACACGTTTCCTGTTGTGTTTGCACTGAAACGTTCTGTGTTTGAACGGTTCTGAGGTGGATTCTGGGTGTTGTTTCTGGTGGCTCACCATAGCAATAACAGCAGCTCCTGCTCCGGCGAGGGCGCAGATGAACAGGTGGAACGTCATGTCCAGCTGTATCAAAAACAAATCAATAACGCATCATTTCACACGACTCGTCGGAAATCTTTTTCAGAAAAACGTCCTACCAGGCAATCAAATACAAACACTTCAAACTTCTCAGGAAGCAGACTGTGATTTAATAAAGTTCTGTGAAGTACTTCAGGAAAAAACTGGTAGAAATGGTTTCAGTTTATCATTTATGGACTGATGTTCAAATGTTTTGTAACTTCTGTCAATTATTTCTCAGTTTAAAAAAATACTAAGCTTGTTACAACTTTGACCAGAATAAAGTAATCATTTTGTTTTTTTTCAAGTATCAGGTTAATGTGTCACAAAGATCTTTAGCCAGAGGCTGATTGCCCCCCCCCCCTCATAGGTGCAGTCAGAACGCTACAGGAACTAGTTTGAAAACCATCATGAAATATTTTGCAAATCATTAAAAACGGCTGTCATCAGTAGAGTTTAAGGTTTGCTTCTCAAATCTCTCACCATACCTCATTAGATTCACACATCTTGAAGAATTTCTCTGATCCAGTACAAACGGTTTTGGCTTCAGCGATCGGCACCACACCTGAAATAAGTCCAGTCAAACATGAATCAATAGGAGGATGAAGTGATACCGCACAAACAGCGTCAAAGTACAAAGTGCTGGTTTACCTCTGAGTAAAACGCCTAAAGAAGCTTTCAGGCCTTAACCATGGGCGTAGATTTGGCAAAGACGGAGGTGATGTGTTCCTACCAATAATTTGATCTAAAGGTGCAGAAATAGCGCTGCATCCCCACCAGTAATACGTGCAGTCCAGCGGACAGGTGCTGTGCTGCTGTGCTCGGAGTCCACGGACGGACCTGCGTCCAGGGTAAGGATGCATACGTGTCTGGATCGACCAGCGTGAGCCCCTCACAGCCCACGCAGAGCCACTTACACAGTTGGCACCTGCCCTGGGTCTGGATGAGTACTGGGCATCGGGCATTTTCCTGGTGATGGTAACTTTGTGCCGGTCCGGACCGGGACTACGACAGATCGCTTTAACCTGCACTTTCTGTTTAGACCATCCTGGCCCCCACCAATGTCAAGAGCAAATCTACGCCAGTGGTGTAACCCTAACCCTAACCCTAGCTCCCATTCTTATGAATCCACTACGTTTTCCTAGTGGATTCAGACAAAAGCAAACTGGTTTGTTTTGCTTCCTTGATGTTTCATTTCTAATCTTAGGAGCTTTTCCAAATGAAGCAGAAAAATTCAGAGTAACAAGCTTTTAACCTGCAGTGAGAACTTCATTAATGCGAGCTGGTTTACAAATCAAACCCTGATCCTCCTTCTTAACGGTCATTAGAGGTTGTGATGCCCTAGTTCTATCCCTCAGGAGCTCTTTTGAGGACAACAATGTTTATATTGTGAACAGAAATGATTATATTCTCGAGAAAAGAGTAAAAGAATGCATCCTTGTCAAAATATGGAAAACCAACATCGAACAAAGGTTTTGTCTTTGCAGAAGTTTGAACCTGATTCCCAGGAATGTGATAAAACATTCCTTGAATAAAAAGCAAAATATCTTCAAGGAAGCAAAAAGTTTCTGTTGAACCTTAAAATATTTGAAGTATTTGTAGCTTCTAATTTTCTTTGTTCCATTTTATTTAACCTGCAAATCACATTTATGAGTGTTTTTTTCCCCCAGTCTTTTATAATTTTATGTCATTTCCTTACCTGTGCCATTTTTAGGTTTTTATTTTTGTCCTTTAAAACTATTTCAAATGCACATCTGCTTGAAAAATGCTCC
The DNA here is from genome assembly GCA_006937965.1 of Callopanchax toddi. NCBI lineage: Eukaryota > Metazoa > Chordata > Actinopteri > Cyprinodontiformes > Nothobranchiidae > Callopanchax > Callopanchax toddi. The sequence goes on from SSNR01000017.1 coordinate 2,745,758, forward strand.
ACAAGTAAAATCAAACTGGGTGAATTTGGATCATTTCAGCCACTGACTGGAAGTTCATAGACCACTTTCAAAGTGCCAGGCCATAAAAAGTGGTTCTTTCTTTTAGATAATCAAATTGATCCTGTACCTCTCTGTATTGTCTTATTAACGTCCAGCAGCACTAGAACTAAAGGAGAAGGAGAATATCCGTTCTCACCGTATTGACGTGGGTCCAGGCAGAGCGTGGCCCCCTCCAGCACCGTCGCATTTTGGCAAATATTCCAGATGTTGAAATATATAAAGACTGGGATGGAGGTGAAAGCTGTCACGCCGAGCCAAGCCAGCATGAAGATGTAAGTCAGCATGATGAACTGAAAGAGAAAGCGAGGAGGACGGGGTCAGGAGCTGTGAAAGTGTGATCCTTTGGGTTACTGTCTCTCCACCTGCTGCTTGTTTCTGTCAGAGTGCTGCTTTGTGGTTCTGACAAGCTGCTGTAGGCTTCAAAAATGGTGCTGAAATAAAACAATTTGCAATACTTTCATTGTAGTGTACTGCAGGTTGTATGTTTTGTCTTGCCTGCTGCCTCCTTTAAAGTATGTCCTAAATATGATTAAACTTGTAAATGGATCAACTATTTTAATGTTTTTAAGCAGCAATATATGGTGGTACACTAGAAATATACTCAACATTTATTTAATGCAGCAGAAGGACTCCAGTCCTGCAGTCAAACTGTAAAGCTGGAGAGTCAAACAGAGTTACTGGGAGCTTTATATCTAAAAATCAGCTACAAAAATCTAAAACTGTTGAGTAAATACTTGTATTAACTGATTATGTTTGATTTTAATTCTTGATAAGTAAAATTTCTATGCATTCTCCTGGATAACAACAGATATTAGCTGGAACTGACATTAGCATTGATTGCAAGAAGTGTGGTGACTTCTGAGACTTTTGCAACCTTCAAAGGACTCATTTTGAAATTGCTTGACATTTAAAGGGACAAGATGGAAGATTTTAAATAAAAATAATCATGCATGCTCAGTTTTAAGTGATGAAGCATTTTAAATCAAAAAGAATGAGGCCACCCATGTATCATTCCATAATCTTGAACAGGCTGTGAGCTGTAAAATGTTCTGCAATTCGGGAACGAATTTCCCGCGCTGTCCTACGGATGTGACGTCAACTGATGCTGCTGCGCGTTCTGGAGGCCTAAAAAAAGTAATAATAAATGTATATCCAGTAGGTGGCAGTATTGCACAGTTGTGTTGTGTTGCTGGTCAATGGTGGACTTCCTTCGTCTGAATTTATGGCTTTTCTCATAAAACTGGTGTTATCTTGGCAGCGTTTATGGAGCTGAAAACCTCTCTGATGGATTATAGGGTTTCTCAGAGCTAAAGGTGCTGTTATAGGCGACCGCACAGCAATCTGTCGATGTTTATGGGTCTCGGGACGATAGGCCTCAAATCCCCGACTGTTTCCTGGACCTGAGTCCGCTTACAGTGCATCAAAGGCAGGTGTGCAGCGCACGCTCCTCCGGGTGCTCCGGAGCTCCACTCCGTGATGCAAACTTGAGAAATCTAGGGTGATAGAGGCGGCGGGACATGATTTTATCACACTAGATTTCTCAAATTCACCTCCGGGAGTCAGAGAACACTGACTGATTAAAGCTTTTAGCAATACAGGCAGCTGGGAAGGACTGGAACATCGCGGCTAGCGAGATTAGCTCTGTTAGCTCGGCTCCTGCGGTCTCTTAGTGTGTCGCGGGGCATTGTTTTACTATATTTCCTTTTGTATTGATAAAATGGATTTTTATTTATGGAATCATGTCTCCGGCTGCCTTTGGTTGAACCCTTATGAGATAGTGAGAAGTTTATGCGCGCTCCCGTTCAAGACTGTAGTTATTCGCAGCGCCAGGCGTGGCGCTCGTGAGGTTCGTTTTTCAAATCTTCCCTCTTCTCCCTTTAAACTGTGAAACCAAATGCTTCCTGGAAAGTTCTCTTGCATAAGCAGAAATGTTATGGCCCAATTTTCAGCTTCACTTTTTAGGTTGATGTAAAGTAAAACCGTACCCAGGCGCTGACGCAGCGTCCACAGGTGGTGATCTTAAAGTCTCCATACAGGTCTTTAATGGCTCCGCTGGTGAAGAATCCCTCCACCATCAGCAGGATGCCGTAGACGAAGAAAGCCGAGGCGATGCCATAGATCACATACTTGATGATATCAATCCTGCAGAAGGAAAAAAGAACCAATAAAACATCCACAGGAGGTTTGTGTGTCAAATAGTCAACCAACTTGGGATATACAATTTCTTTTACTTTAACAAGTGATCAAAGCTCTTTGGTTGTCTGTGACTCACATAGTGAAGACATCCAGTGCGTCCACGGGGCTCCTCACTACTTCAAAGTAGCTCTGGAGGATGGTGACGGTCCCTGACAGGGCTTCATGTCCACAGCCACAGAACAGAGCCACGCCCGCGTACAGCAGGATGGTGGCGATGAGGGACGGATACGGGATCCCACCCAGGCATTTAATGCAGCATTCAAGGCATCCTTCAGCACAGAAAAATGAATGAATTAGTTCACAGAACAAACTGAATTTTTACAAAATCAGACAAAACGTTTGCAGAATTTTGAATTATCGAATCAGTGAGTTAAGTTTGCATGCTGTATTTATTTCTTAACTACATAGGAGACAACTATACACCACGTTTTCTAAAAAATGGAAAGTGGAATAAATATTATGCTCATATTTCTGGCTTCACGCGATTCATTTAAAGATCCAGTCATTATATTTAAATAATCAGTTCTGCAGATGATGCTGACATTTAATTTACAATAAAAATATCATAATAAGATTTAGGTTGGGATTGTGGCCTTTGACCGAACGCTTCAGAAGGATATTAAAATGACTGACTGTTTGGCTGCACCTTTAATCTCCTTTGCACAGGTTAAATCAGTAAATACTCATGAATGCGATTGTCTGCATGGATTTATGACTCTTCATTTTGTTTTGGTGCTTATTTTCTCATAGACTCAAACTCACTTCACACACACACACACACACACACACAAGTCCAGTCTTGCAGGAGATTGCAGCAAACCAACTATCCTGTTTATTTTGATCAAAAATAAATCTGAATCTCTTTATAACTCTGCAAAATTAGACATAACTGTATCAATTTGAAGCCTAAGTCAACACATAAATGCTAAAAACCCAGAAAATTCCTATTCGTCATTTACATGATAATGATCAGCGATGATTAAATTAACCCACGTTTGCGCTGCTTTGTTGCTTTAATTGTGACTCACTCAGTTTCACCAGTTGTAGTTCATAAATACACAAAACGCTTTGGGATATTTTCAGCACCGTTCATTTACAGCTTTTTCATTGTCTTGTTTTGCAAATCAGCAGTCTGAGCGATATCTCTCCTGTTTTGACTCTCCTGCAGACCTGAGTGGAATACTGAGTAGCTGCTCCTCCTGGCAGGCTGCGCTGAGCTCTCTCACGCCTGCTGCAGCTCCCACCATCACCCAGTCTTCATCATCTACTTCCTCACTGATGTAATCCAGTGCCAGACTGGAGAATGTCTTCTCTACACGTTTTATCCAGAAAGGTGACTACCGATGACGATTATCCGTGCAGCTTTTTACACTCAGAAATGACATTAAAGTAGAGAGGAGGTGTTCTGTTTTCCTCTGGCTTCTTCTGCCTTTCAGACAGATGAAACTCTACCATTTTATCTCAGACAAGATGATTCACTCTTTGAACAGGAGGCTGTGATATGTTTGCGATGTTCTTTTCTTTTTTTTTTTGTATTTCTAGAGCACCCTTTTTTATAAAAGTGATCTGACATCTAGCCTGCAGAGGCTTTACCTCCATTTTAGTTCACGTGAATCTCAACAGACCTGCAGCAAATTAAAATGGCCTGAAAACAACAACAGCTTCAACAAAAGTCTGTAGAATATTTCAGCTTTATTCTAAAAAAAAAATGTTCATTTAATGCAACTTATGCAATTTAATGCAAATGTTGATTTAATGCAACATTAAGCGTGATGCCTGCATTAAAGCTAAACTTGTCCGTTGTTACCGGTAATTGAAAAATTGTGCACAGTTCCAACAGAAGTGACATGCAAGACATTGCATGTAATTTATTGTTGTTTAAAAATGCAAATGTGAAATGTTATTGTTGAATTTTGTTGTGCAAATACAATGCAGACCATTCTGCACACTAGATGTGTCTGTTCACACTCTGCTGCTTTGCCAAGAGAAAACCAGCTCCTTAATGTTCCGTAGTGTCTGTTTACTGGTTTATATATTTCATTCTGAGTGTCATTCATTTATTCACTGATGCTCAGAATCTTCAGATTAAACAGATATTTTTAAAATCAGGGTTACTCAAAGTGTTTCAGGTGAGAAAATTCATGGCATTCCAACTAAATGCAAACGTCCTTGTTTGCAAAGAGCTCTGACTCTAATATAGAGATGCGTTATTGTCTTTGCAAAGCGAGCTGGACAGTAACATGTGATCCAATAATCAACCACTTTGGTCAATCAATTACATGCATCCCACAAATCCATTTACTGTTCTTTACCATAAGGACACAGGGTACAATAAAACACTAGTCTGCTATGCTCTAAACCAGGTGTGTCCAAAGTGCGGCCCGGGGGCCAAATGCGGCCCTCAGAGTGATTTTTGTGGCCCTCAGCTGCATTTTTAAAATTATATAATTTAGTTTTCCTGCAGGATTTTGATGCTGAGAAATGCTTTATGACATTTTTTAGATTTTTACTAACACGAGACCCAAAAAACAAAAAATCCAAGTAAATTAAAATCTTTTCAAATGCAAAATTTTCCATTCAATCAAAATATATAAAAAAAATTGAGACAATTCAAGAGGTATTGAGATTTCCGACTTTATTTCCTGGTAAAAAGAACCACAAATCCTCACTGACTTTTACCAGACTTGTGAGCTCTGTTCATAAAGCCTGACTAAATCCAGCAACATGACTGAAGAAAGACCCAGATCCTGGTCTTGTTGCTGAGGATGGAACAAAATGTAGTTTCTAGAAACCTAAAAACAGTCGACCAATCAGATCCAGTGAATCTGATGCTTTTTATTATTGAGTCAAACATACAAGATCCCTGTGTCGTATCGACAAAGACTGTTCATTAAAATGTTGCATTTATAATGAATTTTTGAGCAGAACAAAATATTTTTTGCTTGTTTCTTTTAAGAAATATTCTAACTTTTGTGGCCCTCGAGGACTTGACACTTAGTGATTTTGGGCCTCATGTTGAAAAGTTTGGACACCCCTGCTCTAAACATTACTGATGTCTGGCATGTCTTCAAAATCAACTCTCTGGTATTTAATCTGAGCGTGGTAGATCATCTTCTTTTGCATATCAAAAGTTTTTCCAACAAATAAACTCTTCACCAATTCAGCTCTCTCTGTTTGAACATTCCCAAAGACAGACCTGCCAGCAGCTCTTTCCTCAGACTCATTATCTCGAGTTGCCTTATCATTTCAGGAAGCAGGCAGTGACGGGCGTTATTGATTCAGTGGTGTTTACTGACAAGATGAGCGTGAGAGATAGAGACCAGTTCCATTTACGCTCCGTGCTCTGGGTCAGAATCAACTGGCCGGTCATGTGAGATGCTCAGCGAAACATGGAAGGATCTCAAATGTTTTGTGGATTTGAATGGAGACACATTGAAGTAAAATGGTGAATTTATTAAATATGTTCTTGTTATTGTTAATCTGGGCCCTGAAAAGCAGAAGCGAGAGCAGGGATTGCTCCCTCGTGGGGTGACGACGTTATTAGACATTTCAGTCTTTTCTTTTGCCTCTTCAGACACATGCAGGTGTGATCTGGATGTGTGAAGCCAATATGTGGTGATGGATGTATAAATGATTTATTTCATGGTCTCATTTGAGGTTTTATTGCCTTTATATTATTTATAATCCTGCACATCTTATACAGATCTGTCAATCCAGGTCTTTCTCAGAGAGTCAAGATAATTGTCAGTACTTCATGCCGATCGGAACAGATTATTACATTTGCTGAGCTATAATTAAAATCATGTCCATTTCTTGACTGTCAAGAGGCGTCGTTTCTATGGAAACAGTTGAATGAATTTACAGAGCGTTTGTGCAACATGATGTTTAATTGACTGCCTGCTCTTAATTTTGTGGAAAACACTTCAATGAAGACCTAAAAATACAAGAAGAAATGATCTTTTCAAATGCAAAATTAATTTTAAAAAACTTTAATCGGTTTAGAAAGTCTGGGTGAGTGTTGATGTAAGTCATGTCTGAAAATGAGCCTTTGTTTAGTTTAACTGACGGTGAGCGATGTGACTGAGAGCAAACTGGGTGCATGATTCATAATTTACAAGTGACACAATACAGCCGCGCACACAAGCATCTTGCATCAATTATTTGTGCTTTCTGCTAAGCTGAACATTAATTATGACAAAAAATTTAAAAAGAAAAATCTAACACTGTATGAAAGGGTCACTGCAGCTGCAAGGTTTCAGACTATTTACTGTTGAAAGGGATTTCCTGGCCAATCTGAAGTATGTTTCTGGGGAAAAGTTATAAATATTTTACTATGTCTACAGTTAGATGGCTTCCTGATGACCTCCTTTCTGAGAAAATGTATTTAAGTTTTACTGATGATAAGAGCTGGTCCAGACACAAATGTGTTGTAGTTTTTTTAAAAAGCTTTTTTATAGCAACTTATGCAAAAAAAAAAGTAACGTTTCAGGAAAAACAAATCTTTCTTCTGCATTAGATACAGTCTTTGTGGTCAGGAGCTCCTTTTGACACTTTAATTGGGTTCATCCCAAACCACAAACAGATGAGAAGGGTGACCCATTTATCATATTATCATATTATATATCAATAAAAAAGTAAGAAAATAAAAGAATAATAAGAAAATGATGAAGAAAGAAGATAAAATGTTTTTTCTCAACAGCATTTAGACATCAGCAGCAGCACTTCTGGTCAATTCAGTTGTTGACTCAGAGAACATTCTTACTGTTTCTGCCACAAAAAACTGTAACGCAAAACGTTTTATCAAATATTCTTCACGTGAAATGCTGGACGGTTTAGGAGATTTGCGTTTAGGGACTGTAAATTTTTCACAAAATAAAACAATTATCACAATTTTATTACTTATTTTATTGGTTTCTAATAACTCAAAACTGATCCGATACAGATACTTAAATCTGAGTACTCGCCGATACCGAGTACCGATACTTCTACCACACAAAAAAAAAAATGCAACAAATTGGAATACAGGTTTTATTTTTTCTTCTCTGCTCTTTACAACAAATAACTGAGTTAGATAAAAAAATAAAATATATTAAAAAATGATCACAAAACTAAAATATAAGGTGAAAAATAACCATTTTCTGTGATTTCACAGTGAAATTATTGCAGTTTTCCACATTTTAACCAAATAAAATGAACTATTTGGCACCATCTCCAGCTCTCAACCCACACTGTTCCTATTTAGCTAAATAGCTCCCCCTAGTGTTCAATATAGGAAACTACAACAGAAATCACAAGTCACAGACAGTAAAGTTACTGGTATTGGTTCCTGGTATCGGGTAACTTTAACCGATACCGGTATTGGTATCGGTGCATCCCTAGTTTCTAACTGTCTTCTGTTTTACAATTTAACTAAGTTACATAATATTACAATCAAATAATTTCTCTTTGGAAAAATTTTTTTACCAGAGCATTTAAGCCAAATAATATTTCTAAACAGATTTGAATCAATTTGTACTATTTTGCTTTAGAACAAGATGTTTTCTATAAATGTTACTACTTTTTTGCCAGAGTTTCAAAATACTCACTTTTCATGATTTGATATTGTCATTTCACAAACCCTTTTTTGGAGTTCCTTCATGTTGGCAACAATGCATTTTTTAGATGCACTGTAAAAAAGAAAACAACAGTCCAACTTCAAAAAATGCTTCAATTTGTTATAAGTACTTAAATTAATGTTTTCTAAGTTAATTTATTAAGTTTGTTTAAAATAAACAACATTCAGATGTTATTCAGACAATAACGTGTCCAAAAGAACCAGCATCCTAAGCAGACTGCCTGCATCCTAAAAAAACTCCAATCTCTAAAATCTCACATTTTTAATTAACTGTTTCGCTGCCAGCAATTTCACATTACTCAGGTATTTTTGTAGAAATTATAAGAAATTCTTGCAAGACTTGACCCCTGGATGCACTAAAGTCCAACATTTAGTGAACTAGATGCTTGTTAATAACTATATAATATCTGCACACATTCTAAACTTTTGTATAATAATATTGCATGAACCACTATTAGCTTTTGGAGGTTGGAACTGTTTCAAGACGACACCAGTCCAGGTCATTTTTTGTCATTTCTAATATAAACTCTCTTTCTCCAAACAGAGGCTGTTCAGGAAGCTTTTGACAGTGGGTAAGAAGTTTTTTTAAAGTTTAGTTTAAAGTTGAGTTGTGAAATTATGTTGGTCTAAACTTTTTATGTTTTGGCAAAATGAAAAAATATAGGTTTGCTGCGTTATACCTAAAATATCTATTCCAGTCCAGTTATATCACACACACGTTACTTACATTTTTTAAGTACAATAAACTTATCCAGGTTTCTTTGAGTGTATCTTGGAAGGTTTTAAAGGTATTACTTTGTGTTTGCGACTCACAAATATCCGGTGGTAATTAAATACTTTTTCAAAGACCAAAATTTAAAATCTGGCAACACAATTATATTAAATTTTAAACAAAAAGTGACAGGATTTCAGAAGAGCTTAGATTTAAATATTTCATCCTCACTGAATAAAGCCTCTTTTAATAAGAAGGAGGGGAGGGGGTGACCCCAAACATTGTGGTCCAATCAACAGAAGGCGTCTCTCTAATACAAAGAGAAAGGATGACCCCCTCCTAAGGCCTCACCCACCTCCCACCTCTCCTCCATCTGTCAGTGTCACATCCGACAGGAGAGAGGAACACACACTCTGTGATTCTTAGTGACCCACTCAACTTTCACGCGCTCAAATATGCTTCGTGCTAAATGGAGACCGTCAAAGGAAAGATGGCCCAGGAGGACAGCTGGGGTTAATTAATAAATGAAGTCACGACACCAGTGAATTAAATTGTCTTTGTATAAATTAAAGGCTACAGAATGGCAGCTTTAATCAAGCAGATTCCATGTTATTTAGGCTCTTTAGGCACCCTGTTTGTATAATTTGTAATCATTTTCTCAGCTTCTTCAACGATTTACATATTTACTTGTATTTTTTTTTTTTTTTGCAGAAAGAGTTAGATTTGAGTGTAAACGTGTGTCACATGCATCACAACAAAACCTAAAATATCATTTATTTTCCAGTTGCTAATAGTTTTATCAAACAAGATGAATCATTCCTATCGGTTCTGTTGTGCACTGAAGAAAAAATAGCGTTGCCTTCCAGTAATTTACCCTTTTCTGAGCCCTTAATCCAACGTGCCATCTTCAGGCACCTTTTTGTGTGTCACGTTTTAAGCGGATTTTCAGCTTTTAGCGTGTAATTCTGCAGCATTAAATGCCACACAAAATGATTAGGGTCAAAGTTGAAGCCGAGTGCATGAAGTTGTTCGTCAGGACTGTAAGGCGTGAAATGACACGCGAAGAGCGAAACAGGACTTGGAGCGTTACTCATCGGCCGTTTCGTGACACCAGGCTGCTGAATCATGTATTTGTGACAAGACAAATTAGCTGAATCTTCTCACATTTTGTTCATTGTGATTTAATTAAAATACTAGGAATAAATGTCAAAAAGGCTGACATTTTTCATACAGATATAAGGGATTCCTAGCCTTTAAGTAGTGAACATTTTTAGAATAACTTATTTAAAATAAAAGTTTAAACCCCTCTTTTTTAAAGTGGATTCTGCTCTTTTCTGATGTTTTAAAGTAATAATATGCAGTTTTGCTTGTTTTGGGCTCCCTCTGGTGTCCTTTTTAAATCACTGCATTACATAAGTTAGCATACTGTTTCAGCTTATTAACGCCTAAATCTACCTGTTGAAATGTCTCCTCAGCCTTCATAGCTTTCTACAGGAGCGGTTATTTACTCCTTTAAAGAAATCAGCTGTGTTCAAGCAGGGAGAGATGGAAAAAAAATCAGGAATCATGAGCTAAAAACACTCCAGCACTAGCATAACAGCTAGCCACATTGGGTTAGCCTTATGGTGCGTTCGATTTGTACTCGGAAGTCGGAAATTCCGAGTTCCGAGTGGGAAAAATCAACTAGAACGCCCCCCGAAGTCGGACTTCCCACTCGGAAAGTCTGAGATTTTTTTGCGTCCCGACTTTGGGACAAAAGATGGCGACTCCTCACAAGAACAGTTAAAATGCCATGAAAACACATTTATTTTGCAAGATCTGCTTGTTTGGATGTATTTAAGATCAGAATTACATGTAGTGCTTTGTATCTTCTGACTCTAAACAAATTCAAAGTGTTTGCATGAGCAAATTAATTAAAGTCTAAAACAATGTTTTGGATGTGTGCAGCTAACAAAGGCAACAATGGCAACGTGTTTGTGTGTGAACCAAACACGTAAAGAAACAGAACCGTAAATTACTTTATACTTTGGTTTCCCGATTTTTCCGACTTTGCAAACAGAACGCTGTAACTCGGGTGTGACGTCATTCCCAGTTCCGACCTCTCGAGGACAAATCGAATGCACCATAACCCTCGTGAGACACGTGACTTCCTGGGTACCGTGACGGCGACGGAGATCTTGCAATCGTGGTATTCCGGATCTAATCACCAGATGGGGCTAAGTGACTTTTCATTAACTCTGTAAAGATTCATATTAGCACAGACTGGCTCAAGGAAAAGATTTAAAAATATGAAAAAGTTGCATATTATCACTTTAAATAAAAATGGCTGCTTTCCTGTAATTTGACAGAAGTTGATATTAAAAAGATTTCACTGAATTTTATTATTTTTACTTTTTAAAGGTTTCGTGATCATGATTTGTTCAGCTAAAATAAACATTTATTTGCTTTTTAACATGTGTTTATTTCGATGGTTTTTGCAGAATATCTATTAAAAAGAGGTGAAGCAGATTATTCTGACCTAATTTCAGCTTTGTTTCATGTTGATTTGTTGGTGCATCCAGTCAGACATGATTTTCCATGTACAGCCAGCAGTTTCTCCTTATCAGGGGAGTTTGTGGGTGGGGGAGGGGAGGCAGTGGGAGTAGAGGGAGCGAGCGGGGGGGGGGGGGGGGGGGGGGGGGGGGGGGGGGGGGGGGGGGGGGGGGGGGGGGGGGGGGGGGGGGGGGGGGGGATGGTGTGTCTGTGTCGGTACGGGGGCGTATATTCGTCTCGTTGCTTTTCTTGTGCCTTTTAATGCAAGCCCTCACCCCACCCCCCATCTCCTGTAGCGTGCACATTTTTTTCCCATCTCCCCCTTCTTCCCCGTGCATGTTTAATCAACCAGTATGGTTGCCATGTCAACCCCAGTGCGAAATCTGAGAATAGAGCGAGTGACCCACTTACTGTATGTCAACAAATTCAGTGGGACAATAGTGAATGAGACACATTACACACACATAACCCCACAGGGCAAAGAGGGACGTTACAGGCCAGGTCCAAAGGCCCGGACACTGATTTCCTCTCTTTCTTTTCTGCTGGGAGGTGCAGGAGTCTGTGCGCCTGCAGAGCGGATGATGTGTTTTGTCCAAGTTCACTCAAGGAACTGAGGAGCAAGTGTCAAAAAACTCAACAGGCGGGGAGTGTTGCACTGTCTCTTCCAGCATTTTAGCCGTGTTGGTAATTCCCGTTTCTAGGGTGAAATGAGCTTAAATGTCTCGTTTGCCAACGATCTAAGCAGCCAGCACGAAGGAATGCAGGGATTTAGGTCACAACTCCAAAACAATGGGTCACAATAAAGGCTTGTTTTCAGAATTAAATGGGACTGCAATCAGTGCAGCTTCTTTCAAAGTTTTGCTTAGTTGGTGTTTTCAAATATGCTATAAAAGAGAAACTAATAAATGAAAGAAAACTGCAGTTTCATGGGGGGAACTGAATTCCTAATTTGTTATAAAGCACAAAAAATACCCAAAAAATTTAACCTGTAGTCTAAAAATACAACATTTTGTGCATTAAGTTGATTTCATAACCTGCAACACATGCAGTGAGTTACAGCTATGGTGCACAGTAATCGTGAGCTAAACGGTGCTTAAATAACTTATAATAGATATCATAGAGGGCTATTCTTTCAAGAACAACAATCAATTCCCTTGAAACTCTTCAGTAAAAGAACCAACAAATATCAAAAGAACAATTGGAGGAACTCCTCCTGCAGGGTTAAGATTCAGAACAAAGACACAAAAAGGAAACGCTCAGAGAAGTTACTCATGAGGAAAAGTTTCTGAGTAGGGCTTTGGCAGGTTAACCTGGAGATTTTGTTCCACATTAAGATGCAATCTGGACACAAACTCCAATCTGAACGAATTTAATCTTTTTGAATTTTATGGTAGGACAACCAAAAATCCAACCTTACTTTATGATGAATCTCAGAATCATCCCACTTATTTAAACAGTGTTTTGCAAAGGATAAACCCTTATTCTGACCACTGCATCTATTTAATATTCAATGCATCCTCTACTAAACACCCAAAGCCAAATGCAAAGTTGACATTCATTGTGAGATTTCAAAGTTCAATCCCCACAAATTCCTGCAAACGGTTAAAAAAAATACAACAAAATTCAAAAATATAAATCCTCTCATTGCATAATCTGTTTGTTCCACCATGTTGACAGAAAGTTCTTATTTTAGATTGATAGAATCATCAATGAGATGCTCGATCTGTGACTGGCTGCCAGCTATGAGGGCCGATCAAACCTTTCAAACAGAAGGACAAGCTGTGCCTTGCAGAGTAGATTCTTGGCTCAGGAAGTGCTAACAGGTGGGCTTTTCTCTGTTTTTCCATCAAGCAGCAATTGGAGCACCGCGTGTGAATTATATCCAGAATGATGTTGGGTTGATTAGTCAACAGTTTTACCCATCATATGCTTGTTTGCAGAGGTTCTCTGCAAGAACTGATTGGTTTAGTTGTGAGTTCATATCAGTGGAAACTTCTTGTTCAGCTGCAGGGCGTTGCTTTGCACCCCGTTGTGCTTGGCCACTTTTGTACGTGGAGTGCACTTCTACATTTGGCCAGTATCTGAAGTGAGCGGAGCCCACCTGGTGCATCTGACTCATAATCTGAGATTTGCAGCCTCAGAAGAGGAAGACAGAAGGTTATTATCACGCTGCGAGTGCACTCAGTGACACCTGCAACTCCTCAGAGGAGGAGGCGCATATGATTTTTAATCTGGATGATGTCTATTGCATGATTAATTTTCATTAAAATAATAATATTTAAATGTCTTTTCAGTCAGAGTTGATAGAAGTACACATTTTATACACTGGATATTTTAAAACTGCTAAAAAAGTGACAACTTTGTGCTCAAAAGTAGACGTGAGCAGAGAAAATCATGTTGTTTTCTGTGAACTCCTGCAGTTTTTTAACTTGACCTTTTATTTTTCTAACAGTAGGACCAGTGTGTAGCTTTTTTCTGAAATTATCCTCACAAGTTAGAACGGAATCTTTTAAAAAACCCGAATCAAAGTGAAATGAAAGAAAAAGGCTTCAGTGTTCGTTTAGCTTTTTTAGAGACGTCATTCTAATCATTTGTGGTTTCTAACAACCAGAGGAAAAAAGTATTAGATCAATTATTATCAGAAGAAGCACAAAGAGGCCTGTATATTCTTTGCTGTGTTTTTATGACAACAGAGATCGCACTTCAACCAGGAAATACTTTGAATTAAATCTGGGCAAACATGTGGGATGTATCTAATTTTAAACAAAATTCTTGCACTCTATCTCTCTCACTTTTTTACAAACATCCATATCATTCTAGCTGTAATGTCAATCTGATGCAGCTGCATGAAAACAAAGCTGTCATGAACGTGTCTAATGAAGCATAAAAGATATCACTGGGACAAACTGTTTGTTTTGCATCGTGACTCATGAAGGCATCCTTCATCAAATCAACAACCACGAGTAACAGGCTGCCTTTAGATGTTTTCTCCTCTATTTTGGGTGCAGAAAAACCATTAAAAATAAAGATGTATCCGGTAAGTAAAGGGATTTTTGTTGATTTCTTTCACCCAGATTTTTCATGATTGCAAAAAAATAGAAAATGCCCAATATGTCTAGGCCAGATATATAAAAATAAATCGCATCGTCTAGTTGTTTTTTTTGTTGTTGCGATATCCGCGTACACACCCAGTCATGGCAGCCAAGAGGTGGACCAAAATCTGTGCTCCTTCAAGTAACAGTCAGGCGTTTTCCTGTCTGTGTTCTTGAACATGTCCACATTCTTTTAATTCTCTTTCTTTCTCTATTTTCTCTTCACTGCTGTATTTTGGTTTGTCGCTGCCCCTCCCACGCTCCCAAACACAGCGAAGTGTTCCTGTGTTTTATCAGCAGCAGGAGAGGCTGAGGAGAGAGTAACTAATGACTCCATGGTAACCGCTTTAGCTTGTGTGTGTGTGTTTGGATGCTAAGGTGCAGAAAGGAGGGAGAGGAGGGGAGGAAAACACAAACATATGAAGGCTGTCACATGAAAGGCATCTGAGGAGGAGGAGGGAGAAACAAATGAGTTTTTGACATGACAGCACAGCAGCATCCTCCACATTCTGACCAGTTTTTTAAAAAATGCAGCAGTCCACTAAGAAACCATCTTATCTTTCTCTTGCTTCAAACATATACTGAATCATTCATGCAGAGGGGAAAAAAAACAGAACAGAAGAGGTGGGGGTGTGAAGTATAAATTGCAGTTCTACTTTACACAAAGCAAAGCCTGTTTCTTTTAAAGTGAACGAAAAGGAAAACATGCTCCTGCTCTAAATCCACGCTGAACGTTGCAAAGCGCTGCTGCATCATCTGCACATTTTGGACACAAAGAGCAGAGCTGGTGGACAATGAGTGCAGAAGCTCGGTCTGGTTCTCATCTCTTCATGTTTTTCTCTCAGCCGTCACGACAACCATGAAAGCCTTATCGAGCAAACAAAGGCACCCCAGCCGTCGCCGAAGCAGTTCACACCCCTCTGACTGCCCAAACGGCACACACAGACGTGCCTTTTTCAGAGGGGTGCTGATAGTCGGCGGACAAAGGAATTACCACAAACAGCTGCTGCCCTGTTCAAAAACGGAACGGCTAACATTTGTGCAAAGATAACAGCTGGCACAGATAAAACAAGTCAAATTGACTTTAAAAACAACTCAAATCAAGAATGCAGCTCTCACCTTTTTGGGTCTGCCCCTCATCCAGCTCTTCTTCCATTGTGCTGAGTCTGTTTTAGAGCTACTAAATTTAAAATAAGCAAAAAGTCTGCTGGGGTTAAAGGTTATAAACCTTATTTATGTTATAAAAAAAATAGTCCACACAGCGCTTCCTCTTTCCTTCTCTTGTCTCACTTTTCCACTCTCTCTAGTGTCCCTACTGAACGCTGAGATTGGCTGTCAGCTGGGGTTTCTGTCAAGTGTCTGGGTGATGCAAGAGATCACTGAGTCGCTGTGGTGCTGTCCATTGTGAGCTGCCGTGGCAAGTGCTGAAACCCTCCTTGGTCCCTGGTGGAGGAGGAAGAGGAGGAGGAGGGGGCTGGATTGAGCAGAAGGTGGTCTGTGTGTTAGGCAGCTAAGCGTAGCTGTGACGAAAGGGTAATTTAAAAAAAATAGAAGCTTGTGGAAAATATAGAACTAAAACACTGAAGGGAGCAGCAGGGCTCGTGTGGGTTTGGACATTCTAGGCTGTGTCATGTAGACAGTATGGTTCTGTTTGGGTCAACAAAACTTGCTTTAACCACCCCTGGCTGCAGACAGAATGGTTACACCCATCATCACCCTTCTCCCCCCCACACAGGACTCTACTGCATTAACTCATTCTCTCCTTAAATGAGAGAGGGGGGCAACTGATTTAGAAATAGGATTCTCCTAATCGTATTAGCCACAACTGATTCAATTACACAACCACCAACAGGTCTTAAACATGCATTTTGTGCACAGACACTGCAGGAGCTACGCTCTACCTTTGGTGACACAAACACATCTGGTTGCTGTCTGAGGTTCAATGCAAACTCTCTGTTTTTCCTGCTGAGAGGATTTTGAAGCATAAAAGGTGGGGAACTTCAAAAGATTTTGAAAAATTTGTGTCAGTTGCAAAAATCATGAAAACTGTGGCAGGCTGACAGTTCAGAGTCTGGAATGCATTAGTCTCAATTTACAGATTTTCATTCTGAGTTGATAAATAGGAATATGGAGAAACTGGAAGAGGTTTACTAAACAGCTGTTGAATGAAACGGGCTGTATCTTGGCTCGACAGAGGACGGACAGCTGAGACGATGGGACGGTTGATCAGACAGGTAGATTAGATAAAACCTTATAACGATCCCAGTGGGTAAACAAAGCTCCTGCTGAAGCGCAGCGGTAATCAACGGGATCTGAATCAGGTACGAGGTCTGAGTAGCTGCACACTGACTCGATTAAATCAAAATAAAATACAGATTGATGGTTTTATAAAAAGGTTTAAACCTGTTCCAGTCTTGCCCAATTTGAAACAGTCTTTGTCTGTAATTATGCAAATGTAAAAAAAAAATCCATGATTTATTTATGTGAAAATGTAATGGTTTATTATTATTATTAAACTTTATTAACGGACACATCGGTCCAAAAACATCAGTTAGAATACAAAGGCATTAAATAGATAAAATAGAATGCATGACAATAATAAAATATATCAGCATTAAAATGCAAACCTAAAAAACCAAATACATAAAATTACATTAAGAGAATGATTAAAATACATAAAAACACAAGATAATCAAACGGTCTAAAATACATAGAGAGCGTTAATCCAGTGTTTCCAATAAAATGACGATTACCTGGTGTCACTGTGTGCAGGAGAGGCTAATGCCTTAATGATCTCATTATTAGAGTTCTTTAATCTACTCATGAATTTATACATGAAGTTCCTCCACACAGCACCAAATCCAGGAACATTGCACATTGCAAACATGTGACTCGCACTAGTGCATCTCGGAAGTTTAAATAAAATTCTAAAAGCATCGTTATACGCAACTTTCAACTTCCTCATCTTTTCCCGTTTAAAATGGCACCAGAGCTGGGCTGTGTACAGTGGAGAGCAGTACGCTCTAAAGAGCTCTATCTTAACATCGTCTGTGCACATATGGAACCCCCTAACCAGCATATTAGCCGAGGCATACATCTTACAGCATTGACGCTGAACATCATCATCATCACATAAATCATGTCTGATTATGTGTCCCAAATATTTCACCTTATGTACTAAGTCCAGAGACTGATTTGCCAGATAAAAGGAAGGAAATGTCCCTTTCTGATCTTCTTTTGTCCTGACAATCATAACAACACTCTTTTTGGGGTTGAATTTAACATCATGCTTCTCTCCATAGTCCGTGCACACTTTAAGCAGCTGCTGCAGCCCTGCACTATATGGGGAAAAGACCACCAAATCATCAGCATACATGAGGTGATTGAACAGCTGATTTCCCACCATGCAACCTGTCCTGCACTCCCTTAACTTAACAGTTCATCCATGTATATGTTGAACAGGACTGGTGATAGTATTCCTCCCTGTCTAACTCCATTTGACACTGAGAAGTGATCAGAAGTAGAGCTCCCCCATTTCACCTGTAAGGTTTGGTTTACATACCAGTATCTTAAGATCCGTATTAAAGCGGCACTCTGGAGAATTTTTCTCTGTATCAAAGTTTTCTAAATGTTTTAAATGATATTTCAGGTCTAAACTATGATCTATGGGTTGAGTTCCACAACATCTGTCATTCTGATGAAGACCCTCCTTCCTCCTAGAGACCCCTTTCCATTATTTCTTGCCGCCGACATTTTTCATCCAATGAAATTCAAATTTCTGCATTCTCTCAACATGCACGCGCATCGACCAAACCTGTACCAGTAGGGGGCGCTGTCGTACAGGACGCTCCGTGTGTTTCTCTGCCGTCTCAGCCGTTCACTGAGGACTCACGGCTCATTTCTACTAAAAACCTACCCATTCCCCAGCTAAAGACAGATTTATTTTTATTTTTAAACCTTTCACCTCACAGAATGGCAAGGCTTGACAGGATTATGTGTTTATTTTGGTCAGAAAGTTCATCCAGGGCCGAGTCAAGTTCAGCTTCAGAGTCCAGCAGCAGCTCTCTGCTAACAGAGCTAATATCAGAAGCAGCAGGGACAGAGAGGGCTCTTCAGACCCTCGTAGTGTTGTTGGAATAAGATTGTGAACTGTGAGTGATTAAACCCTACACATTGAGCTGTACAGTTCATGTCCGAAGTATATGCGCCGCGTGCACGCACGCACACGCGATCGGACGCGCGTGTCGAGATGTTTTGAGGAGGAGCCTTTGGACGCTAGATTCAAAAACTGCTCTCCTGATGAAATCCTCCGGAGTGCCGCTTTAAGTACGGAGGGACACCTCGCTTCTTGAGTTTCCAGAAAAGTTTACCATGATTTACACGATCAAATGCTTTAGTCGCATCAAGAAAACTCATGAACACAGATGAGTTACGTCTTCTATACTGACTCACAATTTCCTTCAGTGCATAAATGCACAGATCAGTGCTATGCCCCTCTTTAAACCCAAACTGAGAGTCTGTAGTTCTAGCAAATGGCATTAGTTTGTCCAAAAGAACATGTTCGAGCACTTTAGACAAAACATTAGCCAGAGCTATCGGCCGGTAATTTTCCGAACAATTACTTCTGCCGTTTTTGTCTTTAATTACAGGCACCAATAGAACAGACATTAGGTTATCAGGCAAAAAACTGTGTCTCAAAAACCCACTGAAGCACAAGGCTAACAGCACTGACACCCTTTGGCTGCAGTACTTCAGATGCTCTGCAGAGATCTGGTCAGGCCCCACCGATTTATTTGAGGACAACTTCTCAATAGCTGCATTAACTTCACCAGGTCTAATGCAAGCTCCCTCAGACCCAGTGTCCTCAATTTCATACCGGTCACCCTTCACACAGTTAAAAAGGTCAGAGTAATGTCTCCTCCACATCTCAGCAATATTATCTGATCCAGTTACTCCATCTATGTTAGCAGTCATTGTTGTTCTACTATTATTCATTTTCTTAACATCCTGCCAAAACCTGTTCACTTTTTTGTTCTGAAGTTTCCTAGCAAGAGAATTAGCCTGCATAGAGTTTTCATGCGATTTGATATAGCGAATAGCATACTTATATTTGGCATTAGCGAGTTTCTTTCGCTCAAATTCAGGTCCACATTTCTGTTTCCCAGCAGAAACCCAACCTTTAAGTGCTTCTTTAGCCTCTCTGTGGCATTCAGCAACATGCTGGTTCCAGCTGGTTATTAATATTTCATTGTTCCATATAGTTCATCACGTTGCCTGGTTTAACCTATTGTCCAGCCAAATGGTCTAACCTCCTGTGGTCACAGCTAGCATCTCAGTTGGCAACAAATCTGTTAATGTTATTTGTGAGGGAGTTTCTAAATTGTCCTGACATGCTCATATTGGTTCTTAATTTTCATCCATGAGTTGCAAGGCTTTGCTCTTGGTTTGCTTGAATTTTGAAATGCTTGATGAATCACCTTAAACTTTCTATCAAATTAGTTGCAGGGTCTTTGCGTGCATCTCAAACCCTTCTCGTTCTCATTTCATGAAATGCAATAATGGTTTTGTGCACGCGTTAGGCAAGATGTCAAAAGCACTCTACACAGTATTCATCCTCCACAAGAAGCGAGAACTTTGTTCTCACTGGGGGGGGGGGGGGCTCCGAGAACAAGGCAGGGACGTTTCATACTCCCCAAGTTATGGCGTATTTTCTCACCGCCTCGGCCAGCTGATCCTCAAAGGTATCCATTTAACTTCCAGGCCGGTGAAAAAGTTACATCAACGTACAACGTCAACCGCTAACTACGCCCATTCTCTCTTTCTGACCAATCACAGCAGTTGTTCTCGGACGCCCTGCAGAAAAAAGTTCTCCTCCGCTGATGTGCACAAGAACAACCCGTAAGCGCTGCCGAACTGGGAGTGTGCGAATAAAATTTTTGTTTTCGGAGACATCCAGCGAGAACAAAGTTCTTGCTTCTCATGGAGGATGAATTGGCCTTGAGTCCTGGGCAGACTGGGACTGAAGATGTTCTCTGTTGCTGTCACATTTCATTTAGAGCAATGGTCTCCAAACTCTTCAAAACTTGGGCCAAAATCATTAAGTTATGAGTATTTCAGGTCCACAAAAGTCAGATTTTCTGAATAAAAACATTTTATATTATTTTATTTGAGTGTTTAATTTTTACCTGCTGAACAATGCTAATTGGGCTGGTAAATTGTCCTTAGGTGTGAGTGGGTGTGTGGTTGTTTGTCTCGTTCGTCTCTGTGTGGCCCTGCGATGGACTGGCGACCCGTCCAGGGTGTCCCCCGCCTCTCGCCCCTTGACCGCTGGAGATAGGCACCAGCTGCCCCGCGGCCCTCTGTGGAGGAATAAGCGGCTACAGAAAATGGATGGATGGATGAACAATGCATTAAACATGTAATTTTATAATGGAAAAACTGTGCCTTTTGTTGTTGTTCTTTGTGGATTTGAAACATAAAAAGGGTCTCATATGGTTGCCTTAGTAAAATTAAGGATCAAATGCCCTGGATTTATTGGGTCGATTGATTTATAGGTTTTTTTGTCTTGAAAAATAATTTAAGTCCATCATCAGTAACAAGTACAGGATACGGGTCACTCTTCTCCCAGGAATGTTTGCTGTATTTGGTCAAGTTTTTTGAATGATGCTCAGAAGTTTGCTTTTTAGTAAAAGTCATGTGGACCTACTCACCATAAAAAATATTTAACCTTTTCAATTCTTAAAATGTTTGTTTTTGTCTGCATTTTTTAATTGATGTAAAAACTTTGAGGCCACCATATTGGTATGTGCACTTATTTCTACATTGTTATACAAACCTGTTGCACAGCTGTCAGGGTTTTAAAAAAGATTTTCAATTTAGTTATGCCGTTGTTTGGGGGCATTCCAGAGAAACTCCTGAAACATTTTATTAGAAAACTGTCACGAACCTGGCTCGAGTAGGACCCATAATGAGACCCAGACAACAGGGTGTGAAAACAATAAGAGTCTTTATTAAAATAAAAGGGAAAAGGGAGGTGGAATGCAGCAGGAAGTCAGTCCAGCTGCTGGGGGAGAAAAACAGGACAAGGAGGTGAGAGGAAGTGATGGGAGATAGGGTCTCACCACAACGGGTTGGGAAGTCCGTGATCCAGTGGAGGGATGGTCAGAGGCGGTCCGGGTCGGAGATGAGCAGGCAGAATCCAGAGGGAGCACGCAGAGACGGTAGTCAGTGACGGAAGGGTAGGTCAAATCCAAAAATATCCAAACGAGAACCGACAAGGAGCAGGCTAGAGGCAGTAGTCAGGGTACGTAAAAACTGTGGTCAGGAACAGGAACAAGAACAAGAACAAGAACAAGAACAAGAACAAGAACAAGAACAAGAACAAGAACAGGACTATGGAGGCTTGAAGGCTGTGAGGTAAACAAAACAGACGATCTCGCACTGAGGAGCTGTAGAACTGTGGTTAAATAGTCAGAGGGACAGGTGGAAACAATTGATGATGATTAGCAGGTGAGGGAGGGGGCAGAGAGCAGGAGCGAGTTTTCATGACACAGGTGAGGGAGGGGCAGAGAGCAGGAGCGAGTTTCATGACACAAGTGAGGGAGGGGCAGAGAGCAGGAGCGAGTTTCATGACACAAGTGAGGGAGGGGCAGAGAGCAGGAGCGGGTTTCATGACAGAACCCCCCCCTCAAGGGGCGGATACCAGACGCCCCAACAGGAAACCAGACAGGGAGGGAGGAGGGGGAACAGGCAGGAGGGCCGAAAACAGCCCGGCATGGCGAGGCTCAGGAGGGCGGCCCGGAGGCAGCCCGGCATGGCGAGGCTCAGGAGGGCGGCCCGGAGGCAGCCCGGCGTGGCGGGGCCCAGGGGGGCCACAGGACACCGGATGAACTGACGCTGGAACAGGGGCTGGACTCGACGCAGGAACAGGGGCTGGACTCGACGCAGGAACAGGGGCCGGACTCGACGCAGGAACAGGGGCCGGACTCGACGCAGGAACAGGGGCCGGACTCGACGCTGGAACAGGGGCCGGACTCGACGCTGGAACAGGGGCCGGACTCGACGCTGGAACAGGGGCCGGACTCGACGCTGGAACAGGGGCCGGACTCGACGCTGGAACAGGGGCCGGACTCGACGCTGGAACAGGGGCCGGACTCGACGCTGGAACAGGGGCCGGNGATAGGGTCTCACCACAACGGGTAGGGAAGTCCGTGATCCAGTGGAGGGATGGTCAGAGGCGGTCCGGGTCGGAGATGAGCAGGCAGAATCCAGAGGGAGCACGCAGAGACGGTAGTCAGTGACGGAAGGGTAGGTCAAATCCAAAAATATCCAAACGAGAACCGACAAGGAGCAGGCTAGAGGCAGTAGTCAGGGTGCGTAAAAACTGTGGTCAGGAACAGGAACAAGAACAAGAACAAGAACAGGACTATGGAGGCTTGAAGGCTGTGAGGTAAACAAAACAGACGATCTCGCACTGAGGAGCTGTAGAACTGTGGTTAAATAGTCAGAGGGACAGGTGGAAACAATTGATGATGATTAGCAGGTGAGGGAGGGGGCAGAGAGCAGGAGAGTTTTCATGACACAGGTGAGGGAGGGGCAGAGAGCAGGAGCGAGTTTCATGACACAAGTGAGGGAGGGGCAGAGAGCAGGAGCGGGTTTCATGACAGAACCCCCCCCTCAAGGGGCGGATACCAGACGCCCCAACAGGAAACCAGACAGGGAGGGAGGAGGGGGAACAGGCAGGAGGGCCGAAAACAGCCCGGCATGGCGAGGCTCAGGAGGGCGGCCCGGAGGCAGCCCGGCGCGGCGGGGCCCAGGGGGGCCACAGGACACCGGATGAACTGACGCTGGAACAGGGGCTGGACTCGACGCAGGAACAGGGGCTGGACTCGACGCTGGAACAGGGGCCGGACTCGACGCTGGAACAGGGGCCGGACTCGACGCTGGAACAGGGGCCGGACTCGACGCTGGAACAGGGGCCGGACTCGACACTGGAACAGGGGCTGGACTCGACGCTGGAACAGGGGCTGGACTTGGAGCGGGACCCTCAGGACTTCGGCAGGGAGCGGGACCCTCAGGACTTCGGCAGGGAGCGGGACCCTCAGGACTTCGGCAGGGCTCGGGACCCTCAGGACTTCGGCAGGGCTCGGGACCCTCAGGACTTCGGCAGGGCTCGGGACCCTCTGGAACTTGACGTGACTCGGGACCCTCTGGAACTTGACGTGACTCGGGACCCTCTGGAACTTGACGTGACTCGGGACCCTCTGGAACTCGACTTGGAACGGGACCAGGATCATCGGGACTTTGACGTGGAGCGGGAGGCGAGGCGTCCGGCGACGGAACCCTCGGTGGATCAGGGCGTGGACTAGGAACAGGACTAGGAGTAGATGCAGGACCGGAAACCGGAGCAGGACTGGAAGCAGGGGGCGAGGCGTCCGGTGACGGGACCCTCGGTGGCTTGGGTGATAGAGGAACAGGTGGAGAGGCGACAGGCTGCGGAACTCCCCGCTGGAGGAGAGGCGGGACGTCGGGTGTGACCTCCGGCTGGACCCGATACGGAGCGCCAGACTCGAGCACCGAACAGCAGGTGAGCCCCTCCGTCGAGAGGTCTCGCAGCGCTGCCAAGTATTCACACCTGATAGATTCCACGTGAAGTGACAACGCAGGAAACGCTGCCAACCTTGGCTCCTCCCAGAAGAGTCCGTAGATGAGTTTGGCCACACGTAATCTTTTATGGGGACAGGCAGGTCCCTCCGGACCTCGGAAGACTGGGGAGGCTGTGGCGATAACTTGAAGCACCCTCCGTATGGTGGCTTCCTCTGCCTGGTCCGAAGGTTGGTCGGCACTACTAGACACAGAAACCGGCCTGGTCTTGTCTAGGGTCTCGGGTCTATGTGGGCGAGATCGTGCTGTCACGAACCTGGCTCGAGTAGGACCCATAATGAGACCCAGACAACAGGGTGTGAAAACAATAAGAGTCTTTATTAAAATAAAAGGGAAAAGGGAGGTGGAATGCAGCAGGAAGTCAGTCCAGCTGCTGGGGGAGAAAAACAGGACAAGGAGGTGAGAGGAAGTGATGGGAGATAGGGTCTCACCACAACGGGTAGGGAAGTCCGTGATCCAGTGGAGGGATGGTCAGAGGCGGTCCGGGTCGGAGATGAGCAGGCAGAATCCAGAGGGAGCACGCAGAGACGGTAGTCAGTGACGGAAGGGTAGGTCAAATCCAAAAATATCCAAACGAGAACCGACAAGGAGCAGGCTAGAGGCAGTAGTCAGGGTACGTAAAAACTGTGGTCAGGAACAGGAACAGGAACAAGAACAAGAACAAGAACAAGAACAAGAACAAGAACAAGAACAAGAACAAGAACAAGAACAAGAACAAGAACAAGAACAAGAACAAGAACAGGACTATGGAGGCTTGAAGGCTGTGAGGTAAACACAACAGACGATCTCGCACTGAGGAGCTGTAGAACTGTGGTTAAATAGTCAGAGGGACAGGTGGAAACAATTGATGATGATTAGCAGGTGAGGGAGGGGGCAGAGAGCAGGAGCGAGTTTTCATGACACAGGTGAGGGAGGGGCAGAGAGCAGGAGCGAGTTTCATGACACAAGTGAGGGAGGGGCAGAGAGCAGGAGCGAGTTTCATGACACAAGTGAGGGAGGGGCAGAGAGCAGGAGCGGGTTTCATGACAGAAAACACCTTGTGAGACATTCACGCACTATTCAGACAAAATGCACTAGTGTGTCATTAGTACAAATACAGTTAGACTGCAAATGAAAATTCGTGTTGTTTTTTAACACATTATTTCAAAGTTGAGTCTCCAACAAGTTGCCAAAAGTCACAGCTGAGTGAGCTTACCTTAATCAAACAGTCAGTGGACGATGTTTTAGGCAGTTTGGATCCTTGAAGATGAATTACTGAATTAATGTTTGGTTTTATTGCGCTAACATTTAAATAATATTAGCAAATTAATTTCAGTTTAATGCATCAGTTGTCCTGTCTACATACGTAGCTCTTCAAGAATCAACTGAGAATCTTAATTATTATTCTGTTTCAGCAGAAATACGCTGCCTTACAGCTGAAGTGAAAGGAAGTTCAGTGGGTGAACAGCTGCTTTAGGATCTGTTATCTAAAGTTCTTCTTAACCCACAAGGAAATAAATTACAGGTCATCCTATCCTGAATGCTCCAGAGAAAAGCCGCCAGGAAGGGATTTGTTTCCTTTTTCTTTTCTTTTTTTAACTTAGTCTGAGTTTTTCCTTCACAACATTGAAAAGGTCTTTTCATTGTATTACCAATGGGGTCTCTGCTATGATATGGGGCACTACACCTCAACAGCCAGAATATACAGTACACACACACCTATATATATAAAATCCTGCAACTATAATTCTTCTGTGATCCCTTAAACCTGATTTGTGATCAATATTAAATGACCCACATAAAATAACACAACCCTTCGCAATCAAAATCTATTTTATTTAAGTCAGCTTCTATCAGTCAGTTTCAACCTTTCTATACCCGAAATTACAAATGAAGGCTCACTCACCAGTGGTGTTCATTTTTAGAAATGAAAAGATGAAAATCATCAAAAAATCCACTTCTTTTATCATGTTTTATTGTCTTGGTAGCTAACAAGATAATCATAGATAGCAGAACACTGCTGCCCCACAGAATGTAACATAATGTGTTCTATTCCAAATTTTTAATTGGATGATCTGAGCTTGAGGCCATAGGGTTTGTGCCCCATTGCTGTTTACTGAGAGCATGTTGTGCATGAGCACTGTCATTCCAGATGTTCATTGTTTAAACAAAAGCTGATGGGCCGGCCCCAATCTCCGGTATCTTAAGAGGATTTAGCCTACTGAGCTTGTCAGTATTCTAGGTATAAAACGTATGCATATGTAGGAGGCCCCTGATGTAGGCTGGTGCTTGTCCATGTAGGGCCTGACATAACAAAACCAGGATTTTGAATTGGACTCTGGAGGAAACCCAGTGGAGTCGTAAACGTAGTGGGGTGGCATGTGTATATTTAGAGAACTTTTCCATTTCGGAGTGCGACACAATGGAACTCAGCAAAATCTTTAAAGCGGCACTCCGGAGGATTTCATCAGTAGAGCAGTTTTTGAATCTAGCATCCAAAGGCTCCTCCTCAAAACATCTCGACACGCGCGTCCGGTCGCGTGTGCGCGCGTGCACGCGGCGCATATACTTCGGACATGAACTGTACAGCTCAATGTGTAGGGTTTAATCACTCACAGTTCACAATCTTATTCCAACAATACTACGAGGGTCTGAGCCCTCTCTGTCCCTGCTGCTTCTGATATTAGCTCTGTTAGCACCGAGCTGCTGCTGGACTCTGAAGCTGAAGCTGAACTTGACTCGGCCCTGGATGAACTTTCTGACCAAAATAAACGCATAATCCTGTCAAGCCTTGCCATTCTGTGAGGTGAAAGGTTTAAAAATAAAAATAAATCCATCTTTAGCTGGGGAATGGGTAGGTTTTTAGTAGAAATGAGCCGTGAGTCCTCAGTGAACGGCTGAGACGGCAGAGAAACACACGGAGCGTCCTGTACGACAGCGCCCCTACTGGTACAGGTTTGGTCGATGCGCGTGCATGTTCAGACAATGCAGAAATTTGAATTTCATTGGCTGAAAAATGTCGGCGGCAAGAAATAATGGAAAGGGGTCTCTAGGAGGAAGGAGGGTCTTCATCAGAATGACAGATGTTGTGGAACTCAACCCATAGATCATAGTTTAGACCTGAAATATCATTTAAAACATTTAGAAAACTTTGATACATTGAAAAATGCTCCAGAGTGCCGCTTTAAGGTGAAAGAAGGAGACGCAAACCAGGGAACTGACATCCAGTAAGAGCTGGGTCAAAGCTCACACCAAGGTTTCTGACAGAGGGTTTTATTAAAGAAGCAAGTTGACCAAGATAATCCCTGACTTTGGCAACAAGTGTGTAAGGAGCACAGATGAGGATTTGGCTTTTGTTTCATTTAGTTGTAAAAAGTTCCCAACCATCCAGTTTTTAGTCGAGTCCTAACAATCTGCAGCAGCTGTCATTTAGACATGTCATAGAGCTTAAAGGAGATGTATAGTTGAATGTCATCAGCGTACAGGTGATATGAGATTTTTTTCGAAAGAGCTCAGAATATGCTGAAGGCATAGCAGGTAGAGAAGGAACAGTAGAGGCCCCAACACAGAACCTTGTGGGTCCCCGTGGGCAAGAGGGGTGCAGGAGGACCTGTATTTAGCCACAGAGAAACAGCACACAGAGAGATAAGAGGTGAACCATTCCAGCACAGAACCTGACAGGCCCACCCAGTATCTCTATCTATCAAGCAGAAGGTGGTGATTGATGGTGTCAAAAGCTGCAGTCAGTTTCCAGGAGAACCAGAACAGAGCATTTTCATGAGTCAGAATGTCACTGGAGACTCTGAGAAGAGCTGTTTCCTTGGAATGAGCTCTACGGAAACCTGACTGAAAGCTATCAGAGATGTTGTCTTTGTCCAGGGCTGCTGTGAGTTGTTTAGCCACAGCCTTCTCCAAGATATTAGAAATAAATGGTAAAAAAAATACCTTGGGACATGCAGCTCCACGTTCAGAGTGAACAGTCTGAGGTTCCCAAGGTAAAATATGGCAGCGCCTGGAGCTTCTGGCTGAATAAAGCAAAGTCTTGATGATGGTCTGAAGTAACTTATTAAAACCTGACATCTTCCTATACTAAAAGTCAAATAAGTCACTTTATATAAATAGAAAAGCTGATCCAGAAATAAAGCAAAAAGTTAGGCAATCCATCACCCTTATTACATCAGTTACTTTATGTGCACAATAAGCTTGATTGCTTGTAAATTTTGAGTTTAAATGTTAAATTTACCTTGTTGCCACTTTCAACATCTTCACTTTGTATACATACAGTATGTATGGGTGTATTTTTAAAGGGACGCTCCACCAGAAAGTGATTTTTTTGTCTATTGCCATATTCATCATAGTTAGATAAGTGGGTAAAAACTATTTGTAAGTGTCATGATTTAACCAGACCCTGGAGCCACACAACTGAGGGACACAGTAAGGTAAGTAAAAAACAGATGTTTATTAAAGAAATGTGCTGGTTCTGCTGGGTTTCCGGAGTCAGGATCTTAAGAGAGAGGAGAGGTTGGTGAGCGGAGGGTACGGTAATAATGATATTGCAGTAGTAGAGAGTGGGAAGGCTTACTGTGTCCGTGAGGCGAGGAGCATGGGAGAGCACTGGATGAAGGCTGGTTGGAGGGAGACTGAAAGGAGGATCAATGGTTCCAAGAGAGCTGATGTGCTGAGTGTGAGTCCAAGGGAGGAGTTCGGAGGAACAAGGACGACAGCTGTGGAGGTGAACTGAAGAGGCAGGAACAGAGGATGAGACACTATAGACAATAACTTTAAGCAAAAAGGTACCTGAGTTACCACTAGGAAGTGGAATGAAGCGGCGCCGTCCGAGTGTTGCTCCAATCCTTTTAAACTCCTCCGGTGATGAGGTGATGTGCTGCAGCTGGTGATGAGCTGCAGCTGGAGGTGAAACGGTGGAGGAGGGAGTGAGGACCTGACAGTAAGCAGCCCAGCCGTTTTCCTGATCCAGCAGTTCTCCTTTAGCATTAGCTTAGCGTAAAACACTGTAAGTGAATGGTAACAACTAGCATTGTGAGAAAAAAGTCCTTAAAACTCACTCAGTAATGATACTAAATCTGCCTAGTGACCTCAATAAACATATCGACTGCAAGTGAAAACAAAAAGTAACATGAAGGAAATACTATTTTAGACTCGGGACTACTTTATGACAAAGAACAGCTGTAAGCCTCTGCTGAACGGCGCAAGGACATGACGCAGTGGCCCCAAAGACGCCTACGTTCATAAATACAGCTAAACCCGGTAATGATTTTTGAAGATGATCTCTGTGCAGCTCCCAACTTTGTGTTATTTTTCATCATCTGTGAGGTTATAATTTGAGGTTTGCAAACAACGTTCGGGTACGTGTTTACGGAAGTAGGTCTCCTTGGAGTCGCTGCGTTATGTCCTTGCGCCGTTCAGTGGAGGCTTAAAGCTGTTCTTCGTCATAAACAGCTGAGCTGTTTACAAATTGTTTTTGCTCACTTATCTAACTATGAGGAATATGGCAATAGACAAAAAAAAATCACTTTCTGGTGGAGTATCCCTTTAAACTTGCTTTCAAGAAACTTCAGAATAAAAGCCTTGAGTAAAACATCTGATAACCTACAACGTATTGATGAACTTCACAACCTTTAGGAGGGATATTTTGTCTTATCTTATACATCACAGTTGACACAATGCTTCACGCAGCAGTTCTTATGCTACAGACACCTAAAGATCCAGCTCTTGTCCTGAATTCCCACAGATCAGCTTATTGCCGTGTTGCCATCAGAGATAAGGGATTTACTGCAGGGAAATGGGGGAAGGGTTTTCTTTTTCCTGGGGGGAATCCTCAGCTTCCAAAGCTTCACGATAAACACCCCAGGCTAGTCATGCTTCTGCTTGCGTTTCCAACCCATTCCTCCACACTGGGTGCCACGATTCCTCAGGGGGGAAATCAGCAGATGGTGAAACACTTTCTCAGGGCATTTTAAGGCATGGTTAGATATTAACATTATTTAACTGCCACTTTGAATTTGCATGATTTAAATGTTATGAGATAAATTCCTGCACATTTTGATTATCTTTTTGTAAATTTGTATTATTTTAAATACAGTGCATGCGCTGCTTGAAATCCTGACCCACCACTTGTGTTCATGACCAACAGAAGGAGCCAGAGAAGCTCACTCTAAGCTTATTAATGCATCTTGGTCGCTCTCCAGTATATGGGCTTCCTAGTTGCCATAGCAACCAGGCCTTAGATATTGCCCAGTTGGAGAGACGTGTTGCTGTAGAATAAATATAAACACCGCCCTGTAACTGTGGCCAGCACTTGTTATGTAAAGCAGTTTGTCTCATTTCTCATCAGTTAGTTTTCACAATGCAGGGGAGGTTTTTTTTTTTTTTTTGGTCTCTGAAGGCGAAGATCAACACAGAGAATCCAAATTCCGATGTTCATCACTCGGCGCCTGCAGGAGTCAACAGGCGACAGCGCACTCCATCTTAAGTGCTGATGTGTGTTCACGCCCAGTCGAGCTGAGGGAAATCAAAAGGCACTGAAAGATTAAGGAGGTCAGGTTTTCAGCTCCCCCCGAGGGAAGCGGTGAAAAAGCTTTACCAACCATTTACTACTATGAAAACAGAATGGGCTCCTCTAGAAGAAGCCGAGATGTTTTATGATGTGGTAAAATGTCTAATTTAATAAAATAATGCATTTACGCTCAGAATTATTGACTTCTTTCTCAAATTTCCAACAATAACAATCCCACAGATAACAGAGCAGCTCGGGCCTCCTGCTGTGGGTCACCCCAAGCAAACATTAGTCCAGAGTCATTTGAGAATGTGGAGATCATATCACTGCAGCATTGTTATAGCTCTCTGTTGAAAGTGCCGGCACTCAGAGCTCATGAGAAGCTGGGCAGTCTGCCAGGAACACTTATCATCCCGTCACCCATTTTTCACACAGCTCAGCTGCACTGAAAGCTGCACGTCCGTGAGAGCTCTGAGGTTTGGGGACCAGCGGAGGGATCTCCGTCCAAGTGACTCTGAGTGTCTTTGGAACCAGAAACGCTTTAATGCGTTCCAATACATGCACAAAAATCTAATTTCATGTTCTTTTATTGAGAGGCCACAATGTCATAAACGCATTAATTTGTAAGAAATAAAACCTTTTGTTTTTAAACTGCCAGAAAAGGCCAAGTGTATTATTTAATTAAAAGCTTGTGAGATTTTTAATGCAAATGATGACACTGGTAACTCCCTAGACTATTAAATTTTACATCAGTAAAACCCATGCATGTTTAATGACGACCCAACAAAGAAAGCACCAAATATTCACCAAAATAGGCTGTTTTAATGGTGAAGATGTCTTTGTTCTATCCCATTTATTTCTCAATTTGACGACATGAATACAGTTTCAATTTATACAAACAATAATTGTTTAGTGTGCTACAATTATTGGATTTTACACACGTTATCCAGTTACCTTATAAACAGTTTTTGCATCACACTGAATTACTCCCCTGCACCTGGATCACAGTAAACATTGTCTGGAGACATTTCTGCTGTTTTTCTGGAAGGCTGTAGAAATATTAACATGCGTGATTTGATACGTGCTAAATCCAGAGTCACAGTTTGTGTGTGTGTGTGTGTGTGTGTGTGTGTGTGTGTTTGATAAAGATCCTGAGTTTCTTGGACATTCCTGACATGTGGAATGACATTTTAGTTTTGTTGTTGTTCCTGCTCTTCTTTTCTTCTCTGTTTGACTTTAGTTTGTCTAGAGTTCATGGCAGACTTGACAAGTTACCTGAAAGGTTTTGGACAGGTCTGAAGTCCTTTTTAAATACGTTATTGATTTTCTTTCCTCACCGTTTCAGTTGGGACATCCTTCGCTTTATAGTGTAGAATAGTGGCTCAGAAAGTGGGGGTCCAGACCCCACTGTGGGTCATGAAATACCAAGAGGGTCCTTATGATGTTCAGAAATCAACTTAAACTGATAGCTAAGACCATAAATAATATTAAAGAATATAACAGTTGTTATAAATGGATACAAATAATTTAAAATAACATTTTTGCCTAATGAAATTACATATTAGTGATATTTGTAAATTCAGTAAGACATAGTTGGGGTTTTGTGGGTTAAAAGCTCTGATGAGGGACGGCTTGTCTTCCAGGAAGTAGGTTTTGTTCCAGGGTTTTGGTTTATAGGCCACCTTGGTGGTTTAGATTTCTATCCCAAAAAAGTAAAAAAAAAATTAAAAAAAAACTGCTTCGAGCTTTGTTTCTCAAACTGTGAAATTCAGAACTAATTTAGTGGCACTCAGAAGAAATTTTGGTAGCAACAATTTACAAGAGATTATAAATAAATGAACCATCATAAACTGAAATGTGAGGTCAAATTAAAGCTTAGTTCAAGCAAATTACTAACTATCTTCCAAATGGAAACTGGTGGTTAACTGATGTGCTTGTGGTCACTTATGCCCTGAAGCTGTTATATGACCTGCTAGCAGCTATAAGTGCAACATGAGGGGAAAATGAAATTATTGTTTACTGTGGTGCAGAAAAAGTCCTGAGACCACAGTCTAAATGACTAAATGGCTGGATGCAATTAACCCCAAGGAACAAGAGGGTAGCTTCCCTGCACCTTTGGGTCGAGGAATGAGTCCTGACTGTTGTTTGTGTTCATGCACCAAATAGGATGGATGGTTTTTTGTTAAGGGCCATTCAGTCCCTGTACCAGAGGAGCATGATGAGGTCCGCATATCCGGCAGTAAGTCGGACCTGTTCCCATGAGGTTTGGACTCTGCCAGGGCTGCTCTTTGTCACTCATTCTGTCACTTTATGGACAGGATTTCTAGGTGCAGCCGTGGTGTGGAGGGTGTTGAGTTTGGTGGCAGGAGAATCTCGTCTCTGCCTTTTGCGGACGATGTGGTCCTCCTAGTTTCATCAGGCTCTGACCGTCAACTCTTGCTGGGGAGGTCTGCAGCCGAGTGTGAAGTGGCTGGGATGAGGATCAGCACCTCCAAGTCTGAGACCATGGTTCTTGATCGGAAAAGGGTGGTAGGGAGAGAGGTCCTACCTCAAGTGGAGGTAGGGTCTTGTTCACAAATGAGGAGAGAGTGGGAGATCGACTGGCGGATTGGGGCAGTGATGCTGAACCAATCTGTTGTGGTGAAGAGGGAGCTGAGCCAAAAAGCAAGGCTATCAATTTATGTCGCTCTACAGTATGTCCCAGTCCTCACTCGAAGCAGCTGAAATGAGTTCATTCAGGAGAGTCTCAAAGTAGAACGCTGCTCCTCCATATCGAGAGGAGCCAGTTGAAGTGGTTCGTTATAGGATGCCTCCTGAATGCATCCATGAGATGTTTCAGGTTATGTCCTGACTCCTGACAGCGGGAGGCCCCCAGGTCGAACCACATAAACCTGGAAAAAGTGGCCTAGGAACACCTTGGTGTCCTCAGAGGAGCTGGTGGAAGTGGCTGGAGAGAAGACAGTCTGGGATTCCCTACGCTGCCCCCGCGGCCTGGACTGGACCCAGATAGCAGAAGAAGGTGAGGCGAGGAAAATGATCACATACTGTATTAAACCAGACCCTTTGATCAGTGTTAGATCAGGGTCAGGCAGGGGTGCTAAAAATGTGTCCTGTAGGCTATTTGTGACCCTCAAAGTGATGTCGACCTCAACTACAATTCATAAATAGTATATGGGTCCAACAGCACATGGCTGTTGATGCAGATAAGCACTTTGAGGCCTAACAAAAAAGCAGATTAATACAAACCTTTACAAAATGGGTCATTTTCTCTAGAAAAAAAACATATTTTGTTGTTGTTGGGTTTTTTTCTCATTAAAATGTTGCATGTTTATTGTATTGCTAAGCAAGTAAAACTTTAAAAATAATACAATCCTTTTTTTCAGCATTTTTAATTAGAACTATTGAGGTGGATTAGGTGATGGTTTGGTGATGATTGAAACTGTGTTGAGTAGGGAGTCAAAGTCATATTGGAACAAGGAAATTAAATCAGAAGATGGTAAAATGATTACATTAATCTAGCAACCAAAGCATCTTTAGCTTGGTCGTTGAAGTTCTGGAATTCATCCTCAGTCGTTGACTTTGGGTTCATCAGGTGTTTCAGACACCACCACCTAAACGAGGAACAGCTGAGGATGACCAGGCCTCGATATGTCTCTCAGTAAGTGGTTTGTTGGTTAGGATCTGGAAGAAAGTTTGTATTTTAGGTTAAAGTTAAGCATTCATGGTCAGCTGGTTTTCATATGTCAGATGATCTGTTTGAGAGGTTTCAGTACTACTCCTGCTTTTTAATGTCTGACATAATGGAAGAAAAGTACTTCTAAGGTGGTACTTGTGAAATGTTTGGAAAGTGATTAAATCCAATTTTCCATAAACATGAAAGTGCTAAATTATTTTTAAATGTTGTAAATGAATTAGGCTATCAGGTGGTGTCAGCTTCCGTTAAGAACTGATATAATAGAATTGATTATTTCTAATGCAGAGGACGGTCTATCTGATACAGATAGCTTATAAATCTGATTATTATTTAAACAGCAGTCAGCATGATGATCAACTGAAACAGGGCAGTGGTATTGCCAGTTTTGAAGCTCTGCATGCAATACAATGCTGCCACCTACTGCTAGAAACAGGCATAGCTCACACATAATGAAGGATCTGACATTATATAAGCAGTAAGAAACCGTGTCATCATCTGTTCTTCAACGCAGATTATATTTAACACTTCTTTGACTAAAGCGTTGGAAGCAGGCTGAACTTTAGTAACCATGGAAACACATTAACTCAGTGACACATTTATATTAAAAGTTATCTTTAACATTCTAGCAGTGAGTGTCTGACAGGCTGATTCACTTTTATTTCCCTGAAGGGAACAGAAGCTCCAGCCACTGTGGACAAATCTGTAATAATAAAAGAATAAAAATTCAGTCAACTATAGAGGAAAAAACATTACAGCAGCAAATTTATGCTCTGTGCTTTGACATCAAGGGAAAAACAGGTAGGAATGTCTAAAATGATTTAGTGTTGTCAGGAGTGATTACATAGTTTTGAGACATTTCAAACTTCATCATCACTTGTCAGAACTGTGTGGCCTCTTTATAGATCATTTAGAAAAATGTCACCTCTTCACATTTCTCCCCGACAGCTCGTTTTATCAGATAACTTTGGAGTTAAAAAGACTTACGAGCCTCTGACTCACCTGATAATAAATCTGCATTTTTTTTTCCCCGCATCAAAACTCTAATTCACAAGATTTGTTGGCACATTTTGACATAAACCTCAAATATTTTGATTGGTTATCATGTAGTTAAATCTGAACTTTTGATATTTAAACGAGACCGTGAACATATGCTCAAATTAGGGAAATTAGTGATATCTGAGAAGTCTATTAAATGTTGTGTTATAATTCCGTTCAAATGGCCAAAAGTAACACAGTGACAGGTGTGGATTTCTGAATGGGAATTTTCTGATTAAAAGAAATAACTGCTGACTTACAGATGATGAATCTGAACACATTTACAGAATAAAACTAAATCATAAGCGCTCTACTTACTGGAGTCCGTTTTTCTGGATGAAGGTTCAGTGTACTCCTCATCCTTGGATGCTTTATGACTTTTGGCTGCCAGCTGCCTTTGATTACGCTTAATTTGAAAACGTCCTGCAAGCAAAACAAAGAATTCATGCAATTTTTTGAAGCTGATCCCTATATTTCTTGTGTTTAAACCATTAATTTGTGATGAAATCTTAACAGAACGCTTGATTCCAGACAGGAAACATCTCAGTCACCTGGATTCAGAATCCTTTCTTCAGCTTTGTGCTCCAGGTGTCTGCTGAGGATGATTTGTGCCTTCCTCTGATTTGTGCTCATGTCAGGCTCGGCTATGATCTCTGTAGCTGTCAAGTTGTTCTTGATGGCCTTTGAGGCTGTGGAGCGAGCCACTGAGGGCAGCTGCTTCTGGTACTCTTCATCGTTGAAATGTGCCTCTTGATGCCGAATATCAGGAACGCTGGGAATAAAAAGAGTCTTTGAAATGTTAGTCTGTCTATAAAATGCTGTTATCATTTGTAGTTTTTTTTTTTGTTTGTTTACTTTTTATACAAAAAATATTGGATTACTAACTGCATTTTATCTGATTTTTCAATCTGTTTTGGATTAAAATACAGGTACATCTAAATAAATGTGCATATCGTGAAAAAGTTCAATATTTTTGTCACACATTTCTGAAAGTGAAACTCATTTATTATACAGATTCATTATACATGGAGTGAATTTAAAAGCTTTAATTTTGATGATCATGACTACAGATAATGAAAGCTTAGAATTCATGTCTTAGAAATTTAGAATATGACATCAAATCAATTAAAGGCATACTTTGCAACTTTTTCATATTTTTAAATCTTTTCCTTGAG
The DNA here is from genome assembly GCA_006937965.1 of Callopanchax toddi. NCBI lineage: Eukaryota > Metazoa > Chordata > Actinopteri > Cyprinodontiformes > Nothobranchiidae > Callopanchax > Callopanchax toddi. The sequence goes on from SSNR01000017.1 coordinate 2,782,027, forward strand.
CCAGTCTGTGCTAATATGACCTTTCAGGGTTAATAAAAAGTGACTTAGCTCCATCTGGTGCTTCGATCCAGAATACCACTCCGGTCCGGTGCCCCAGAAGTCTCACAATCTCACGAGGGTTAGGCTAACCCAAAGTGGCTAGCTGTTATGCTAGCACCAGAGTTTTTGTTGTTGTTGTTGTTTTATTGAATTCAATAGAACAATTCAACATTTAGGGCAAACAAATATATCTCAAATATTGAAACGTGTTAAAACAGCTTAAACAGCAAAAAATAAATAAATAAATGAAAAAAAAAACAACAGGAACATTGTGAGGGTCTCAATCCAACAAATTGAAGGTTTCCATTAAAGAAAACAGTTTGGGGCATTTTTCATTTCCATACAGACTTTTCCTGAACAGTCCAAGGTCATTCTTCCACGCTAGAGGTGGAGTGTTCATGATTCCTGGGTTTTTTTTTTGTTTGTTTTTTTTATCTCTCCCTGCTTGAACACAGCTGATTTCTTTGAAGGAGTAAATAACCGCTCCTGTAGAAAACTATGAAGGCTGAGGAGACATTTCAACACTTAGATTTAGGTGTTTCTGAGCAGAAACAATTGGTGCTAACGTTTTTACAGTGATTTTTGCGGTGATTTAAAACAGACACCGGGGGTGCCAAAACAAGCAAAACTGCATAGTATGCCTTTAAAAAGGGATATTTTAAACAGAAATGTCAGGCTTCTGCAAAGTATTTTCTTTTATATGCACTAAATTCTTGGTTGGGCCTCCTTTTGCATGAATAACAGCATCAATGCAACGTTACGTGCCATGGAGATCAGTGGGACTAATGGAAGCACAGGTAGCTCATGTGTGCATATTCAAAAATATTTTTTTGTTATAAGTGCAACTTTACATCAAATTTAAGCTTTACCTTTGATTAGTTAAAATGGCGTAAACCTCCTGCACTAACAGCTCAGCTGCTCCTGGTTTACAGTAGATTGTTCCATCAAGGGCCTCTTTCATTAGCTGCAGATTGTGTTTCTTCATAAACTGAAACAGAAAGACTTTAAGAGAAGACTTGAAATTTGTGCTTCTTGTATTTAAACCCCAACACAAATACTAAGACAGAATGAGCCTCCATTGTTGGTTATTTCAGGTATTTTTATAATAAGGGTGTTTGTTTCTCTGAACATCATCCCAGCATTTGTGTTGGACTCCCACTTCAATCACAAGCCAGCTGAACAGAAGAAAAGGGATATTTCTGCATGATTTTGTATGTTTCTGGATATTTGCCCCCTTTTACCTTCTGTATCTGGCTCCAGTTCTTCTGCTTGGCAGACAAGGATACTCCTTTTTCATATAATTGCAATGAAATAGCTCGAGGGTAATAACGAGAAAAAATCTCTGCCACGAGGTAACCATTGGACAAATCTCTGAAAGTGAACAAATATGGTTAACATTATACTTCAGAGACCACATAAATAAGAAATCATGTCTTTTTAAAGAATCAGTCGTTCACCTCTCTTATTGTTGAAATTACTGACATGTCGCTTTCATTTTATTGTAATTCTCAACAAGACTCTGCTCTAAATGAGAGGTGAAATATGTCATGTTTACATATAAAATGTTTTATTACAATAAAATAATTTATATAGATACATTTTAAGATTCTTAACTGATATGAAGAGTGGTACAAAGTGTTCTTTAGTTTCTTTTTAATTAAAAAAGACAAACTTTTTGTAATCTGTTGACGCGGTCTTCAGCACTGTCAGACAGATTAACAAGTAATGGGTTTTAAATGGGAACTGTGGGTACTTAGTTACCTCCAGTCTGTTAAAAATGCAGACTTAGTTTCTGTTTCTTTAGCTGAATGCATGAAATTAAAAACAAACACAATTCGATTAGATTCAATGATATTTTAGCACCAACAATGTGATTCTAAAACATTTTTAGCTGCACATTTGCCATACAATAAATAGTGCAACTAGGGATTGATAAGGCAATTCAAAATGGTTTTTACTATTATTTTTAATTCTATTAATTTAATTTTTAATTAGTCAGTCTGTTGAGATTATCATTAAAGAGGGAGACCTGATGAAACACTATAAAAATTAATTAAGAAAACCAGATGCTGGATTAATTTATTTCTAATTTAATAAAAACATGATTTTCAGGCAAGTTAATCTGCTGTATTATTATTAATACTATTATTAATATTAGTTTTTTTTTCTTATGGCCTACATTTCTCATTTTGTTTTTGATGTTTCTACTGTTGTTGGCCACAGTTTTAAAGTATTCACTGAAAAATATTCTGTCATTATTATAAATCAGTAAAAGGCAGCCAAAATTAAAACAGAACTTAAAAGAGCTTCAGAATCTAATTAAAAGCCTGGAACTCAAAATATAAAAAAAACAAGTCATGGTTTGAAAGTTTGGCCATTTAGTTAAATTCATAAAAAATGTATTATTGTCAAATTACATAATAATTTAGTTCAAACTAAGGTTAGCAAATAGCTCTAAATAGATGAATGCATGTTTTAAATCCTCTATTTATATATCTATAGCTCTAGTTACATAAATATTTACCTGCAAACATTCTTTGGGTAGAATGACAAGTCGAGGCTTTGGAGCCACTTCACCACGTCTCTCGGGAGTCCTGTCTTTTTGGAACACTCTGCATAAAACATGTTGCTTTGAGCTTTAAAATGAATTCTTAAAACCTAAAGTGTCTATCTTTGTTGTATAATTCAACTACTGGATTCCTCAAATCATGTTTAGTTGTTTGAAAAAAAATCCCAAAGCCTCCTCCGAGGTAATTAACTAGCTCTTAGTGCCTAATTCTCCCCACTGGCCTCTTTTCCTGTTTGCGTTTCCATGGCAACCTCAGCACCTGGTGGTTCTTTAGCTGTGCAGAAGTCTCTACTGCCCTCTAGAGGAGGAAACCTTAATAAAAGTACAAAGCTTGTATGACCGTGCACTGCCTCTAAGTATACAACTGGGGAAATTAAAATGTTAAGAGACAATAAGAAATAACTGATGATGAAAATGAAATTATGTGTCTGAAATGTGTTTTTAACTCAAACATGTAGCAAAGCTTCAAAATTAGATCCTTAGAAGTAAATATTGTTACAATATGCAACACACAACAATAAATCTTAAATGTACAAGATTTGAAAACAAATTTTAATCATCAAAAACATCATTTATGTGGATTTATGTGACATACTCTTGTGTTGTTTCTTATGTAAAGTGCATAATCTGGTTACAAATACCGTAACTTTCCTCTAAACGTATGAACAAAGCAAATTATATGCATACACAAACATATATATTTTATTTGTTTCTATTTGTAAAAGCAATTTTATTATTTTATACCATAATAAACTCACTGGTAGCTGACTGAAGCTGCATCCTCCTTCATATTCATCAGGTCCTACAGGATGCACAAATCTGCAGATGAGAATCAGGCCAGCTGGGTGCAGCTCGGTACTACCACCTGCTCTATGTAGCTCATTTGAATCGGTCAGATTTGAGATTAATTCTTATATAATTTCTTTTTAAAGTCCCATTTAGGCACATGCTTCTCCTGGTCATTGATACTGCAGGTAGGTCTTTAGCCTGGTAGGGAGGGGAAGGTGGGAAAGCAGGTGGAGTCTGTCACGGCCAACGCAGTTTCTGATGCAGTGACGACACAACTGGCTCAGGAGTCGTGGTGTTGCTGTGGATCAGGACAAATTATTATTTTTTCTTTATATTATTTCATTCAAAACAAAACATAAAACATGAACATAACATTCCAGTCAAATAATAGAACGAAAGGGAGCAGATTGAAGAGAAACTCTTATTAATCACTGCCCCTTTATCTAAGATAAGAAATTAAAAAGCCGCCAAAAAACTAACAAATAAAAAGACCACATCAAGTAAATATTTTAATGACATTGCTCACCCAATACAATTAATAATAATATTTCCTTTTAATCTGTATAATTCAAAAAAGCAAGTGATATGTGTTTTTTAAATGTGCACAATGACTCTGTAGCTTTAGTTTCCACGTCTAAATTATTCCACAGTGTGATTCCATAAATTATAGTGCCAGACCCTTTAATTCTAGTTCTAAATTTAGGTTTAATAAATATCATTTCAAGTACTCTCTCTTCTTATGAACAACCTCTGAACATCGGTTGGTAATATATTTATATTGGCCTTGTACACAAGTTGTAATACCTTCCAGTTAAGTAAATCATAAAATTTAAGTACTCTATATTTTAGAAAGAGAGGATTAGAGGGGCATCATGACGACTATTGTCCTGTTCCTTTTTTTGTAAAACTAAAACAGGTTGAGTGTAAGTTTTGTAAGTTGATCCCCAGATTTCAACACAATAAGTTAAATAAGGAGTGATCCGTGCATTATACAGGGACAGTTTTCCAAAACTATTCAACAAATACTTAACTCTATACGAAGTACAGCTACTGCTCTAACAATTTTACTTTTTACATATTCAATGTGTGCTTTCCAGGACAGTTTCTCATCAAATACAATGCCCACAAATTTGGTTTCATTCACCCTTTTGATTTTTATGCCATTCATTGTCAAAATGACCTCATTGTTCCCTCTGTCGTTAAACAGCATAAAGGTAGTTTTACATAGATTGTCTGACAGTGACGACACAACTGGCTCAGGAGTCGTGGTGTTGCTGTGGATCAGGACAAATATTCATAAGATGCAAAAAAATAATGATGTTAATAGGAGTGCCCAAGATATGAGAAACTAATACTGTATAAACATACATCTTCATAAGCTGAGTTAGACAACAGGTCTTATAACTGATACCTTCATAAAGCAGCAGGAAGCCCTCTGTTAGACTGCTGGGTGGAGCCACATCTACCGGCCTCTGAAATTCCACGTTTCTGGCGTTAATGTCTGCACCAAAGTCCAGCAGCAGCTTCACGACGGCTGTGCAGTCTTTTTCTGCTGCTGCGTGTAAAGGTGAATCCAGGGACCTGCCTTTCTGCACGTCTGCACCTGCGCAGAACTCAGGTTTAATTATCGCGTCTAGAAACACTCAATTTCACGCACAGCTTTTATTATTAATAATTAGAAAGTTTCAATCCTGAAGACACTCAACACTTAAATTTTCACTTTTCAAATAAAATGTTTTCATCAACCTTGAGAATTATTTAACTTATTACTTCTAATGAAAGGTAACATGCTTGAGAATGTGATTAAAGTGCACTCGGTTTTCGTTTAATCAGGCAGCAGCTTATGTTCTGTTTGCATTATATAATTTGTTTACTTTGTTATTAGCAAACCTGCTTTTTTCTGATAAATTTCTTATCTGATTCTTGCTTATCGGTAAAAAAAAAAAGGTAATTTACGATGTACAAATTAGTCACAGTATAAGCTTTTATTGTCAGCCTTTAGCAATTTTGTAAGCATAGATGTGGAGTAGAGCTGTGTCATATTTTTACTTGTGTCCATGCACGTTCATAAAAAAACACGGAAATGTAAAGATCCACATGCGCTGTGAGCTGACCTTCCCTCAGAAGCTTCCTGGCACACTCCAGCTCTTGGCAAACGCAGGCAGTGTAGAGAGCCGTTCCCAGGTGAGGGATGTCCATGTCCACATCGGCCCCCCAAGTTACCAGAGCCTCTACACAACCATAATGACCTGGAAGTAATGGAGCATGGAGACAGCAATCAGTAAGTGACAATGTGTGATAATTCTCCAAGCTGTCCACTCAGGTCGTGTTAGGATTTATTTTTAAAGCTGTTCTTCACCCTGATGGTTTGTTAGAAAGGTTATTGTAGCAAAGCTAATGACACAAATGCAGGTCAAATGATGGGACTGAGTTATGAGCAGGGAAATTATAGATTGGGAAAAATATCAACTGAATGAGGACACCACCAAGATTGGCTAAAAAGCAGAAAATCTTTGCGAGGTGGACCCAAACACAATTTATGACCTTCTGAAATCGGTTTTTGACTCTTTGACGTTACCTAAAGGCTCACCTTGAAATGCACAATGTTGAGCATGTTTTACCTTTGCTGGTCGCTTCGTGTATAGGTGAAGGTTGGTAGATAAGGCTCTGGGGTTTTGCTCCATTTTCCAAGAGAATTTCAGTGCATGCCACACTGCCCACTGTACAGGCATTGAACAGAGGGGTGACTCCATCAATTGTAGAAGCATTGACCTGTAAAAACATGTTCTTCATTATTGTTATTTTTAGCCCTTGTTTAACTCTGCAAGTTGACTAATAGCAACAGCCAGAGGGAACAATTGAAGGGGACTAACAATGTAATCACTCTGTAGATGGAAAGTACCGCGTTGCTCATTTGTTATCCTCTTCTAGAGCTTCCCCATCCATGGAAATTACATTTGACCTCTGCTACACTAAAGAGTCTTCAGGCCAGAATGCGACTTACATTTGCTCCTGCATCAATGAGAGCTCTGGCACAGGCAACATGGTCGCCGACACAGGCCTCGTGAAGGGGCGTCACATGGTCTATGGTCAGAACATTCACGCTGTGACCCTGGAAACAAAACGCAGCAGGCGCAGAACGACATTAAGAGGCATCAAGCAACAGACGACCTTTATCGATCTCTGCTGGGTAAAAAAAACTGGCATTACAAGAACGTTACCAAAGCTTATCGCCACAAAACAAACCCATCATCCCCAGTTATGGTTTTAAGTCATTTGCATGCTGGACTGCAAAGCCACGTTTCAACAATAGAGATTAATGAGCCTGCTAAATAAACTGAAGATCAAAATGTAAGCTGGTAAAGAGCCAACAAATCACCATGTGAAACTCTGTAGTGTTGTCGCTGCTTTGTCATAGCTCTTTCTGACTTAAGCAAGGCATCATAGGCTTTGCAACACAGTCCTCCATCTGCGAGCAGCACAAGAGCAAAGTGGAGACTGCAGCTTTATTTTTTGCATCTGCTGCCAACTTTTCTGAGAAAATGTCATTTCCTTCTGAAACATTTAGCTCAGGTGAAGGTCAAGCATGTCAACCACCTGAGACAAAAGACGCTTTAAGACCAGAGAATAAAGCTCACAGTATAAGACTGGGCAGAAGACAGGCTAGTATTCACTAACCACCTGCTTTAACAAATCACTTCAATAGAGCCAGTCTGATAGCATCAAGTAGGCTAAAAGATCTCAAAACCGAGGAAGAAACAGGGAGCGTTCTGAGGTCAAACCCTCAGCTGCCTGTCATGATTCCTGTCTGTTTGGTTAGAGTTTAGTTCTCTTTGCTCATTGTTTAGTCATTCTCTGTGTTTTTTTTTACTTCTGTGTTCAGGTTTTTCCATGTTCTGGGTTTAGTTTATCAGGTTTTGTGTTTTTCTTCATGTTTTTATTCTTCAGTTAGTTTCTTGTGTTCATAGTTTTATTTATCATATCCTCCCTGTGTCTCGTTAAGTTTGGTTTCTGTCTATATGTTGTGGTTCCAGTCTTGTCTTTGTCCATAGTCCAGTGTTTGTTTTCCTCCATGCTCAGTCCCTGCTCTCCACCCCTCCCTCACCCGTTGATTGTTTATTGCCCACACCTGTCCCATGTACTCACCTGCTCCTTGTTCCCCGATGACTCCCTTCAGTATTTAAACCCTTCTGTGTCATGTTGTCTGTTCTGTTTCGTTCAGTCCTGGTCAAGTCACGCCATTGCCACATTGTATCTTAGTTTAGTCTGTTCCAGTCTTGTTTATCTTCTTAGTTCCATTTTTTAATAAACATCTATTTTTTATTTTTATTTTACCTTTCCATCTCCTGGTCCTCTTGCACCATTGGGTCTCACCTACTGGCAGGAGGCACAGGGGCAACAAAAACTGGACTATGGACCACTAGAACCACAAAGATGTGACTCATTTAAACATTTAAATGTGACAAGAAAAGCAAAAACCAAAGGAATTGTAGGGGACATAAAGGTTTTCTTTTTCAGGATTGCCAGTTGGTTCTTGTTGAATGGAATGAAGGAGGTCGAGATATCGTGCTCCCCCCGCCCGCTAATTGTCTTAAAAATAAATAACAGATAATCTGTGACAACCTTTAAAAGAACAGAGCTGTAGAAAACAGAAGCATGTCGGCTCCTTCGTCTCTTTATCGGACAGGGAATCTGCAATGACTCTGAATGCAATTTAACAGCTCAAGAGGTGGCAACAAAAGGCTCCGCGTGTGCAGATAATGGGACACGCATTACCATCAGAGGGATTGTGTTCTCTTCACCTGTAAAATGAGGGTCTTCAGGGCCAGGAGGCGGCCCTGACTGGCAGCATCGTGGAGGGGTGAGCGATCTGCCCAGGATCCTGTGAAGAGAATATAAATTCAGTAGTTGAAATTACTGTTTTACTCTATTCTGTCATTTGGAATCAAAACAGAAGACTAGTATTTACTCTTAAACCTGCAAGAACTCATCACTCAGTCACTCCTCAATGGGTTTTTTCATTTAGGTGAGAAATGATGCTTCAAATCTTGTGATACATTCAAACCAACATTAGCAAACTCCATTCAAATAACAAGGGGGAAAAATGGCTGTGGCCTTTAATTCTAAATTAAGCCCCTCCCCATCCATCCATCACACCTGAGTCAATGTCCAGAATAACAGCTGATGCATTCCACACGTTATCATCATTGTTATCTTCCTCCTCCGTTGTTTTCATAAATTATAGATAATAATCAGCTAAATTATAGATAATAATCAAACAAATTTCCCAGGAAAGTCACGCTTTTTAAAAATTTTATTCACACAGCCTCTTTTTCTCGACTGACGTTAATTTGAAATACAGACATAAAGAAGCAGCTAGAGACATCAAACAGATTTCCTCTAACAAGGAAGACCATATCTACAGAACCGTGACTAATATCCCGAGTTTAGCTAATTAGTATTCCCTTTGAATGATAGCTGCAGATTATGTTGTTGTCGTGTCTCTCTTGCCCCACAATGTGTCTTCGAACCGCTTGTCCCTGAGAATGTGGAGTGTTGTTTTGGTTGCTGAGAGAGTGTGACAGGGTGCAGTGCATAGCTGGGAATGGAAACTAGGGCAGGATGGGGGGTGGGGGAGGGATGAGAAGGATATCATGACTGTGTTCTATTATTACATGAGAGGGAGAGAGAGAGAGAGAGAGAGAACGGCTGAGACTGATGGTGACTTCATTTTAAATTGAATGTACTTCAGGATTTATAAGTGGCTAGTAAGCATGAAATGAAATAAAAGTGGGTTTTTATTCTTATTTTCATTAGTGTATTAATGGGAATACAATTAATGGCTTTAATACTAACCGGATTAGTAAGGCAGTATTTATAGATCATCTGTAAATACAGAAATCCTGTGTGTAAACATGGAGTGTGTGTGCATAACTCTTAAACACGCTTACATTTGACCTCATACAGCAAAGGTCAAAAGTGTCACTGTGTGTTTTTATAACACTTTTGTACTTTTTAGAGTGCTTTTGCATTCACTATACACGTTTTATGATTCACTTCACACGTTTATAAGTAAACAACAAATCACCTTTAAAAGAAGAAACACTTTCACTTTCAATACTTACTGTGTTGTTGACCATAATCATAGAACTCTGCCGATATCCGGGCAGCTTCTTTTCGGTTCCCACGGACTATATAGAAGTATGTTAGCAAGTTGAGAGAAATCTTAACAAATAGCTTGAAGCAGAACAGTGCCAAGATGCTGAGATAAACATTGGACAACTGGACTGCAAAAGGCTTGTTGGTGAGTTCCGCTGCTGGGTCTGACATTTCCTCTGGCACGCTACAAAAGAGCTTTGGTTATGATGAAGGCAGGATCAGATGCCACTCCAAAAAGCACAAGAGTAGCCTACTTTTGCTTCCACTGCACTCACTGGTTGGCTGGTCCTGACAAAGTGCAGGCTGGAAAAAGTGTTCTGCAGCTGCTACTGCGCCTGGGAGTAGATTCTGCTGTTATTATACTCTGTATGTGGGTGGTCAGAAGTTATATAAATGTCAAACTTGCGTACCTGTTTCTGTCACAAACATGTCAGTCTAATACATAATAAGAAGAAATTATGAGTACAATGTGCTACCAAGATGTCACTGTACTTTTTATCGTATACATATACAGTATACTATATATATATATAAATAAATAAATAAATAAATAAATAAATAAATATATATATATACATATATATATATATATATATATATATATATATATATATATATATATATATATATATATATTGTTATACATTTTTAATCTACTTTGATCGCTTTACATAGCGTTGCCAGGGTAACGCCTCCGGAATGCTGCGCATGCGCAGTACGTCATGCGACACCTTTTCCGCGAACATTAAACATGTCTGCTTCCGGTGTTTACCTCTTCGTGTTTTGGAGCTAGTATTTCTTCCCCCGATGGAGCTTTGGCGGCTGTTTACAGTCGTTTTAGCCGCTGTTGTCACGCTGCTCTTTTCTCCTGTGTTTTGTCAAAATGCGAGCTCTGCTGAAACTCACGCAAAGAGCACGAGCTCTGCGGGTGATTTTGACTCGTTCAGAAAAAAGTTTCACCGCTTGTATGAAGTCAGCGGCGAGGAATTTATCCGTCGTCATGTTTATTTTCAGGTAAGAGGTATCGAAAGTGGCCGAAAGACACTATTTCTAGGTTTTGGGCCAAAGTTAACTTCAGCCTGATAATAAAAGTATGACAAAAACACACAAACCAAATAAAAAAGTGCGCAGCTGTACTGCAGTTACGTTAGGATGACGTCATTAGGTTAAATAACATTGTCATACATCTTTAGTGACACTGGTTTTCTTTTTAGGGTAATAGTCTATCCCAGAAGCTGCAAAAAAATAACAAAAACTATACCTAAATATCATGTATTCAGTAATTGATATTTCAAAATTATAATTAACTGCAAGTAAATTAAAGTTTATTTTTAAAAATAATTGCAAAGAATTCTTCTTACACACTAAGGTTTAAAAATGTAAGTGTTTATTAAGGTGTTTTCAGGAAAAACTAATTGAATAAATATATAGGTTGTTGTATGTATTAATTATAAAGTTAAAAACTCATCTGTTCAAATCTGCCTTTGTTTAACTTGTACTTGTGTCATGTTTTCTTATCTTTTCCTCATTTTTTTCCACATCTGTTATTTTGTACAAATGTTTTCTCTTGTTAAGCGCTTTGTGATTTGTATCTTGAAAGGCACCATATAAATACATTTTTTCTTACTTACTTACTGTAAAGCTGGCAAACAAGTAAAATATTTTTTATACCTATTTTTTGAGTTCATTTAGTGGAGGGCGTTACATTTTAGCATCTTCCATCTATAACCAGTATATTTTATATTATTAAATTATACCTATTTTTAAAAAATCACTTAATTTTGATGACTGAAGCAGCCATAAACATTTTTTTCTGGCCTTGCAGTAAACTGTACCACATCTGATAAGTTGTATGTGTTATTGCAGAATGCTACATTGCGACATATATACCTGAACTCATTTTCTACAGAGCCACAGTCTGCCAGGTATGGCATCAACCAGTTCTCTGACCTCTCGCAGATGGAATTCAGGGGTAAGGTGACATTTTGTTGTGTACCGTGCTGTGTAGGCTGGTATTGAATTAGCTGCATGTGTTGTGTTGTTTCTCACTGGAAACTTTTTATTATTTGAAAGTCTTCAGTTCCTAATTTAGCATTATGACTCTAAGATAAGGTAATTGTCTACATGCATATATTGGTATTCAGAAATGACTTTGAATAACGTATTTTTCCTCAGATGTTTACCTGCGAGCATTCAGTAGCAGAGCTCCTGTCTTCTCTGGACGAACCATAAAGGGACTCCCTGCCAAATTTGACTGGAGGGACAAGGGAGCAGTGGGACCAGTCCTGAACCAGTTATCAGTAAGATTACTGCATATCATCAGCCGCACTGTCAGCAGAAAGAATGTCATGGATTATTTCATCACAATATAATGCTATAAATATTTGGTCCTCAGTTCATGGATGCAGTTTACTACTCTACTCCCTGATGGCATGCACAGTATTCAGATGGTGTTTGGGAATTTATTACAAACGATATAGTTAGTTGCATAAAAAGTTTTTTACTCAATTAATTAAATCAAATTTAATTCAAATCTGGTGTTTACACACATAAATTAAATGATAATTAGAGTCTAAGTTGGTGATAGATGCAGAATGTTAGATGATATTTGAACAATTCCTGCTCTCTTCTCGTCTATTTTAATGCTGCTTAATTTCATGCTGGATTTCTAGAACAGATGGTGATACTCGCCTCAGTTAATGTGGTTGAGGTGAAAGGAATTCAGTCTATATTGGGTTAAAATCAGCGAAAGACAAGCAAGACTTTTTTGAATCCGACCACCTGCCACATTCCTGTACCGTCTTTGCATTTCTACAGCTGCAGTGTGCTCCATAACTCACCACGAGTGTCAGTAGTCTGACTCTGCTTCTGCTCCATGCATCCTGGATGAGAATTACGTCGGTGAACCAGTGCTGGTAAAACGAAGCGAGGAATTTATTTTAAGATTTGAGTTGACTTCATTCTTTTATAGGTGAAAAAGAAAGTTCTAAAGTAGTTGTTATTCACTAGCAGAAACACAGAAAAACAACACAAGTTTGACTTCAAGAGGATCTTTAAGTTTGTTTTTTTTTGAGACGTAATAAAAAAAAAAAAATGAATGAGAGGTTTTTCTACAATCTGGCTTTAATTCACTCACCATCTGCTTAATTCTGGTTTCCCGTGTCTGGTAACTGTTCATAAATGTGGGTCAGGTGTGTTTAGCATTGCGTGTCAAGTTTGCATTTATATGTCGTGTGGGATGTTTGGTACGCATCTCTCAGGCTGATTTATACATCTCATGAAATTATAAACCAGTCCTTCATAATGTTAATCAAATAAAAAGTGCATAATTTACACCTCTTCATAAAGCTGCTCTTAACAGACTCACCAGTTAAACAGTAAAGAGGATGAGGTTGATGCTAGATGGGATTTCGTGTGTTTTTTCTAACAATAATTTACGTCTAATATGACTATTCCACAAAAAATGTAGGTTTTCTTGTTAAAAAATCTCCAGAAGCTATGCATGTGTGTAATATTAGTTCTTATTAGGGATGCTCGATATTGGTGTTTTTACCGATATCCGATACTGTCTAACTCTTAATTTCCGATACCGATATAAACTGATACCGATATAAGCGTAGTAGCCCTCATTAAAAAACAGACACAGTTTTTAATGCAAGGTGTGCCAAATAAATAAAAATATCTCTAAAACTATACATCAGATTTGTTATATTTTGACATTTTGGGAGAGAAGAGAAGTAGCCGAACAGTTTGATGTATAATATGTGCATGGTATGTAAAGGTCATGTGTGTCGTCATCACAATAACCGATACGGATATTTACGATATTGCATTTTAATGCCAATATCTGCCGATATTATCAAAGAAACCAATACCGATATTTACCGATATTGCATTTTAATGACAATATCGGCCGATATGATCGAAAACCGATACCGATATTTACCGATATTCCATTTTAATGCCAATATCAGCCGATATTATGGAAAAACCGATACCGATTCCCATCCCTAGTTCTTATCCAAACAATTAATGAGTTCTTAGTCACACAGTGGCACCTGGTTCGCTCTAAAGTCCAGTCTAGGTAGAGGATTCACCTTGTCATACTTACAGCAACTCTTATTGCATCCTGGGTGCATTTCTAAGAATCAAGCGAAGATTTATGATGAGAAAAAGGGAATTTTCCTTTCTGCAAATCAATTTTCTACTTCCAGAGTTCTAATGAAGGTCAAACATTCAGCAGAAGTAGTAATGGACAAAATACATACGTGTGTGGCGAGGGAATTTAATCGTTAAGGAAAGGAGATGAAACAATGACAAACCAAGCCTTGGAGACCTAAGCTCAGCGAGCAAAATGGGCCTGGGCTACAAAAGCGAGAAGGTTAGTGAGATGGAGATGTTGTATGTCCTTTATGAGGGTTCACTTTCGCGCTTTTTGTCCTTTATCTCTTTAGTAAGTCAATTTGCTGCGGGGGATGATATTTTCACTTTAAACCTCTTGTCCTAAGGGAGGGACATAACCTATACAGGAGAAGGCTGGGTGATAACATGGTGTATATTTCATTCTCTTGAATACAGGGAAAGTTTAGAGCTCCTGGGAGGATCTGTAAACGACCGGCGTCGCCGCCGCGCTCCTCTACCTCGGCTGTGCTGCAGTCAAGCCACTCGGATTTCTTATTGTTGAGCTCGTCTGTTAGACCTTCTTGGGCTGGGATCCCACGGCAGATTAACGGATAGACCGAGGATAAACCGCAATACCATGCACATGGACACAAAATATCAAGTCAATTACAGCAGATAAATTCTTCTTGGTTCAAAATTTCCTTTTCTTGATTCCTCATTTATAGCTTGAGTGCATTTCAAAGCTCACAGATGGCTTTAATATTTTGTATGCTCAGCACATGCTTATCTCCAGTCCAGGCAATCATGACTGAATTTAGTTTCTATATTGATTTTAAGCCATGGAACCATTTTGATTAAAAGAAAAATCTATTTTACACAGATAGCTCTGATGTTCATCACGTTTATGAGAGTTTATGGTGAGGGAAGAACATGATATAGTGATCTTTAATTTGGAGAATGAGATTTGTCTGCACAAATATTGAACATATGAAAAAAATCTTTCCCACGTAATAAAATTCCGTGTGCCTCTTCATGTGGGGAAAATGGATTGATTTCAGGACAGAAATAAAATCTATAATATCTGTCTAATCCATTATAAAAATTTCACAACATACTTTCTAAAAATTGAAAATAATTTCCCCCCTGGAAGCTTGAGTAACAGCTGTTTCTCCCACGTGTTTGGTGATAAATGACAGTGGAGTTCATTCATTCAAACAGAAATCCAATTTTTCTCCAGGATTGTGTTCTGGAGATGTTTCTGTCAGTAGATGGCAGCAGAAAGCAGTCGGTCTCAGATGATTGGTTAGATCCAGCCGTACAAAACAGCTCACAGCATTTCATTAAAACACCTTTCAAATTTTAAGATTGGGTTTAACCAAAAGCTTTACTGCTTTAATAAAAAAAAAAAAAAACTTGAGTTATTTTAATAAAAGAACTGTCTGAAGTTTAAAGACGCAGCGATGATTTCTGCAGGAACAGATCATTAACTTTTACAATTCTCTGGAAAATAAGTCTTTTCTCAGCTGGAATATCCTCGAGTAAAACTAAATTTTTTTGTGTATTTGGGTAAGCAAAAGAGGAAAAAAAAGTTACTGTCCTCTGGGAGCTGTAAGATATGACTGAATAAATAGTTTGGGAACACATTTGAATGGCTGCTCTTTTCTGTTTTTGTTTGTCTCGTCACTATAATTCACAGTGTGGGAGTTGTTGGGCTTTTAGCGTGGTTGGTGCCGTACAGTCTGTCTATGCTATCGGAGGCTCGCAGCTGGAGCAGCTCAGCGTGCAGCAGGTTGTGGACTGCTCCGTCAGAAATAAGGGGTGTGATGGAGGCTCCCCCTTTCTGGCTCTGACCTGGTTAAAACAGGTGGGTTGACGTTTGCACAGAACAGATTTGCAGGTCTCATAAGACATGCTTTGAAGAAGGTTTACATTAAGTACAAAAGCTGGACCAAATCTGAGCCTTAAGCCTTAATATGAACAAAAGATGTGCCGAATATTTCAAGCATGTCGGTATAGTAAGCAAAAATATAATCATCAGTAATATTTAACTATAAATATATAGGTATGTTAGCTTCAGATAACATTCTCGTGTATTTATTTTCTATTTAGACCAAAGTGAAGCTGGTGAGTCAGGCAGAGTATCCATACAAGGCCAAAACGGGAATCTGCCATTTCTTCTCCCAGTCACATGACGGCGTTGCTGTGAAGGACTTTACTGTACAAGACTTCAGGTAACGTTTTTTTTAATTAAAGTCTAAAAATCCCCCATAGAATGAAACATTAATGACATTGAATTATCACTCTGTTTTCACGGAGTACCAAGGACAGCGTGTTCTGTTCAGTGATGAACTCTGTCAACAAACACGGACAGCTCAGTAGCTCAAAGGGTTTTGACTGTGGGTCGATGGCTGTGGACCATAGGTTACTTTGACATGTTGTGAACTGGATCCTCTTTATGTAATAATAAACAAAACATCAATTCACATTTATGAATTTTTTTATTTTTTTACCCCTTCTGATAAAGCCCAGCATCAAATTCAAATTTTTGGTTACATTTCATAAATAGACAGGGTTCCTTTCCGCGGGGTCTTAAAAAGTCTTAAAAGCATAGAATTTATGAATTTGGAAAGAATACCTTTAAAAGACTTGGAAAAAGTCTTGAATTTTGATATCTGGGTCTTAAAATGTATGTAACTTCTCCGTATCGCATTTCACCTCAAAGGATTTATTTGTCAACCACGATTATTCTGATTAAATAACTTGTCATACTTTACATGTTCCACATTTCTTTTAAAAATAAATGAACATACGTTCAAGGATTTTTGTTTTTCCCTTGTCGGTCGGTCTGTGAAATGGGTATTAAATTTTTATATAAATGGTCTTAAAAAGACTTAACCTGTCGGAACCCTGATAGATTGTATTGGCTGTAATTTACTATAATTTATATATGTTGATTTAAAATATACTATGACAGCATTGACTGTGTTGGTTTTATTGTGCTTTAACCCTTTAATGTTTATACCAAAAAGAAAGCAATGAAAATCTTTATTCTTGACTTTTTTAACTCATTTTGAGCAATAAGGGTTATAATATGTTATGACGTGATAATATTAATATTAGCAATAATAATAATTATATTGTAAGTTTTTAAAAGTTTTTCCCATATTTTATATATTTTTTTTTAGCTTCTTTCAGTGCACGCTGCAATAAGATATATGGACTTGAATGTACTCTACAGGTGGTTGACCTGCCAGTCAGCGGGTTAAATTAGATAATGACGTTTACATTCAACCTCTGCAGGTCATTTCAGTTTAAATTTGTAAAGAACAAACGCAAAAAGTTAGAATTTTGTTAGTGTTTCAAAAACTTCTCTGTACTTTGAAATTAAAACAAGCAAAGTCTCTTTTTGCCAACTTTGTTGAAAAAGGGAATTCTTAACGCGAGCATGAATTAGCATCAACAGGACTACTACTCAATAAAAGGACTGTCTGACTAGTTTAAAATCTGAAAGTAGTAATCATCTCACGTGCACAGAAGAATAAGTCACTTGCCAGGGAAATGGGAGGATGAGTGATAACTGGCCCAGTGCCCAGTGGTTTGTGTTGCTACCAGCTGGCCTGCACTGTCATCCAGGCAAAGAGTCTTATAAGCTGCTGCTTAGTAGAACACAGCCATTGGCAGCTGAAAAAGAGAGCATTCAAGTGTTTCACTTGAGAGCAGATTTGCACCGCTGTTTCAGGACGCTGGATCTCCATCAGACAACCTGGATCGTTTTTGTTCTGAAAGCAAAAGGCTTCAAGGGGGACTAATAAATGTGCCTCAGGCTCTTAATACAGGCAATTTAACTGCAAACGACATAAAGAAAGAGATAAACATGATGAACACCAAAACGTACTGCTTTTTAAGTGATATGCTCTGTGAAATGTAAAAAAAAACAACGTTTTTTCTGCCCTCAGTCTCAGCTGCAGAAACCGTCGGGTATATAAAGTCCAATAACATCTGAGAAGAGTTTTTTTACGAATTTGCTGAACAAACTTTGCCTTTTTAAGCGTGTCTGCTAGTCTAGTCAGCCCGAGTGGTCACGTTTTTCAACACATTTTCGGTTTCGTGTACGCTCAACAAACCCTTTCAACTTATTCTAGCATCACAAACATCTGAGACAGACTTTAACAGAGTGAAGTAAAGTAGACTTCAGCACATCGATTTAGCTTTTTTTTTAACCATTTGAACTGAAGTTAGTGAAATCAAACGCAGCAGCTTTAGAGTTCTGCCTTTAATTTATTAGTTTCTGTTGTGTTTTCTTGTTACCTTTGCTGTATTGGGTCAGCTTATAATTATTTCATCTCATGTGTAAAAGAAGATTTAAAGCTTCTGCTGTCAACATTAATGGCTTTGAATTTCCTCCACGTTTGAAATGTACCATACAAATAGAGCCTTGGCTTGTTAAACACAACTTAAAAGTGAAGCCAAGTAAAGATGATTTTCAGACTGAGTAAATGTCAATGTCATGCTACCACTTGAATTGGCTGGTCTACCCTTTTTAACTATCTGATCCAGCATGGAAATGTCCCTTTTGACCTGCCCCTGTCTTCTGGAATTGGATGTCTGTGCAAGGAGGAGTCTCATCAGGGGGTCAGATCTTTACTTGCAGCACAGCAAAAAGACAAACATGATCATAAAGTGGCTTTTCAGTGCGGTTCGGCACATAGAAACGGGCTTTGTGGATCATGAGTAATGAGCCTGGCGGTGGAGGGCATCACAGATACCCCCAGTGGGAATCATCCGGCAGGATGACAGGAAGGGGTATCAGAGGGGGGCCTGCATATGTTCAACACGGAGAGAAGAAACAAGAATATGTCACATACTTGTTCAAAAAGCAGATGTACTAATGAGGAGCAAAAATGGATAGCTTCTAATGCAAAGAAGGGGAAGTGAAATGTCGATCTTTTCACTTTACTCAACTCCACAACTTAATTCTATAATAATCACAAGGCCAAACAAGCAACCTCTAGAGAACACGCTTCTGTTGTTTTTCCTCAGTGGTCAAGAGGAGGCGATGATGGGTCAGCTGGTGCAGAATGGGCCTTTGGCTGTTATCGTGGATGCTGTCAGCTGGCAGGATTACCTGGGAGGCATTATCCAACACCACTGCTCCAGCCAATGGTCTAACCATGCTGTTCTAGTCGTTGGATATGACACGACTGGTACAAGCTGCCACCACACATGCATGCATGAATCACAGCTCAACATGCACAAGATTTTTGATTTTACAGACAGAGAAATTGTGGCTTGTGAAATTAATTTAAATATGGACAAAGCAGCATTCATATTTATGCCTCTTATTCAGATTTATGCACAAACTGCTACTGCAGCATAACAATATTATGCTCCATATGTCACAAAGGAAGCATGAATAATAGTTTAAGCATTTCTAAAAAAAAATCACATTTTAAAGACCTTGTTAACCAAATGCTTACAGTTTGAGTTGTTTTGCTTATTTCTTCTAAAGAATTAGCCTCACTTTTTCTAAAAAAAAAAATAATGGTGCTAATGTGCCGTAATAATTGTTAAAACAATTAGAGAGCAGAAATTTCAATTAATTTGTGTACAGCAGTGTTTTAGTGTTTGACTTTGTGGCTTAATCCTCTTAATCTTTTTAAGCAATGAGTGGCCAGAGATTAGCTGGGTTTCTCAATATGTCCCTGAATTATCTGTATGTTCAACCGCTAAATCAAATAAATGGGACGGGACAGTGAAAAGTGAAGTGATTTTTACATTTAATGTGACTTTTATTTCACTGCAGACAAAAATAGTTTATGGTTTATCTTGTTAAACTTAATAAAATGTCCTTTTATTTGCCAGTATTCATTCATTCTTATGTTTAAAACCTACAGCATACACAGTACAGTGGGGCAAAAAAAACCAAACAATTTGGCAGCTAGCGATTCTGCAAGATGTCCCACTTAAAAATATGAGAGAGGTCTGTAGTTTTCATCATAGGTACATACACTGAAAAAAGAGAATAGTTGAACCAACTTAACTGGTAACAAGTAAGTTTATCCAACTTAAATTATGAAGTTTGTTTAACTTGAGGAATTTAAGTCAAACTCACTCAAATCATTTAGTTTCTTTCAAATTAAAAATTAAAATCCTTCTGACCTAAATTTATGTAAATTCAACTCAAATCTTTAGGTTTTTCCAAATGAAAAACTGAATGATCAAAAAGCACATTATCAATGACTTTGAACTTAAACGAGACTGGGGTGCCAGAGAAAACTCACACATGCATGAAGAACATGCAAGCTGGCCACAGAGCTGGGAAGTGAACCCACAACCTCCTTACTGTAACAGTGCTAACAACATGCACCACCAAGCAGCTCACTATTTCATATGATTTTTAAAATATTATGCAGTGAACACTTTTTTATACTTGAAAATGTTTTCCTACTCATTGAATGGAGTTGAGTATTTATGAATACTTAGTTTTTGTCGCTAACCTGCTAGCAGGGCTTAGCTAGTCATAAATATTCAACTCCATTCAGAGAGTAGGAAAATGTTTTAAAGTGTAAAAAAGTGTTTATTGCATTATTACTTGCATCTGTGCAAAATTGTTAAATTTGTGATGTTCTCACAATAAATGTTAAAATGTTCCATCTCTGCAATGAATTTTTTTTTCTTTTTAGCCAACTTGAAATTCTAATTACAATGAAAGTAAAAACTAAAATAACACGCTAAAACACACATTTAAGATGATTTACATTTAAATAGTTTTTAAGTTCAAAGTCATTGATAATGTGCTTTTTGATCATTCAGTTTTTTCATTTGGAAAAACTAAAAAATTTGAGTTGAATTTACATAAATTTCAGTCAGAAGGATTTGAATTTTTGATTTGTAAGGAACTAAATGATTTGAGTAAGTTTTGACTTAAATTTGTCAGGTTTAACCAACTTAATAATTTAAGTAGGATAAACCTAATTGAATTAGTTGTTACCAACTGAAGCAATTCAGTTAAGTTGGTTCAACTTATCTTTTCTTTTAGTGTGAACATCACTGATTTTACGTTGATTGAACCCAAAAATGTAAGTTGTCCTGACTAAACCAAAATAATCGGTCAGATTTAGGTCAATAAATCCATCACATCAACTACAGCTCAAATATTACTGTGAGAGGAAGAATGTAAAAAAAAAAAAAAAACATCAGAAAATCACATTGATTATTAAAGAATTTATTCACATAATGGTGCAGAAAATAAGTATTTGGCTCCTACAAACAAGCAGGAATTCTTGACCTCAGACCTGTTACTTATTCTTTCAGAAGCTTTTCTATCCTCCACTTGTTCCCTGTATTAATGGCACCTGTTTGAACTGGTTACCTGTATAAAAGACACCTGTCCACACCTTCAAACAGTCAGACTCCAACCTGCACCCCTGGCCAAGACCAGAGAGCTGTCTAAGGACACCAGGGACACGACTGGGATGAGCCGATCTTCAATAGGCAAGCAGCTTGTTGGGACATGGAATTAGTGGCTGCCAAATACTTTTTACCCCACTGTATTCCTAAAGCACTCCTTTTCCAAACAGATCATGTCAACATTTGCTTTGTGCATGAGAAAAATCATTGATCTGTTTAAAAAACTTTTCCTGAAAGAACGCCTATAAATGATTTACCTTTCTGTCCCTTATAACATGTCATTAAACTATTCATGGATTCACCAACTTGATCTCATCTGTTTTTAAAAATGTGAGGCTTTGAGGTTAAACTTTTACTGTCAGCGTTTGCTTTCAGTTATCTCATTTTTAATATTCTTAACACAGTTTTCCAGCAGCAATGTTTTCATGTTTTTAGCATCAATTATTTCACACAGCCAGCCTTGTTCTCAAAGTATCACACAAGAGAAAATGATTATGTAACAGTATAAACACTTCCATCCACAGCCTTTACTCTGTAAATATTTCAGCTATGAAATGCATGTTTTCTGTCATAGGGGAAATCCCATACTGGATTGTGCAGAACTCCTGGGGAACCACGTGGGGGAACGAGGGTTATGTTTATGTAAAAATTGGTAGCAACGTCTGCGGTAAGTTCATCACCTCGTGTCATTTCATACATTTGTTTATTTGGGTGCGTTAATATCTCCATGTTCAGTCGTTTCCTCATGAATTAACCATGCGTCGCTTTGGCTTCTTCACAGGAATCGCGGCGTCTGTGGCCGCCGTCTTTCTTTGACGAGAGTTTCTTATTCAAGTCGTCGTATCGGTTTGTGGCAGTCGCTGTGTGGGCGATGCCAAAACGAAATAAGTCATCTTCTTGCCTTCAGTGTCACTTTGGATTTTTATTGAAATGTAACCATATTGCATCAGTACAAGAAAATAAATCATCTCATATGTTTGCAAGTGTTTGGATTATAACAGAGCAACAGAACACTCCACTGCAAAACTGCAACAATACCAATATTTTCACTGTACAAAACATGCAATCTATTAAATACTTAAAATACATATATTAAAACTCATATTTCATCTATACAAAAATCCCAGTAATTACTCCATAAATATACAACAAAACACATGTAGCAGTCCTTATCAGCTTATCAGTCCGTAGCAGCTATGTACAAGATTTCTGGGTTATATTTTGTAATGTAGCATCACATTCAAGCTGTGAAAGCAGTTCTGTTGACATTTATGTGGTTGATATTTCATCATATGTACACTTTATTTCACTTTAGGTGCATCTCAGTCGTCTAAAATGGCCCCTTGACATGAAAGATGTTGCGTTTCTGCAATCCCACCAGCATTGTCCCTTCACTCAAGGTTTGATCATTCCTCCCACTGATCTGTTTGCCTGCAGGTCAGTTAATTTTCATTTACATAAATGTATTGGGAGAGAACATCTAAACAGTCCTCATCGAGAAGCCGTCTCTGCAGCACTTTGTGTGATTCAGAGTGGAGATTAGAGCAAAGAAGCCTGATTTGGCGTTGTGAAATATTTGTTGTCAGGCATTTTGTCACGAGCTTTGCTACCAGATTCGTTTGTTTTTATAATTCTGTTTTGCCTTCCCTGCTTGCTAAACTTTAAAGTGTACAAACCTGACGGATTTGACATTTTTTCAATGTTTTCGTACATCAAAAAGCCAGAACATCTACATTGGAAAAAAAGAAAACATTGGTCTAACCTAAAAAAACAGGTCTAACTTAAAAAAATTGAAGTAATCGGTCACAAGTAATTTAATTAGGTTTATCCAAGTTTACTTTTTTAAGTTTACTTTGAACAAATTTAATAAATTAACTTTGAAAGAACATAATTTAATTACTTGTGACCGATTACTTCAATTTTTTTTAAGTTATACCTGTTTTCTTTTTACAGTGTAGTTCCTAATATCCTAGTTTTTAATCAGAAATTATTTTAATCATTTAAATAGCTCAAGTAAACCTGATGGATTTGACATTTTTAAAATGATTTCATGAATCAAAAAGCCAGAACATCTACACTGAAAAAAAAAAAACATTGGTCTAACCTAAAAAAACAGGGGTCTAACTTTAAAACATTGAAGTAATTGGTCACAAGTAATTTAATTAGGTTTATCCAAGTTCATCTTTTTAAGTTTACTTTGAACAAACTTAATAAATTAACTTTGAAAGAACATAATTTAATTACTTGTGACCGATTACTTCAATTTTTTAAAGTTATACCCGTTTTCTTTTTACAGTGTAGTTCCTAAGATCCTAGTTTTTAATCAGAAATTTTTTAAATCATTTAAATAGCTCAAGTAAAGTAGAAAACTTTTAAAACCACTCTTATTAGTGAGAGAACATGTCATATATAATATAGGCTTTCTCCAGATTCATCATGGTTATATACAGTTATGCATTTACTGGCCCAACAAATGACCTCTTATTCACCTGTGCACAGGTCGCTATAACTTTCAGCAAATGTTCCACCTCTGTGACCCTCATTACAGCGAAGGGAGGCCAGGACAGAAGGCTGAGATGCGCGCTAGTCCGAGTCTTCGCTGCTGCAGTAGGAGCTGTCGCAGCACTCGGCCATGTAGAGGAAGGTGTCAACGTTGGGATTCAGTTTGGGCACCCAGTGGCGAGGCACCAGGAAAGTTGCCAGGTTAAACAGATCCACAAACACTTTGTAACGATCACTAAATGGGAAGAAAATGACAGAGTTGTACAATGTAAGTGAATTTAACTTCTACACAAAATAAATGAACTTTGAAGGTTTTATCAGACAGTACCTGACAGTAGATCTTAGGTAGTGGTAGCCAGATGAGCCCCCTGTTCCTGCTTTGCTGCCGATCATACGATGCACCATGCACACATGATTGTCTAGAAAAGAACGGGAGAAATAAGTCGGTTACCTTTAGGCTTTACAGGTTTTATTTGAGCTGTAAACTTATTGGAGCAGAAGTGAGATACAGTATATCTCACTTTTTTTTTAACAAAAACTTTGTGAACTTTCCTTATTAAGCTTTAGGTGAACTACGAGAATCTATAGGTGGCTCGGAAAAGTATATTCAGCAACTCTGACAGAAAAATACTCACATCTCCATTTTGTCATGAGGGTGTCGATGTCCATGAGCGACGTGAGGAGCTGGAAGGGAACCTGAAACCTCGGCTCTTCCCTGAAAGGTAAAAAATTTTTAATGTTTTAGCTTTTATTTAAAAAAATAATAATTTTTTTTTTAAACAGCTCGGATTTTTAATCACTTAAAAAAACGAGAGCAGCTGTCACCTGTTCACCACCTACAACCCTGCAGTTTTGCACTAATTATCACCTTCCAGTAACTGCCAGATGACTTTGTTGGCGCTGGTGAAGCCTTAATGAGCCTCATGTGACATTCTGTCCCTATAACACATGTTTTACAAAACTAGCTGACACCTTTAGGTAAAAGAGACCGACATGTTCAGACTGTTAAAACATCCTCAAGACCTTTTTACAACTGCTGTAGGTGTCGCATGAATTTGATGGCTGACAGGGTTTCAGAACAGGAGCTTGTGATATGGAAATTTTAAATGGGGAGAATTAATGAGTGCCCGTGCCTCTAAAACGTACACTGAGCTGTTCTTAAGTTAAATGTCCCTTTGGAGGTGTCACATGTAAAAATGTGCATTAATACAGTGTGAATTATTTGGCTTTATAAGACAATTAAAGGTGAAGAAACACTAAAAAAAGTCTCTTACCTGTAGAAGTAGATCATCAGAGCACCTTGAAGAGCTTTATAAGAGACTCTTCGTTCACCTTGTTCAAAAAAAAAGGTGAAAATACATTAATTTCAAAGCACATGGAGTATTTATTTGTACTTTAGTATGAGCTGGAGTTGAAAGTCCACAGGAGAGAGTTTTGAGTGAGCGAGCTCTGAACAAACACAAAGCAGAGCGGACGGTTCCAACATGTGATTAAACAGCTACCTTTGCTGACCAGGTGGTCGTGACGCTTTTCATCAAATAGAGACGTGAAGATCTCTCTCTGTTTGACGAGCTCAGCCGTCAGCTCCTCCTTCTCCTCCGATTCTGGCATTTTCTATAAAAATAATAAACAATACCCGCAAAACAAAAATACAACTTCTGTCAATCATCTGGGCGCTCCAGGCAAAGCCGGGAAAGTTTGTTCTGAGAGCTCGAGTCATTTCTTACCTCGATTTTCTCCTTCTCTACATTCAACCCATCAAATATATTGATTTTCAGCCTTTCCCAGAAATTGAATCCATCCACCTCCAAGCCAGGAGTTCTCTCCAGCCACTCCTGAAAAAACAGCCCACAGGGCTTATGACGTTTATGCACTCTTCAGTAGTACATTACGTTCTCCAGGGCAGGTACAACAAAACGGTAACCAGATGGTAATTTACTTAAAAAATAAAAGAGACAAACCTCAACCAGTTTTAGAAGGGTTGGCTCCTGTTCTGTTTTGAGCAGCGTCTCACTGTCATGACCTTTGAAATTGTCCCTGTAATGACGTCTGTTGTATGGAACCCTCAGGTTGTCCGGCACGCCGATTTTGTTCTCCAGAACCCGAAACTGAAGGCTCTGGAAGCCAGAGGCTGCAGACAGGTATTCTCTGTATACACAAATAAGCATCACTCGCTTCACCCGAGCAAGCTATCACGAAGAGGTTCATCTTATAAAACTTTCAGTGATGAAGTAGAGAAGGCGATTTTAAGTTATTTATGAGTTTACCTAAAGTCAAAAAAGTCCAAGGCTGTCATTGTTTCCAGGACGGCGAATTGGTCGACTAACAGTCTGAAGATCATTACGATCCTGTGGATGCGAGTGTTGACTTTCAGCATGTTGCGCTCGTCTCTGACCTGAAGAGAAAGAAATGGTTGATTAAATGAATAACAATTACGAGTGAATCCCAAGGAGATTGGAAAAACTGCTATGTAATTAATTCTTATTTTTTTGATAATTAATTCTTAAAACTAATGCTTGTATTGGGAGCAGGGGAGCAACTGCAGCAGAGTTCACAAAATGAGTAGAATTTCTAATATATATATATATTTTTTTCTGTATATATTATTAATTATTTTTACTTACTGAACTCCAAATCCATGAAGTTTCATTTTTAATCAAACTGAGGCACTGAGTTTTATCCTGAGCAGTGTTCAGCCCTAAACACCTAAAGATCGAAACCTACACTGTAAAAAAATAAATAAATAAATTTTTACAGTAAAAAACTGGCAGCTGTGGTTGCAAGAATAATTCTGTAAAAAATACTGTGCACATGTAAAAAAATTTTACTGAACAAATCATAATTAGATGAAATAATCCAGATGAAAAGCCAAAGGAGACGGAGCCTTTTCATCTGTAGCTCCAAGGTATTACTGTGGTAAACACGGTTTGTTCAATAACCCAATTAGAAAGTTTACCTATAAACATGATTTTTATGAGATTTTGAGTAAATCTCCCACTTCAAAACATTTAATTTCACAATTTGTTGATCTTTTCTTTATGTCACCTCCTTCTGTTCATATCAAAGAGGCTTGGATAAAAGACACGAATGCTGCTATCTCAGATGTTTTATGGGAGAAAGCTTTGGGTGGGATCAAAACATGTTCAATTAATAGACTGCAGCTCATTCAGTTTAAAGTTCTACATCGATTGCATTACTCCAAAACCAAGTTACATAGACTTTTCCCCTCTGTTTCTCCAAAATGTGACAGATGTAAAATGTGTGACAGTTTATTGGCTCATCTATTTTTTTTTCTTGCCCCGTGCTTAAAAACTTTTGGTCTGACATTTTTCTGTTGTATATTACCATATATAAGAAAATGATAATACCAGAGGCTTTTACTGTGATATTTGGATGCTCTGACCAGACATCGTCTTGCTCACATTCAATCCAACAAGCAATCATGTTTGGCATGACGATTGCAAAAAGGGTTATTTTGAGAGAGTGGAAGTCTGTAACACCTCCCTGTTTTCATAAATGGTTGAATGATATGGTGTCTTGCTTGTACCTTGAAGAGATACGTTATAAACTGTTGGACGATCATAAGTTTTTACAGATTTGGGGACCTTTCATGGACTACATTAAAAAGAGGACTCGGCCTGATGCCTCGAGCGTTGTATTATGATTCGTCACTGTATTTGTTATACATTTTCAGTTGTGTAAGAGCTGATATGTTGGGTTTTTTTTATTTGTAATCTGGCAGGTTTTTTGGTTATGTTATGTTTGTGTGTGTGTGTCTACGTTTGTCATAAAAATGTTAATTAAAAATGATTAATAAAAAAAAGAATGTTTACGGTTCACAGTATTTTTACGGAATTTTTCTGGCAACCACAGCGGCCAGTTTTTTACTGTAAAATTTACATTTTTTTTACAGTGTATTAGTACAAACTGTGACTTACATGTCCGCTGATGAAGATTTCTCTCACTGAATCCAGCTCAAAAAGAATCTGTTTGAACCACAGCTCATAGGCTGCAAAAAAAAAAAAAGAAAATCAAAGATTTAAGCATGTTAAATACTTTAGTGTCAAATTCTAAAACAGTGGTCAAGGCTGAACTGGATTATCTCCGTCGAGGTATGAAATGTAAATAAAGCAGATGAAAGCATAAAGTAAGAATCTGGTTTTGATATTCAGGCGATACGAAGCTAATTTTTACCTTGATGGGTGACGATAAAGAGATGCTCATCGTGGATCTTATTACCCTTCAGTTCACTTTGCAGAACCTGGGCTGTGGTTATTTTGTCAAGCTGAGGGTTGAAAAGAAAAAAAGGCAAATGCATAAAATGCAATACCCATCATCCATAAAGTAATAAAAAACAAACAAACCAAAAAGCCAATTACAAATCTATGTTTGTCTGGTGCTTTTACCTGCAGGTAGTCTCCGTAGACGATCCCTCCGTTGCTGGCCTTGTTTACCCCTGCCTGTGAGGAATCCTCATCTTCCTCTATAGGTGGTTTATTTTTGAATAACCTTGGAAATAAAAGCACAGCATTTTGTTAATTGGTGTTATTTTTTTATCATTTGGGAATATAACTGTTTTCCATTTAATGAACGTGAAAACAGAACAAAAATCCTTGATATGACCGATTTAAACCTACAAATGCTTCTTCTCGAAGTACGGACATTCACTCATGACTTATCCAGGTCAGCGGCACCAAAGATGTCTTCTTCTTCATTGACTAATATTTACTAAAATTGCCTTCAGCGTGATTCACGTTTTTAAAGACTCAACTTATCCAATCAGTCCACTCGCCATCCGGCCCGCCTCTATTTGCCCCATGTGCTCACTGTTTACCTTTAGCCGTGTCTACTTTCTGGACTTTGTTTTACCTGAGGGAAAGGAAAAAAAAAAGGTCACAGGATCTTTTTTGTACACTGAACTTGTACAACTTTAATGGAAATGATCAAACAGCTACTGTATTAAAAAGCTGTGATTTTAGTTTTTATACTAACATGGGGGAGTTGAATTATGGGAAACGTCTCGATCACAGGGTGTCTGTTTGCACTCGGGGTTTTGCTGTTGTTTATGTAACATCCTGAACTCGGTTACATAAGAGAGATGACTTTTTTTTTTTTTTTACATCCTTGTTGGCATGACCTGCTCCTCCAACCTGCACTGACGTGTACTTAAAACAAAAGTTTTATTTCTTTAGATTTAATGTAACTTCCCTTTTAAAAAAAAAATGTTGTGAGGTTTGAATCTATTGCATAATTATTGGCATTTACACATTTTTGTGCTGCCAATCCGCAGGTCATTCATCTGTAAATGTTTGCCGTTGGGTTAATATTTTCTTGAGCTCCCTATTGAAGCTGAGCAGCTCTACTGTTGTTCTGGGAATTGCGTTTATTGTTTTCAAAGAAAATGCTTTTTTTCTTTCTTTCTATAACTTGGGTAAATGCTGTATACATACCTTAGGAGCGCCGCTGTCCAAAAGCCTGTTGAAAATGTCAGCCTTGTTAGACCTGTAATGTCAGCTGTCATACAAAGTTCATGGGAACTATTTGTTTGTTTTCAGTCACAGGTGGCGAGTTCTGGTGAAAATAATGAGAGTTGTTGCTCCCCGCCACCTGAGCCGCGCCGCGACACGCCGTCAGTCACAACAGGCCTTTTGAAGAACAGCTCAGCCGGTTTCATCAGTGAAAACCTAAATAAGCTGTAGTCCACTCTCTAAATCTCCCAGATCATTAGCTTTGTTTTTCCTCTTTGTGGACTTATCAAGTTGAGTCCCATCAGCGTGTGCAGCGGTCCTAAGAAGATCAGAGGGATGATAATAAGCAGCTATTTCTGAATTGGGACAAGGTACGAGCCTAGCATGAGGAGCAGCAGCCCCCAAATGCTTTGTTCTTGTTCCCATTTAGCCGGGATAAATAGGACTCTAGTGGATGAAGTCTTTGAGATGACATGAAACTATCGCTGTAGATTTTCTGAGATTTAACAAACCTGCCCCTCAGAACGATCGGACGCAGGTGTCATTATGAGTCTTCTCCAAGGTCTAGGTTGATTAAAAGAAAAAGCAGGGCTACGTCCTGCTTTTGTGCTCTTACTGTCCCCGAGTATAACCGTCCACCCTCCTCGTCCTTGAATCCTGTCATCGTTTCCTGCTGCAGGCGTGTTTTAAATTCTCTCCCCTTCTATCAAGCATCTTCCTCGCTGTAAGCTATGATTTGTGATCTTAATATAACTTTAATCATTCTCAGTTCTCAGCCATCATCCTAAATGTCAACATTCTTATCACTGAAGTGTTTAAAAGAAGATTAATGTGACATTAAAACAAAACAAATATATCAGCGTGTGACCTGCATGTTTATTCTGCTGCTTTTTTGTACCAGCAGTAATTATCACAAAGGAAAATAAATAATCTCCATAAAAATATAACGTTTACTGGATGAATTTCTTTGATTATAAATGTTTCATCTAATAAAGGCGCGTTAGTGTGGCGTTACCAACGTCGTCTCACAGCAAGAAGACACTATTCGAGTTTCGCTCGAGGCTTTTTATCTTATTTTTTCGCCCACATAGTGTGTTTTTTCCCAGGTGAAACTCACAGTATAATTTATCTGAATTGTGTAGGCCAGCAGGAACAACTTAAAACTAAACTTTATTTGAACGGTTGCATTAAAAGTCAGGGCGAAACATAATTGGCTGCAAATATTTCGAGGTTTACATAGTAAAGTCTCCGTGTGGGAAACCAAAACTAATAAAAAGCTGTGATGTGGCTGATTCTGTGGTCACAAGTGAACAGTCTCGGTTGTGTCTCTGAACATCTGCTGTTCACACACTGTCTGTGTATTTGGACAATTTTACTGGAGCTTTATCCAGCAATTCTGACACCTCTGTGGAAAACATTTTGCAGATAGAAGTAGTGGGTGTTCTCTTTTACAATAAATCCACAGAAAAGTTTTCTTTTCTGTTAAGAGGGCATGTGGGAAAAAAAATCACAAATTTAAAATTCTGCTAAAAAAACACACAATAATTTATTGCTCTTTTTTTTCTTCCTCTCCCTCCTACACCTTAGAATTTAAAATTGTCTCTAGGTTTTGGATGAATATGTGCCAAAATGTGCTGTTCCATTAAAAGGAGGTAAAACTGAATGATGGAATCACACTCGTGTGTTTGTTTAAATCTAATAAATACATGAAAAAATGGTTTAAATTAATAGACATCAAAACAAACATCAAGCAGACGAATTAGGAGTTAAAAATGTAAAAAAACAAAGGTGAATTTGATTTTCATACCTTTAATCCCATTAAAGTTATTTAATAAAATCATCACTGTGGCACCAATAAATCAATATAAATCAATACGACTGTATTGATATAAACCGCGGAGTCTTGAAAAGTATTAGAAGGTGATAAATCAATTTTGGGAAATTCAAGACCCTTATAAAGTATTAAAAAGTCTTATCATGGCTTTATAAAGTCTTGAATTTTGGAACGAAAAAATTCTGAATTTGACGTCCAACATTTGAGTCCCCAAAACATCGTAAACGTGTGTGAATTTAGTCCATTTTTATTAAAAAAAAAAAAACAGGAATCAAGCACATTGTACGCTCTGGTGTTACCGGTGAGTATTACGAACGCGCCGAAATGTTAAGATGGAAGAGAATCTCGGTGAACACTGCCGCATAACCAGAATGGCGGTGAGGTATTAAAAAAAAATTTAAGACGGTCTTGAAAAAGTATTTAAAAGGTATTGAATTTAACTTCCTGCATATACTCTAATAAAGCACGTGTGACACAATCCATAGCCTCCTTTGATTGATTTATCCACAAGATGAAAGCTTTTGCAGAATAATTTTTTCCATATGGCTACCTTTATCACAGAAACGTAGCTGAAATATGCTTGATTTTCATTTATTTATTTGATTTTACTTTCTGTTGCTCTGATGTGGTTTCTTACACAATTCCTTTGGTTCTTTGATGTTCTTGCTAAGAAGTGCCATCCCTTTTATATAAGCCTTTGAAGTGGGTCTAGTAGCAGGGCATAGTGAGATACCACACTGTTTCTTGGCAGTACTTAGTGTGGTCACAGCGAGACACTGCTGCAGTGCTGCGGTTTATTTTCATATTACTTACTTAACCATTCCATTTGATGTCTCTTTAAACCAACCTGGAGTAGCGATTGTTTCTCTCCGGACATCTGGCTCACCAATCACAGACTTGTTTTGGCGTCGGTGCACAAAGCATGTGGTGACCTTTTCTAGAGAACACCGTTAGCTTCATGTGTGTTAAGTACTATAGATCATATGGAGTCAGCTGGGTGACTTTCTGAACTATGCACTTTGTACCACTAGAGAGCATCAGAGGACCTACATAGTTAGTGCTGTAGTTTTTAAGCTCTTTATATCAAAACAAGTGGGGGTTTCTGTAAGTTCATTGTGAAGCTATAGGGAACTTAAATAATACAGTTCAGTATCTGTTTGAGGGTGGGCAGTACATCCAGCTGCACTCTGATGATGACAGCCAGCGACGAGTCTCTGCTGAGCTGTGTGTGTCAAGATTTTAAAAGAAAAATATAATAACATGCTCAGTGGGATGCTTGGACGGCGGCGAGGGGGTCAAAAACAACAGCATAAAACAACGTTAGAGCCGAGAAGATTCAGCTCCCTTTTGGTTTGGAAATGCCGTTTGAAGTGCATCGTGAAAAAGAGACCACTTTATTATGAAGGGGTTGTTTTCAGAATTATGCATTCCATCACTGTGTTTCTGTGCTTTGATGAATAACACTTGATGATCAGTGGGAATGCTGATCAGAAACCAAATGTCATTGGAAAATTTTTTTGAAAAAGGAGTAAAGCAATCAAAGGTTCACGTGACTCTTGAGCTGAAAATATTTTTGCTCAGCCCTCCTCGAGTCCTCTATGTTTCAGTCAACGTTTCAGGTAAATTACACTCCCGAGTTTCTCCAGCTACAATTTACACACTTCAGCTTAGAGAAGCTTCAAGCTGCTGACTTCAAAGTGGAGAAGCATTTGTCTTCTTTGGCTTTGTAGCTCAAAGGAAGTCTTTTCAATCATTAATGCAATTTTTGGTGTTTATTTTTTTATTTAAACACTCTTGCTATTCATATATCACGACTTTGAAAGACTTTCTTTGATGATTTCCAAATTAGCGTCTGATTAACCCCACACTTAACACGCTTTTGCTTTTTGGAAATCTGCTTGAAAACGGAAGAATTAATTTGTAAAAACTCCAAAAAATCTTTTCAACGCACTGGATGAGAGTTGGGTTCTAAAATTGGGTCGTCATTATTTTGTTTATGTAAGATTCTTTCATGAAATATTTGTGCTGATGAAATATTCATTCTTGGACAGGAAGCCAAGTCAAAAAGGATTATGCCCAATAAATGTTAAATTTAGTGGAAGTAATCACTGACTGCATGTTATGGATACATCACCGTTTGTAAATACTTCTCACTACATGACTTAGTTTCCATCAATTAGTCAGAGCACAACAACGAAGCCCCACTTACACAATCACAGCTTTAAAGTGATAATATGCAACTTTTTCATATTTTTAAATCTTTTCCTTGAGCCAGTCTGTGCTAATCTGACCCTTTACAGAGTTAATGAAAAGTCACTTAGCCCCATCTGGTGATTAGATCCGGAATACCACGACTGCAAAATCTCCGTCACGGTACCCAAGAAGTCACGTGTCTCAGGAGAGTTAGGCTAACCCAAAGTGGCTAGCTGTTATGCTAGCGCTGGAGTGTTTTTAGCTCATGATTCCTGATTTTTTTTTCCATCTCTCCCTGCTTGAACACAGCTGATTTCTTTGAAGGAGTAAATAACCGCTCCTGTAGAAAACTATGAAGGCTGAGGAGACATTTCAACAGTTAGATTTAGGCGTTTAGAAGCTGAAACAATATGCTAACTTGTGTAATGCAGTGATTTAAAACGGACACCAGAGGGAGCCCAAAACAAGCAAAACTGCATATTATCACTTGAATAATATGCAGTTTTGCTTGTTTTGGGCTCCCTCTGGTGTCCGTTTTAAATCACTGCATTACACAAGTTAGCATATTGTTTCAGCTTCTAAACGCCTAAATCTAAGTGTTGAAATGTCTCCTCAGCCTTCATAGCTTTCTACAGGAGCGGTTATTTACTCCTTCAAAGAAATCAGCTGTGTTCAAGCAGGGAGAGATAAAAAAAAAAAAAATCAGGAATCATGAGCTAAAAACACTCCAGCGCTAGCATAACAGCTAGCCACTTGGGGTTAGCCTAACCCTCGTGAGACACGTGACTTCCTGGGTACTGTGACGGCGACGGAGATCTTGCAATCGTGGTATTCCGGATCTAATCACCAGATGGGGCTAAGTGACTTTTCATTAACTCTGTAAAGGGTCATATTAGCACAGACTGGCTCAAGGAAAAGATTTAAAAATATGAAAAAGTTGCAAATGATGCCTTTAAAACAAACAAATCCCCCAAAACTCATGACTGGAAAAGAAATCCCATAAAATATAAAGAATGAAATTAAAACCAGCTTGACTTTATTTATGTATAAACACAACATAAATTACTGTTAAATGACTTGTACAGACGTATATTCAGTTTCCTAAAAAGAAACAAACAAAAAAAAACTGCATAAAACTCTTGGATAATTTACAAAACATGGTGTCCCTGTGATATCCAAGACACACCTGTGCTGCTCCACACCTTTAACAGTTCATCACGACTTTGCTGCACTCCCCCCCCCCCACAATTACTATCAGGTATTTAAACATCTTTTTTTTTCTCCCCTAAACAAAAGCATCTCAAAGAGAATAAGACGGTTTGATGTTTACAGTGCTAAATCTGGTATACATAGTGGTTGTTTGGTGAGAATATTTCAAACATCAGAAGTCTCTGATTTTAAAAACAAATATTTGCTCAAGAACGCTGCTTGCTCTTGGAGTGTGGATCCATGAGCCTGGTACTTCTACAGAAGTGCAGATATGCATAATGTAAACATTTCCTCTGTTCCCATAACACTCCGTTAAGCCAAGCTTTTCTTGATGAGAACATAAAAGAACGAACGTAAAACACCTACGTAAGCTCAGCGTCTTGTCAAAAACGCTGTTGTTCCTCTGCTTCAGAGTCCAGAGTCCAGAAGGCTTGTGCTACAGAGGAACTGACCTGTAATTGCCATGTTAAGGCTTAGTGTAGTTGTACATTTACTCCCAAGTCTTTAGGTCACAATGCACAGCATTGCTTTCCAACCTTCTTTTCTCCTCTCTTTCATTCCCCCCCCCCCACTTTTTCATTTTATTTACTTTTCTTTTTTACAAAAAACAAAAGCAACACCCAATGTACACATCAGCAACATACAGCTGCTTTTCATTTGTCCACTTTTACATCTCTACCAAAACAAAGTCTCTTTGGCAGGCAGTGCACCTCAAATTGTTACCTTTTCCCAATTTCACTTTGCCGTAGAAAATGGATGTTATTAGAATTATCTGCTAATTCCGGGTACTGCTCGATGGAAAGCACATAGTATCCATCGTAGCCCAAAACCTTTCCACTACTCAGTAGCTGCCTCTTTTCTCCTTCTGTCCAGGGGCGAACCCCTTCCTCGCCGTCTCGAACTCTCTGCTGCTCACGGGCCCAGGCGCCCGCTAGTGCGCGCTGACGTGCCAGCTCCACGACGCGCGCCTTCTCCTCGTCCACAGTGGAGCCGTAGCGGATGTGAAACGCGAGAGCACCGGCACGAATCTCCACGTCGGCAAAACGGCGAGTCCGACTGTCCATGACTGTGGTGGACTGAGACACTGTCACATTGACGCCGTTCTCTAGAGTCTTGTGTCCACTGGTGAGGTGCAGTGCAGCAAGGTCGGCGTCTGGGAGGCCCGGCTTGACAAAGTAGTGCGTGTCCCGTCCTTCGATGGTGAAGTGGAGGTCTTCCAGATAGAAGGCGTTGTTGAGGATCGTCGCCACCTTAATGCAGTCCTCGTTGGCCACGTTGAGCGTGTGGGTGTGGACGCTACCCTTGTAGATGGCGAACATAACAGCTCTTCCGATGGGAGACTTTGCAGCTGAGAACCAGAGCCAAGACTTTTCACCTCTTCGACCTCGACTGAGATGGACCTCTGGCAGCCGCTCGAACGACAAGAGAGAGTGTGCTTGTCTGGTTACTTCCTGCTGGACCCCAGAGATAGACTGTAGGGAAAGTGCAGTGAAACGTTAACGCCTGAACATGGCAGAACCTGACTCTCCAGGCCATTTAGAACCAGCTACTGCTCTGCTGCTCAGGCTTTTTAAAATTCCAGATAAGATAATGGTGTTTCTTAAAGTTGTACTCTTAGATCTAAAGTGGATGAAGTCTTTTTTGTGTTAAGACCCAAACCGTCTAGCATAAATAGAATTAAAAAACGGTTGTATCAGTAACATCACAAGATTATTACTTATGAAATCACCTCACAACTAAAGCTAGGCAGAGAAAAGCACTCTATTTCTCATTGTTTGATGATTTATTATGCAAATGCAGACTAATTAATGTTGAAACTCTACAAACAACAATCCAGTCCAATTAAGAGTAGGCAGCTTCAAAATACTGAGGTAGAAGTAAAACAATAGGGAAGATATGAGAGCTTTGTGGAGGAAGAGCCTGCAGGCTGCATGGCTAAAGACTATTTCCCTGCTTTCCAGACGACTGAACGTTCAACGTATATGTGAAATGTTAATTTTACCCACCGGAAGATCATCCCAGAGCTGACTCTTTGATAGTTCATAAGATGGCATGCTTAAATCAAACTTTGGAACTGGATGCCCGGGAATGGTGTTGTGAAGATGAAACCCAAATGTTACAAGCCAGCTGTTCACATCTGGAAAAAAAGAAAAGAGCTCATTAGGCAAGGTTTGAAGTTATGACTTGCACCTAAAACATAAATAAAATAATTGTTCCTATTGTATAAGTAGCTGTTTTGCAGAAATCTTTGAACAATAAACGGGTTATTTATTGTTTAGCTCAGAGGTCTGCAACCTTTATGACTGAGACATTTTTACCATTTCGCCTAATAAAGAGACACTAAATTGATTTGACCCTTGATATTATACCAATTTCTTGTTTTTTTTAGTTATTGTGTTAAGAAAAGAAGAAGAAGAATTTAAGTTTTTATATACTAGAAAATAGGGATGTACCGATACCACTTTTTTCAAAACCGATCCGATACCGATACTTGAATCTGAGTACTCGCCGATACCGAGTACCGATACTTCTACCACACACAAAAATGCAACAGATTGGAATGCAGGTTTTATTTTTTCTTCTCTGCTTTTTACAACAAATAACTGAGTTAGATAAAAAAAAATATTAAAAAATGATCACAAAACTAAAATATAAGGTGAAAAATAACCATTTTCTGTGATTTCACAGTGAAATTATTGCAGTTTTCCACATTTTAACCAAATAAAATGAACTATTTGGCACCATCACCAGCTCTCAACCCACACTGTTCCTCTTTAGCTCAATAGCTCCCCCTAGTGTTCAATATAGGAAACTACAACAGAAATCACAAGTCACAGACAGTGAAGCCACTGGTGTCGGTTCCTGGTATCAGGTAACTTTAACCGATACCGGTATCAGTATCGGTGCATCCCTACTAGAAATTAATATTTTTCAAAACTTTGTAGGGCTACATCAATTATTCCCATTTATGCAATAAATGGTTACAATAAGTTCAGTTATAGATAGCTAAAGCATGAAACTGCACCTTAAAAATGTAAAATACAATTAAAAAAAATCTGATTATTGGTTATTTATGACAAAAATAGAATTTGATAAAGTGCTTAGGGTGCCTGAATTAATATAAAAAGCTTTAATTTAAGTTGTCTCTTCAGTAGAAGAATAGCTAGCTGTATGGTACTACTAATTCATAATTTGATGTCATAAATTGAGCAAATTCTAAGAAATACATTTGACTTTTAAAGCAGTTTGGCTCAAATATGTTTTAAAAAATTTTGTTTTCTGGTGAAGTTTGAGTGAACTCCCTCTCTGTGTCAAAAGGTTGCATACATTTGTATCTTAGAGTAAAACTGAAAACTGCATTTTAAACATATTTTTGATGAAAACTTTAACACTTTTAGCTAATTCTGATACAGAAATGATAGGAAGCAACCGACTTATATTACTAGTGTCATTCTGCTGCGAAAGCTTCCTGCACATATGGTAAAAACATGAAAACTATCATTTTTAATTGTCAACTTATACATGCATATCACTGCTACAAGGACCTGGTGTATGTACACACACACACATACATATAAACACACACATATAAGTACTGGTGGATTCAAGTACAGTTTCTCTTACCTGCAACATACTCTCTCAGTTCATGGACTTTGCTGATGGGGTTATTATTTCTGAACATGTATAAATTAAAAGGCGCTGGATCTTTGGCAACCATTTTCCAAGTAGAGATATCTGGAATAGTCCACCTGCCAGACATGATATCATAATCCTGTTCCCCGAAGTGCAGCAGTTTAGTCAAAGGATCATACAGTCCTCCGTGAAATCCAACCACAAGCTGGAAGTCTGGGTTAGAGTCAAAGTAGATCTCGCCGTATGCTGTGTACTGGAGCTGCTTGACCAAAAGTCCGTTGCTCGTGAAGACGGCCAGAGGTGTGCCTGTATTGTCACAAGCAATGTAGAACTCTTCTCCACTGCTGATTTCCATAGCAAACAGGTGGCCTTGGAGGTCATAGTAGAAGGATGTGATCTCTGAGCTGGAGTGGTTGTATATATGAGTTATTCTTGCTGGGTAGCTCAGGTCTGCG
The DNA here is from genome assembly GCA_006937965.1 of Callopanchax toddi. Classification (NCBI taxonomy): domain Eukaryota; kingdom Metazoa; phylum Chordata; class Actinopteri; order Cyprinodontiformes; family Nothobranchiidae; genus Callopanchax; species Callopanchax toddi. The sequence goes on from SSNR01000017.1 coordinate 2,820,409, forward strand.
TAGAAGTACTGCAAGTGCTGACCCAAGCTGGTTTTGGTTGACACTCTGCGACCAAGCCCGTCGTAGCGATACTGAATCGTCCAGCCGCTGCTCTTGCTGTAGACGCGCACCAAGAGCCCTTTGGAGTTGTACTCAAAGATTTCTGCTCCTCTCTGACGAAGGAAACCATCTTCATCCATCCTGTACTGGATGTCACCAAGGCGAGTGATGCGGTCACGCAGGTCGTAACGCAGAGGCAGAAGCCTGGCGCTGCTTCCGGCATTCAGCAGGTGTAGATTTCCATTGAGGTCGTACGTGTAGCGCCACATGACTTTGTCATTTAAGTACACGGTCTGGAGTTGGCCGTCCACATCGTACTCGTAGCCGTACTTGGTGGTGTTAGCAAAGGGACCGATCTTGAGCTCTCTCTTGATGACTCTGCCAACATCGTCGTATTGGAAGGTAATCCAGTACATCAGTGAGCGAAATATCTCGTACTGGATCTCCTTGATGCGTCCGTGTGCGTCAAAGTGCTTCGTGTATGTCATGACGGCAGTAGATATGATCTGATTTATTTCATAGTAGATTACACCAAACTTCCCAAACTGCTCAATCTTTCCTGAGATGTCATCAAACTGGTACAGGTCGATGGGTAGCGGTGTTTCATTGATAACACCCTGAACGCTGGTGACACGCAGGCTGCTGTCGTAGGTGTAATCAAAGCGTGCATTGACCATGCCGTCCTCACTAAAGCGGAAAATCTGCCGGTCCACCAGTGGGCCCACTTGCCGATAACGGATGGAGCAGATAAATCCCTCGTTCTGCAAGTTGACGGTCTTCAGCACACCTGCTGTCTCATCGTAGGTGAAGCTGACCCTCGTGCTGTCGTATAGGATCTCAGATAGCTTATTCTGCCGGCGGTACCTATAGAGGACTCTACGGCCTGTTCCAAAGTGAGCTATTCTCAGGAGGAGGCCGTCTTCACTGTAGTCCACAGCTACTGAGGCGTTGCTCTCTGGTGGGTGATAAAGGTTCCTGTAGTAACCCACTGAACGGATGGTCTGCATGCTGTAGCGGGCTACACTTGGCATGGTGACAGCTGAAAGCCGGTCGAGAGAGTCGAACTCAAATATGTACTGGCGCTGACTGTGGAGCAGGAGAACCATGGACTGGAGGGAAAAGAACAAAATACTTAGTGGTTTTTTTTTTGGTTTTTTTTGCATGTCTACATAATTTATATATATATAATGCAAAGCAGAGTGTAGAAGTTTCCTGTTTTGAGAAAAGGTGAAACAGTGTGTATAAAAAATGTAGGAGCTGCAGAGAACTGACACTTCTGAGACCTCAAGCTACCAGTTATGTTGTGCATTAGCTAGTCTGTTCATGCAAAATTACACAGAAAATAAAGGGAATTAAGTATAAGTGTTAATCATTTGACATGTGCAAAAGATTGTTCTTTGAAACATCAATCATTTTAATCAAAATTACATTTTTAGTGTGAAAGAAGCACATTTTCTATCCTTCTTGTACTGAGAAAGGCCTGTTTTGTTTTGTTTTTTAATTTAGAGAAGCCGCATTTAAGAGTGGGGACTGCATAACACTGTTTTACCACCCTCTCTGTTAAAATGCCATGCCCAGTCATCCGTTGCTACACTGAAGTTTCCTGTGCTCCCCGAGCCCCTTGTGTTACTTATGTCAGCGTTGACATGGCCTTTCTAGGTCACGCAATGACAGGAAGGGGGCAGAAGTGACTGAAAATAAAATATCTTTGCATGTTTTATGTTGTTGATCATTCCTGTGCGATCTTAAAAAAGCAACCTACAATAAAATCAAGGGAATTCCACATCAGACGTTTGTTCTTTGACGTGCAACAGCAGACTGCAGCATGTCAGTTTAGATTTTTGATTTAAGGCACATTTTGCAAATTCTTGTTTTATTGTGTGTAGTTGAAAAGTGCATATTTGTTGTAGTTGATTTAAGTACATTATTATACATAGTAAAAAAAAAAATCTCTTCTAAAGATAGAGACAACTGAAGAACATGAATTTGGGGGGGGGGGGGGCATAAAAGAGCACAGGAAAATGATATTGCTGGATAAAAAAATGTTTTTGTTTATTTTATGTCATTTTGCAAATTTGAGTTTATTCACATTCAGTTTATTTACAGTAAAACTAACACTATTAGCCACCATACTGAGAAATTAGCAAGTTAAATCGAGAGTTAAAAAGAAGCACATTTATTTACAGTCCTTCAGCATTTTATTTACACACCAGCTTAAAAACTGTCCTAAAGCTTTTACCTTCAGATCTGAAATGTCAATCTGTTAATCATTTTCTAATCTCCTCTTTTGCCTGGTTTTAAAGTTAAAAACACATTTAAAAAAAAAATACGCACACAACCTAAAATTAGCTCTAATCTTGCATTATTGGTGGAGACTATCCTAAATGGACTCCTGATGTTGCATTTTGTGCTTTTGGTGTTTGAAACTTGCCTTATTTTCTAACATCCAGCAGGGGGTGACCCCTGTGGTTACAAAAAGCACTTTGAGACTCTGGGAAACTTCTCTTTTAATGTTTTCTCTTGTGTTGTGTTATAAATTAAAAAAAAATTTTGTCTTGAAGGAAATGTTGTGATTTGAGGTCTAATTTGACATTACAGAAATAATTTGGAGTAGGTACGCTGATGGGTCTGTTTTCTGATTCACAAGCTGCCTCCCATTTAGAATTCATGTTTTTATTTTGCAGACCTTAATGGTGAAGGCTTCAAATGCTCAAAACATATCAACCAGTTGCTGACAAATTTATTTCTCAAGACCTTCACTTGTTTTCTGACCCCGATTTTGGGACATATTGATTAAATCGCTTATTATACTATTGCAAATTTGCTAAAGTATTACTATTTGAATAAGAAAACACAAATAGCAACACAACCTCATGCACATTTCTTGGGAGTAGTTGGTAGTATTCATCTTTAGATCCTTTAAAATCACTTTAAAGCCGTATTGATTTAAAAAACCCTGACTTATATCAGAGAAACAGTAAGGAAATGTACGGTCTGGCTCCGACTTGTGGGGATAAGGATTAGCCTGCTGCACAAGATATCTCACACACTATTTCTGCTGGTCATGTTATTTTCTCACCTGCTCAAGGTAGGTGTAGCTCCATATCTTCCCATCTGCAAACACCCTGGAAATCAGGCGACCTTGGATATCGTACTCGAGCTTCTCAGTGGTGGGACCTCTCTGCAGGGCACTGATTTGCCCACTGCTTGTTCGGCTCACATTAACCGGCAGTAGCTTACTGCTGGGCACCCACAGGACCGGATGGCCCGCGGTGTCGTATATAATTTTTAACAGGAACTTTCTGTGGTCATCGTAAATCTTCTCCGTCCTCAGGGTGCGATCGTAATCAACAGAGAGAATGTTTCGTCCGTTCACCTATGGGTAAGACGTAATATCTGGGTTAGATTTAAAAAAAAAAAAGACAAGTCTTCAAACTATACCGACTTCTAGCAATGACACTATTAAAAACATTCAGCATCAAACAAATACAGTGTACATAAACCTGCACTGAAGGGAAACTAAAGTTTTAAATGGTTGCTTTGTTTATATATCTTTGGATATCACATTTTTAAAGTCTTGCGCCGCAGTTGTCACAAAGATTAACGCCCCCTCCGTGAGCCCCATTAAACTTAAAGCCACTCTGTAAATTGCTCGGGTATTCCGAAATCAAAACCTCCTAAATTTGGTGGCAACAAAGATGACTGTGAGTTCACGTAGCCACCATGTTCATAAAGTACCAAAACCATAAATCTGAGTCAGAGGAAGGAGTCAGAGGAGGTGGACTTATGTAAAATACTAGAATATTGATGACCTTCTAAATCAGGGTAAAGTGTGACTGATAAATTTAAACTCAAGGAGGGAGACGGAAAATATATTCCCAAGGTTAGAATTACCGTTGTGCCAGAGTATAAATAGAATCCTGAACCTTATAGTGTTAGACTGTGCTTCACTCTCACTGGTTAGCAGCAGGCAGACACCACTGATGTGGTTGTTTAAAGAACAAGATGCTGCAATTAAATTAAAGAACAAATATGTAATGCTTTATATATTACTATTATTATCATCTACATTGCTGTAAAAAAGTATTTACAGTGTACTTAAACGTTTTAGATCAGCAAATAAGTTTCAATATCAAATATAACCAGAGTAAATACAAAATGCAGTTTTAAAATGATTGTTTTATTCATTAAGAGGAATAAAAACAATATGGCCTCACCACGTATGAAGAAGTAATTAAAACCTATTGTTAAATAATTAAAATGACTGTGATTAGCACATTGTTTCAGGGTTCCTACAGGTTTCTTCAAGACAAATTCAAGTCTTTTTAAGACCTTTTAAAGACCATTTACATAAATTTTAATACCTATTTTACTGCCCATTTCACAGGTGTTGACGTAGAAAGAGGAAAAAACAGGGCGTTTCAACTGCTGGTGTTTTGCACTCTCTTGTTTGCTGTAGCAATGTCTGGGGGAGGCAAGGCATAAGGATTATACCCGACAGGAGGGGTGAGAGCTCTGAGACGTGTAATAGCTAGCTATACCTTGCTTGTTTGAAAATTACATAGTGCAGCTTTAATGCCTTCACGCCAATTGTACCTAGCTGAATCTTTCTTTTGCATACGATACAAAAAGCCTCAACAACGAGGCCGGATGTAGGCATGGGCAAGGGGGGGCATTGCCCCCCCCCCCAAATTCCATGACTGCCCCCGCCCCCCAAACATGATTGCATGCAGAAATAACAAATTTCAAAAATATTTCTGTGAAAAATGGTCAGAGTGAGCGCTCTTCCATTTGTCCTCATTCAAAGTAGCTACTGATGAATGACACAGAAAGAAAGAAAAACAAAAAAACACAAAAAGAACAAAAAACACAAAAAAGAACAAAAAACAAAACAAAAAACACAAAAAGAACAAAAAACACAAAAACACAAAAAAAGAACACAAAAAACACACACAAAAACAAAACAAAAAACACAAAAAGAACCAAAAACAAACACAATAAGAACAAAAACAAAACAAAAAAACACAATAAGAACAAAAAACACAAAAAAGAACACAAAAACACAAAAAAGAACAAACAAACAAAAAAACACAAAAAGAACAAAAAACAAAACAAAAAACACAAAAAGAACAAAAACAAAACAAACACAATAAGAACAAAAACAAAACAACACAATAAGAACAAAAAACACAAAAAGAACAAAAAACTAAACCAAAAAACACAGAAACAAAAAAATACAAAAAAGAACAAAAAACACAAAAAAGAACAAAAAACACAAAAAGAACAACCCCCCCCCCCCCCCCATAAAAACACAAAAGGAACCCAAAAAAACCCCATAAAAACACAAAAAGAACAAAAAAGAACAAAAAACCCCAAAAACAAAACAAAAACTAAACAGATGAGGTCAGCCTCAACAGGGCATCAGCCAGTGTCCTACTTGTGCCGGTCCCAAGCCCGGGTAAATGCAGAGGGTAGGGATCAAATATGAAAATAAATATATGGATAGAGGAACTGATATGATGATGGTGTAGTTTTCAATGCATTTAAGGGATTGGGGGGATGTGATGACCAAAAAATTCTTAGCATGTCCAGACTCGCCCCCCCCCTAATATTCTACCTGCCCCCCTTAATAGGGCTGGCTAGATCCGGCCCTGCTCAAAAACATTGTTCTCCACTGGTTTTAACCAATGACGAAATGACTTTTTATCCCGCCACACTTCGATAGATTTACATTTCCCCGTAGGCTAATCCTAGCATAAAATTGGTAGCTAAAAACCTAACAGGTGTTGGTCAACCTTTCTTGTGGTCTGCTGACATTGTCTTTGATTTTTCGTGCTTCTCCTTGACTTGTTGCTTGTGGTCCATGTCTGTGTTGTGTTTACCGTCTGTAGTTGTGGCGTCAGATATCTACTTTTAGCGACTGGAGAAAGCTCTACTGGTTCCACCATCTTTGTTTAAGCTACGTTATTTAATCAGAATCATGGTTGACAAATGAAATCTCTGAGGTGAAATGTGATATGAAGAAGTTACATACAGCACATTTTAAGACCCAGATATCAAAATTCAAGACTTTTTCAAGTCTTTTTAAGGTATTATTTCCAAATTCATTAATTCAATGCTTTTAAGATTTTTTAAGACCCTGTAGGAACCCTGTATTTGGAAAGCTAAGTTCAATTTCATTAGCCACACCCAGGCTTGGTTACTGCCACATGTAGAATAAAGAAATCGCTTAATTACTTCATGTCTGACAACATGAAGGATGCTAAAAGATCTCAAAAAGCAACACATCATGCCCCATTCTAAATATGTTTAAGATCAAAATAACCCAGGAGAGCATCTAAAGCACTGCAGGCCTAATTTGGTTAAAGACAAAGTCAAAGTTCGTGATTCAACAGGACGTTAGAGAAGGGGGGGACAAAAATGGCATCATGGGAGAATTCACAGGCCAAAACCTCTAACTGACCAAAAAAAAAAAACACAACGGAGCGTCTCACATTTACCAGGAATTATCTTCAAAAAAGCAAAACCAGAAGAAACTGTAACGAGTCTACACCTTTCACAGCACCTTATAATCCATAAAAAACACATCAATCTAGATATTTTATTTTAACTAGTTTTAATTTTGAGAGCAGTTTTTAAAAAAAGAAAGTCTGGAATAAACACGTTAACCATTTGTTTGTGTAGATCTTTTCACAGCATGTATGCATTTGAACAGAGAAGATCAGTAACCGTAGTTATGAAAGCAAAAAGCTAGCAGTCACATTTCAAAATAACTGCAATTGTGGGCGGTGATTTTACCCAGACCCCAGAACCATTTTACCCAACGACTACCAGTCTGAAGGGAGTTCACATCGTTTTGTTCAATTGAACAATTTTAGTTTTTTTTTTTTATTCCTCAGCCAAGTTATTGTCATGTTTTACAAATGGATCATTTGTTGATGAGTGAACAGAATCATAAATGTCCTCCAATTTAATTTTTCTGAAATATTTCAAATGCTCCACAGGGAAGTCACAATTATATACTTAAAAATTAAAGTAAATTCTGTGTTTTTTATTTGTATCGCACCTTTTTTAACTCGGAAAGTTTTGTTGATTTATGGAGCATTTCTTTTTGTTTGTTTGTTTACTGGTGCCTTTCTCTGTGGAGTTTGCTTGTTTCCCCTGTGCATGCATTCGTTTTCTCTGGGTACAATGGTTTCCTCCCACAGTCCAAAAACATGCATGTTGGGTTAATTGGCACATCTGAATTGGCCTTGTGTGTGTGTGTGTGTGTGTGGTTGTTTGTCTCTCCGTGTGACCCTGTGATGGACTGGCAGCCTGTCCTGGATGCACCCCGCCTGTCGCTCAGTGGCTGCTGGAGACAGGCACCAGCTCTGTGACCCCGGGACCCTGACCAGGATGGTATAGAAACTGGATGGATGGATGTTTGCTGTTGTTCATCTTCTCCAGTCTACTCTCTTATTTTATTTAATACATGTTGCTGGCATCAACATATCATGTTACTGAAATTCTAACATTAAATGTTTTATTATTTTCCAAACAGTTTTTACATTTCCACCACTTTTTTTTGGTGGGGGGGAAAGCAGGTTGCGTGTGTCAGTGCTCATTTCCGTCACATCTGCCACAAAGAAAAACAAAAAAAGGATTTAAAACAAATCCTGACGTACCCTCAGCTTGCGTCCAAACACGATAACTTTCCCTCTGGCTTGTTCTTTGCGGAAACGCCACTCAACCAAGTTTTGTCCGACCTCTCCTGGCAAGCTCATGTTGCGCCTGGCGACAGTCGGGTTGGCAGCTCCCGCTAGGATGTGAGGCTCTGTCTGGTAGTGGGTGTCCATCCCATTGGCATAGGTAATCCTCAGCGAGTTGTCAAAGCCCACTTGATAGCTACTTCTACACTGGTCTGTTGATATAAAAAAAAAAAACATAATTAAACTTAGAAGTGTAATAGCAAACAGATTCTTGGGGTCACTATTGGTTGTATTTCAATAAGCTCAAATTTATTAGTATCTCAAATAAGACAATTTCCAGCTGGAGAGAACAAACATGAATGATGTGAGGAAATAATTGGACCATCTGGCTTTGGAGGAGAGCAGAAACCACTTAGTAACAAGGTTGATGTGTCTCCCCGACTCTGACATCCCAGCCCACACTCCCAGAGAGTAATCATTTACACTGTCGGACCCTCTGAGTTGTAATGATACACGACTTTGGCTTACTCAACATTGCCCCGCAGACCCTTGAAACAATGACAAATAACAGCTGCTGCATTCTGGAGATTAGCGACCAGGCCTTACCCTGAGACAGCGTGTAGAAGGCACGGACGGTTGAGGTATTCGTCGTGATGCTGATTTCCTCCTCTGTCAAGGAGCTCTCGATGTCCACCATCAAAGCGCTGTAGATTTCCGTGTACAGGTTATTCACCATCCCGGTGGGGAACGTCGCGTTCATTAGCCGACCTTCACTGTCGTAGCTGTTTGACAAAAAGAACATCAAATGACAAAGCAGTTCTATGTATGAGGGCTCCCAGCGTTGCAATGCATTCAATTATCAACTCTTTTATACTCGAGTGAGACCACCGACTTTCTTGTAATTAAAATGTCACATTTTTTTCCTTCCTGGATATCTTCCACTTCTAGAGTATAAGTGGAAGGATGTCTGTAAAAATGACTTGGGCACAATCCAAATATTTAATGTGGGTGAGTGACACATCTCATCAGCTCTCATTTTGCTCCCAAAAAATAACAGACTTGTAATGAATTCTTGTTTTTTAATGATTGATGTGTCATTATAATCGCAACTGGCTGCTTTGCTGCTTTTGTTGTAGTGAGGATATCATGCACGGAATAATGGGACATGACGGGGAATGACACAGGAGCAACACACACACACACACACACACAAAAATCAATCACTAAGAGGCCATGCTGCAAACACAAGTTAGAAAACAGGTTTTTATAATGAAATTTAGTCGAGTATTTAATTTGAGCATACCTTTTTATGCACAATAAATGACCAGTGCTAATAAGAAAAGAAGACGTGTGTAACACTTTAAGTCTAACTAGGCTATTTTACAGATCTGAGGCAAATCTTATATTTAGATTTCAATTACATGCACACCCTAGAGCAATTTGAAGGTAAGTATTGTTACCCTTAATAGAATAAAGTTGCAGTCAGACTCTAAAGAACAAGTACGGGCAGCATGACACAAATCCATGGACATGCTGTTTTTGTCTTTGTGCCAACAAGTTTAAGTTTAAATTAAAAAATGGAGAGCGGAGCAGCAATAGCAGTATTAATAAAAATGACAGGTCATAAGCTAAAACAAGGAAACTATTAATCTTTCAACTACAAGACCATTAATAGTGTCTTCTCATCCTGCAGCGAACGGTGTATTTTCTCACTCCTAAACATAATCTTATCTGCCTAAGCGCAAATTACATCTGTTTACACAGTGTGTATTAGTATGCACAAAGTAGGAGGTGTATTTTAATTTGCACTGTGGGCTGTTTCTATAATGAGAGGGCCTAAATAATTTGAAACTTAAATCAATCAGACTTTGGCAAATGATATAAACAGCGCCGCAGAATGATTTTGCCAATGTCAATTATACTTACTCGTAGAAAGTTGTCCATCCGATCTCTGATGTCTTTGTTGCCAGCAGACCATTGTTACCGTGGTAAGTGAGAAGGATCAGCTCCTGACCTTGGGCGGTGAGAGTTTTCAGTCCGCCATTTGTGCCCATTGTCAGCCAGATCACCTGGTTGTCAGGGGCGACGATGCGCACAGGCATGCGATTAGCATCTCTTCTGATTCTCAGAGTGTTGCCACTGCTGTCAGTGACAGCTGTGATGTCGTTCTCTGTGCTGTAGCTGAACGTGTACTTCAGATCACCAGTGAGCAAGCTCGCAGTGTGTTGATGGGTACCATTGATGTCAAATGCATACAGCTCTTGGGCATCAGGAGAAGCCACCTCGTATGCACTGCCACTGGAAGTCAGAGTTGGCCCGTTTCTAGAGATGGAGCGGATGCGGATATTCCCCAGGTCTGCCACGTAGAGTGTTCCATCTGGAGCTGCCACTAATGAAGACGGACCATTCAGTCTTGCATCTTTGGCATAACCATCCCCTGTCTGGTAACAGTCGCAGTTGGCATCATTCTTGCAGTCGCAGTCGGAGAGAGCCCCAGCCAAATGCGCTATCTCGCCATCCACAGAAACCTTCCGGATCCTGCTCATCTTTCTCTCATCTGTCTCCGCTATGTAGATGGCACCGTGGTAAGATATGGCAATCGAAACGGCAGATTCTAGTGGGGTTAAGTGCGCCCTTTGACCACCGGCCATGCCGCGCTCCAGACCAGCCAGTGGGCAGTGGATGGGTCGTCCTGCTGCGATACTCACTTGACCGTTCTCTGTGATGCGCAGCACTATATTGTTATCCAGCACATACAGAGAGTTATCCATGGGGCTAACTGCTAGATCTGTGGGCCACTCCAGAATCACCTGAAATACAGAACATCATCTGATTAGTACAACCTCATTGTTATGGACAGGCAGTAAACACAATGTTCTTTTAAACCCACCTTAAAATCTACTTATTTTATTGACTTTAATAATGTTGTATTATAAAGCATTTTCTCCACTGTTGGACTTAAAACCATATGAAATCTCTGGCGTGTCAATAAACACGTCCAAATGAAAGTAAGATGAAACTGTACAGCCTGAATCCAAAAAGTGACAGATGACGTTGTGTCAAGAGTGAGGAAAAGATAAAGAGCCAGAGAGAATTACGAACCCCGGCCCCTTTCTAACCTCCACAAAGCTTTCTGTGAATGGCAGATTGTCAGTGTCAGATAGTGACAGAAGTGGTTACACGCTGAAGTCTGTAAATCCTTTGCTGCGAGTGTGTAGAGGGAAGAACATTTCTAAAGCAAGCTGTTCTGATAAAAATACTGGCCAGTCATCTAATTATTCATATCAGTCATGTAATTATATAATAATAATCAGTGTTGTCAGACAAAGTCCTGCTTCCTGTCCAGTTTAATTTGTTTTCAGTAATCTTAATGGAACAGGGGTTGTCACAGTAATGATATTTTTGGACTTTCTAAACAGCTGAATTGTGGTTTTTTAGTCTAAATCAATGGGATCTACCTTAGGATGAAAAAAAAGTATATAATTTAAATATGTTATTAGGACACAGACGCCCATCTCAGCAATGAAGCCAGTGCTTAAAGCCTTAATTACATTCAATGGCCAACAGTGGGTGGTTTAAGGCAGCTGCCATCAAAAGTTGCCAAGTCAATTCTTTAAAACACCCCCGGTCCAGATGTTGATGTCACAGCAGTTTGTCCATCTATTTATATACGGTCGTCTGAGGTTGGTGCCTTTGCATACAGAGGTCTGTGTTTTTATGTCACACCTAAATGTTTCAGATCTGCAAACAAATTTTACTATCAAACAAAGATTACTCGAGTAAATACAATAAGCACTTATTGAATGATTTTTTCTTTAAAGGCTACCTTGACCAACCTAGTTCTATGTGAAAATGTAACTGACTCCCTTGTTAAAGGGATACTCCACCGCCAAGTTTTTTTTTTGTCTATTGCCATATTCCTCAGAGTTAGATCAGTGGGCAAAAACTATTTGTAAGCAGCCCAGCCGTTTTCCTGATCCGGCAGTGCTCTTTCTGCTTTAGCTTAGCATCAAACACTGTAAGTGAATGGTACCAGATAGCATTGCCAGAAAAAACGTCCATAAAACTCATTAAATAGTGATAAAATTCCGGCCTAGTGACCTCCGTAAACATATCGACTGCAAGGGAAAATAAAAAGTAACACGAAGGAATTGCATGCACTATTTTTAACTCGGGACTACTTTTAAGACAAAGAGCAGCTGTAAGGCTCCGGTGAACAGAGCAAGAACATGACTCACGGCCCCAAAGACACCTACTTCTGTAAACACGTATTCACACACGTTTGCAAACCGTGCGTCATGTCCTTGCGCTGTTCACCGGAGCTGCGCCGTTCAGCGGAGGGTTACAGCTGCTCTTTGTCATAAAAGTAGTCCCGAGTTAAAAATAGTACATGTAATTCCTTCGTGTTACTTTTTATTTTCCCTTGCAGTCGATATGTTTACGGAGGTCACTAGGCCGGAATTTTATCACTATTTAATGAGTTTTATGGACGTTTTTTCTGGCAATGCTATCTGGTACCATTCACTTACAGTCAGGGGGGCCGCCAGGGATTTTGGGCCCCATGAAAAAATATCAAATTGGGCCCGGTGGCGGCTCCATAGGGGGCGCTGGGGCTCCGCCCTCCCTGATGTGAAGGGAGAACATTTTTTAAAATATATATAATATATATGAGATATTGGGAGTTATTGTCCATCATGAACCCTAGGTTTTATACTTTATTGTGTTCAAGGTTATCATATAAAGTTTATTAACTAAAATTTTTAGGAGATTTTGTTTCATTTTCCTCTCTCTGGTGAATTCTTGGACAATCACTGGGATTCTAAAAGCTATAAACAAACTGCCCCTTATGAGACCTCCCATAATTCAGTCAGCATCAAAACATCTGATTTCAAGGTCTTTAGTGGAAGAAGGTTTTCTTTAGTTCCTCTAAAAAGGCTCTTCACAGAATGTAATAATAATAATCTCACAGTAATTTCTGTAACATTAATAACAATGCTTCAACCTGCCCAGCATCCAACACAGACTGTAAGTTGTTACTGACTCATCTAATTATCATTGTGTGGAAAAATATGTTTATCACAAAAAATAACCTTTTATCTATTTTTAATAGTTCTGTTTATCCACGTCTCAGCATGTCTTTGCATCATGTTTAGGTGAAACTATTTTGAGGTATTTAACTTATTGCTACGAACTTAATCTGGACTGTTGTGATGAGGAAAATAAAGTATTTAATAAATTATGTGGAGAAAAATATATTAATGCTTTAAACTTGTCACCTGTAAAAAAACCAACAAATCCTTTATTGACAGTAACTCATGGTGATGTCATGGAGGATTTGGGTCATATGAGCAGGTTTCTACTATAAAACTATTAAAAACACGAAGAGTCTCTGAAAACAGCTGTAAGGCTAAAGGAAAACAAAACTCTGCTGAAGTCCCGACAGAGAAATGTGGTTTTTATTGTTTGATTTGCCAAAATTGAAGCTGCAACCATTGAGTTGCGCTGAGAAACAGCTGAAGCTGCGCGCTCCCATGACGAACATTCACTTTATGGCAAACGCCTCTAACTGTCTGATAATGGATGCATGTGTGTTAAAGTTGTTAGCGAGGTCCTGGAGAGAAGTGACGCCGACTGTTAGGCAGCTTCCCCAGTGCTGACAGGGACAAACACCGTAGAGGTTGGTCTGCTGCTCCGTGTTGACTTCAGTCAAAGAGGAGACGTGACTCGGGCAGGACTGTACCAATTCATGCCGATGTAAGGGGGGGTTTAAAATGATATTTTTACAAATAAAGTAGAGACTTGTGATATACATTTTATGAAGACAAAAATATTGTTTGTTTAATGTCTTAATTTTTAACATAATACTGAGGAGTAAAGTACTTGAGATTTTTAAACTTAATATTTTTTTTAAATTAGAGACTTTTTTGGGCCCCCTAAGAGTCGTGGGCCCTTAGAATTTTCCTAAGCTTTCACCCCTTTATGGCGCCCCTGCTTAGTGTTTGAGCTAAGCTAAAGCAAAAAGAGTACTGCTGGATCAGGAAAACGGCTGGGCTGCTTTTTTGCCCACTGATCTAACTCTGAGGAATATGGCAATAGACAAAAAATAACTTGGCGGTGGAGTATCCCTTTAAATCATGAATTAAAGGTGCTATAGGTAATTTGAAAGTCAACTTAGCTTAAAATGTTTTTTTTAATGCCTCTTAACAACGTTCTAACATAATACATATAAGTACATTGTGATGATAAAAAAAGAGAGAAATAAGGTGGTTCCCTCACAGTTCTTTAAAAACCTCAGCCAATCATACGTTTCAGACCGAAAGCAACTGTTAGACAATCCGGTTGTCTGTCTTGCCAAAGCGCTGCACTTCCTTGGATCCTCCATTAATGCGTGCTGGTGCATTTACATCCCGGAAGTGAGAGAAGGAAAGAAATGGCCGGCTGATAGCGCTCAAATTTTAGGGAAAAATATCAGAGTCCACCACCTCAAAAAAAAAAGAAACACCTTTTCAGCAGAAAACAAAAAACGTTTGGACGTAGAATGAGGAAAAACCAGGGGGAACATTAGCGTAGCATTTCAACGATTGGTGTTTTGCTCTCTTTTGTTAAGGTGGCAATGCATGGTCCCATGTCCAGGGGAGGCGCGGCATACGGATCATAGCCGGTGGGAGGGGTGAGAGCTCTGAGACGTGTTTGTGTAAAATAGCTAGCTATACCTAGCTTGTTTGAAAGTTACCGAGTGCAGCTTCAACTGTGATTAACCACATTATTTGAAAAGTGATTTACAAGTTACACCCAGGCCTGATTACAGCAAGATCTGCAGAAATAAGAAATCACTTCAACAGAACCTGTCCGACAACGTGAAGTAAGCTAAACGATCTCAAAAAGCAAAACATCTAGCCGACTTGATTGCAGTAAGACAATGATCCTCCTCAACAGTCTGAATGTTGTTTGCTGATCTGGAGTGGAACATTTAGGTGTGGCAAAAAAAAAAGCAAAAATAGAAAAAAAAAACTGTGAGAGGGGAAATACTTTTTTTTCACAGCCTCATATTTTAATCTGATCCATTATTACAAAGAACAATTCTGGCCACGCTATGGCATCCATCTACGGATCTCAGATTAAATTATGTAACCCATTTGACTTGAATATATTTTCCAAAAGAACTCTTAGCTCCCACTTAACGCCTTCCTACTCCATTTGTGCTGTACAGTCTGACGGTGTAACCAAAGAGAAAATCTTTACACGGGGTGATCAACGACGTCTGGCAAATTAAATCAAAACGACATAAAAATAAATGTCTCACACATTCAAAAGGGAGGGGATTATTAATCACGTTTTGCAGAATAAGTAGATATTGTGAGCCAAAGCTAAAACCCTGACCAACCGTTAACGACCTACTTGTCTGAAAATACTGCATGTCGGTGAATAAAAAGCTTATTTTTACCAGCACAAATGACTGGTCTTGGCCCTCAAACATGAAACCGTGTCATTAGGATTGTCAAAACACTTAAATTGTGTGTTTTTTTTTCTCCACAGGCTGATTAATAATGGAACACAATGCCTTCAAGGCTGCGTCACCGCCAGAGGATCACACGGTCTCGCCAAAACCGCGTCTTCACCAGCTTGTGCCAAATGACTTGATTATTAAGCAAAAAGTGACGAGCTTAATCTTTTGTCTTCACGTCGTCTCATGTCTCCCCCCTCTTCCGTGTCCACCACCCACACACAAACTCAGAATGCCTTCCTTTGACTTTAATTTAAGCTTTTCTTTTATTCCTGTTGCTTTTCCATCACCGCCGTCTGACAGTAAAACACTATTTAGGATATTTGTTTTGGCGGTCATTTGTCTGCCGTGTTTTGGATTCCTTTTAGGCACTTTTCCAGTTTAATCCTTTTTTAATATTGGGTCTGTGCACTTGTTTTGTCCACCAATGTAAACGGTTTAGTTTGAAACAGTGGTACTTTTGTTTGTGCACACACACGAGCAGTAGGAGTACCTGATACAATTGTATTCTCGACAGCTGAAGCAGTGAAAAGTTCACAGTGTGAAAGCATATACTTTGGTGTGAGGAAAAAAAAAAAGTCTTTTGTTGGTTTTTTTCTCCCCCTTTTCTTCATTATTCATCTTAAACCAGATCTCAAACTCTAAGGGAGTGCAGTGAGAGTGGATATTACCGTTCAGGCACCTCTATTTTGGTCACAGTATTATAATTCGTTCACCTATTGCATCAGGATGGGGGGCCGTGCTTTTTAATCACCTCATTCTCAGGTAGATTTGAGATTTTCTTGGACAAAGCTGGCCGTGGTCGCGTTCTGCCAAAGGAAAGCTTTTATGTGCGACGAGCCCCTGCTACTGAGTGCTGCCTCATTATCATGTGCAGTGTAAGTGTCCTCAATGATGACAATTACTCGTGGAACACTAAACACTAATTCAGCTCCAGCTACATGAAAACATGCCCTCCCAAACAGAGTAATTATTCTTCCCTCCAAATTATCGGCTGTGACATGAAAACTCATCACTTCTTGGTCACCAGCTCCTCATAAATCTCATCCAGCATATCTCCGTCCGGCGCTTTCAAATCAAAATATTTTCCTGTTGGCTTGAGAGCAAAATATGGATATAAAAAATGGTCTCCTCGCTGTACAATATTCCAAAACGTGACGCTTGCTCGATATAGAAATTTACATCAAATCTGCTTTTAAGAGTTTATTTATGGTGGTGGCAAAAACACCATTAAGCAGATAAAACAAAATACCGTAGATGATCAGAATTTGCTCATAAGAATAAAATTACCACTAAGAATTATTTTAATGAGCTAATTTATAAAATAACAAAATCAACCTAGCCTCAAGGGACAATCAAGTAGCATTAGCATAAACAAGACAGATTTAATAATGATTGGATATTGAATTAATTGCACTAAAACATTTATGTTCTGCTATCAAATATTTGCAGACGGAAAAAAACAACACATTTTCTGAAGCGATGGTTTAAATTTCCCCGAAGAGAAGTTTTTTGTTTTTTTTTCCTGAGGAAATTGCTAACTGCTAATAATAACACAGCTGGTAGGGGAAAAGTCCCCCGTATGTGTTGCTGTCCTGTAAAAACCACTCACCCAGCATGTAACTACATGTATATATATATATATATGTGTGTGTGTGTGTGTGTGTGTGGTTGCACCCTATCTGCACTGTAACCACATCTCACTGCTGAAGGAGCGCTCTGAAATCGGGTTAGAAGTCTGGGGGCACAAGGTGGCACTGTGACACACTCTGCAAAAGCTTTCCGCCCGTGTTAACAGCTTTCTGGCACATCTTTGTTTAAGTCACCTGATTGATGTCCATGCTGTTGTCACAGGTCAGAGGACGAGCCGATGTCAGGTCATTGGAACCGAGGAAAGTGGAGATGATGCCGTTCTGGTCCACCTTTCTGATTGTGGTGCCATCGACGAAATAAATCAGCCCGTTCTTGTCCACGGCAATGCCTGTTGCAACCAGGTAGGGGGGGGGGGGGACGAGAAGGAAAAAAAAAAAAAGAAAACAGAGAAAAAAGAGCTTGTGATAACAGGAAAACATGGTAGAGATGCCACATCTCTGCTTGCATGACTCAGTGGACAGAACACGATGGATACATGTGTCAAGCTCGCCTTCCCATTATTCAGGTCACTGCAAAAAGCACAGCCATCAATAATTCACAGGCTGCTTTTCTGGTATTAAATAATTTCTCAGGCAGAAGTGGGAAAGGCTGTATTCATACGGTATATATGCACTCGCCTTGTCTTATAACCCCCCCCCCCCCGTCTAAAAACGACCTCAGGAGGTGCTGGTGTCAACGAGCGGTGCTTTGAGGAGATTTTCCGACTTGTGTAATCATCACAATCCACACATCATTTGAGAAATAAATAAGCAGGGAAGAACTGACAGCTTCTGATGATTTTTTATGAAAGGGGTTAAAGACGAGCAGTTGCCTGGGTGACAAGTGAGGACTAAATTGTCTCGGTGATTGAGTGTTAGCTCAAACCTCCAAGTTGAAGCCAAGTCTGCGCGGAGTTGCAATAACCATATGTCCCAAACTGGGAAAATACATTAACGGGTTATGCCAGCCTCCACATCACTCTCCGTGTCACCGTGCTGCTTAATAGAGATCAGCGCCTGTGGGAATTCTGCCCTACCTCGCACGCGGGGCGGCTGTTTTTCATTCTCCACGCTGGTTTTAGCATGCGGCGGTTTGGGGTTTAATTTCAAAGACTGAGCGCCGCTGAACTCGGGAAGTACAGTGGATGAACGCGTTGTAGTCTTTACAGGAATTCAAATGTTTGGAGGGTGCTATAACTTTACTCTTTACCTCCAGAGGATTTCTTTTTCAATGAAGTCTTTAAAAGCTTCTATGGAAGGTTAGTGGTTTGGTTTGACCTGTGGCTAGGGCTGCACAAGATTGCTTTCTGCTAAAACATTGACGAGCTGTGGGAGCTCGCGGTGAATCCTTGGGAGCTGGCTATCTGACAGCCTGAGATTCTCAGACAGATGAAATGTGTCACATTTGAGCAGAGTTCAGCAAATGTCTGAGAAGAGAAAAAGGAAGAAAAAAAATGGAGCCATCTGCTGTTTCTTCTCTTGTCTCGGCTTCCACCCACTCCATCATTAGAGTCGTTCCCTCAGATTGCCTTCACTCAAGCCTTTATCACCTAGCCGAAGCTGAACTATTGCAGTTGGCACTCAAAGCAGACAGGAACGAGCGCAAAACAATTCATCCGAGCCTTTTATTCCACAGGAATTTATGGAAAAAGCCGCAATCACACCACAAATGACACAAATGGACATGTGCTATCTGAATGTGGACAACAGGTTGTGCATAGCACTTACCGCCTCGTGGGCAGTGGTTACTTCACCGTGAGCTTTAAAAGCCTCGAATTTGGACTTTAACGAAAGATTTTCAACCAAAAAAAAAAAAGAATAAAACTTCAAATTTTAATCTAAAATATTTCCAGGCCACTGTGTTAAAAAAAAAAAATCTGGTTTATATTCCTGGATGAAACGGACAATTACATAGCTTTAAATTGTAAAATAACCACGTTTTTCATAGACAGCCCTGTTTACTTTGAATTTAACATGAGAACCAAAATTAATCCATTTAAAATGCCATCCTTTGGCACAGAGCCCAAAGCGCGCATGAATTTAAATCTAGCAGGTGCCACTTGTGAATGAGAAATCCATCACCGCGTCCCACCCCTCTATTGAACATCTTCATTCATTTTAAATGATACCTTTGGGTCCGGTGAGGGAGGCCTCTGGAGCTTTCCCTCCGTCGCCACAGTGGTTCTCATCGAAGGGCAGGCAGTGCTCGCCGGTTCCCGCGACAACCTCCGCGTTCGACTGCAGGTCCTTGGTCCCACTCAGAATCTTCGGCCGGTAGATTCGCCGGGAGTTTGTGTCCGATATGTACAGCTGTCCAGTCACCGGATCGGTCGCCAGGTAATACCGATGTGCTGGATTGTTGCTGCAACAAGGACAGAAATTTATTGGAAAATCCAATTAGAGCGTTTCTTTAAAAGCTCTCTCTCTCTTGTTTTTTTCCTTTTCTTACTGTAAAGTTGGACAGTTTTAAAGGTACAAATCCATCTCTAAGATGTGATCTCATTCATCAACCTCCCTAAACTACTTGTAGCAGAGTACCATTACTCAGAGACTTCTTCAGCTCCACTGCAATAAGAACCAGTACAGCAGGCCGTTTCTGTCCAAAGCAATAACCTTTTACAATGTCTTTCTAAGCCAAGACAGAGACACTCCTTCAAGATAAAATACACAATTTACCACCTTTATTCAATCTTTTTTTTCTCTCCTCTCTCTTTTGATTAACAATGTACCGCAACATTTTATTTTTCCTTTGGGGTTATTAGAGTATTTTTCATTTCAGTTCTATTTTAATTCAATTAAATTCGAACACAAACTGTTCACTGATAAAATTAAGCCTCAACCATCTGGGACTAAGAGGGCTCAAGACAGAAAAGTCTCCTCAGAAAATACTCTCAGAAAAATTCTACAGGAAATAATTATATAATGATAATTACATGCAGAAAGAAAAAATACACACACACACACACACACACAAAGGACACTCATTTAAAAGGTGTACAAATCTATTACTATTTTATTTTCTGAATGAGGATTTAAAATAAAAGTTTAGATTTTAGCATGATAAGATAAGGGAATATTACCTTCAGGCCCAAAGCCTCCATCCTGAATAGTTCAGTGTCTGCTCTGTTCTTAATGGACACTACCACATTCAAGTAGGCACTCTAAAAATTACATTCCAATCCCTCATTTCATTGAAAGTTGTTTTTCCATCAGTGTCTGATGCACATTTAACTATTACCCTCCTTTGAACTTCTGTCCCCCCACAATTTTACACCAAATACATAACATTAGAGTTTACATTGAGAACGTGCAGAGCAGTAAAGATCACAGACGGATTTCTGTCTGGTAAATATCACACGCATTACCTCCTTACAGTGTGAAGTAACGGTGATTTCAGCCTTTCAACTGCAAGCCATTTACGGGCAAAGACTCGAGATCTGCTCCAGTTAGCAGGTGTTTGTGTGGGCAACGAGCAGAAACACAGCCTCGAGTGGGAAACATCTGCAATCTGGTGAAATCAAAACTACTGTGGGATATAAAATGGTGCTAAATGACGGTTTATTGTCTACTATTTTTAAGATGGAGCACAAAAACAAAACTACTAAAAACTACTTAAGAAGAATGTGTATGAGCCATGCACATTTGCACATATTGAAGTTCATTCGTCCAAAAAAGGCTAAATAAAAATCACTACATTGCACAAAATAGTAACAAAAACATGAAGTGTCCCTTCTTATTGGCATTAAAGGGACTAGGTTCAGGATTAAGACACAAAACTCACGATCGCCGCGCCTGGCGCTGCAAATAACTGCAGCCTTGAACGGGAGCGCGCACAAACTTCTCAACTATCTCATAAGGGTTCAACCAAAGGCAGCCAGAGACATGATTCCATAAATAAAAATACATTTTATTAATACAAAATGAAATATGGTAAAAAAAAAAAAAGCCCGGTGCCACACACACACACAGGGTCTGAAAGCGGGGTCGATCCAACAGAGCTAATCTCGCTAGCTGCTATGTTCGTCCTTCCACCGCTGCCCGTATAGCTGAAAGCTTTAATCAGTCAGTGTTCTCTGACTCCCGGAGGTGAGTTTGAGAAATCTAGGGTGATAGAATCATGTCCCGCCGCCTACATCACCTCAGATTTCTCAAGTTTGCATCACGGAGTGGCGCTCCGGAGCACCCGGAGGAGCGTGCGCTGCAGAGCCGCCTTAGATGCACTGTAAGTGGACTGAGGTCCAGGAAACAGTCGGGGATTTGAGGCCTATCGTCCCGAGACCCATAAACATGGACAGATCGCTGTGCGGTCGTCTATAACAGCACCGTTAGCTCTGTGAAACCCTATAATCCATCAGAGAGGTTTTCAGCTCCATAAACGCTGCCAAGATAACACCAGTTTGATGAGAAAAACCACAGATTCAGACGAAGGAAGTCCGCCATTGACCAGCAACACAACACAACGGTGCAATACTGCCACCTACTGGATATACATTTATTACTTTTTTAGCTTCCAGAACATGCAGCAGCGTCAGTTGACGTCACATCCGTAGGACAGCGCGGGAAATTCGTTCCCGAATTGCAGAACATTTTACAGCTCACAGCCTGTTCAAGATTATGGAATGATACATGGGTGGCCTCATTCTTTTTGATTTAAAATGCTTCATCACTCATTAACCTAAATAAACTGAACACGCATGATTACTTTTATTAAAATCCTGAACCTAGTCCCTTTAACTGAACCTAAAGTATGCAGATTTACAGCGCAGAGTCATTCTTAGAATTCCAGCTATCATTAAGAATATTATTTTCTTAAACATGCACCATAAATAGCTAATTAAGAGCAACTACTTTGTAGTTCTTATACGACCGCAGCACAAAATACAGACCTTATTATCAACTTCAGATAAGCAGCAACAATGTCAGGCGCATGGATAATGAACTTGAGAGGCAAATAAATTCTGAATACTTAATGTTGTGAAGAATTTTTTTGCAGCAGAGAAGAAAAGGCTGCAGCCTTTGAGGGTGAAAACGTAGAAAACAGAAGGTTGAAAGATGGAATTCAGACTAAATTTAACAGGATACCACCACAGTGGGGTTCCAGTTTGCAAAGCAGAAATGACAACTCATGTGCCAGATCATTTCATCTGTTATCAGACTCCTGTGGGGAGAAGCCTCTGGAAATTACAGAAATGACTGGCTTATATTAACAAAGTGTGACAATTAATGGCATCTCTTTCTGCTTATTTGCATTACTTAACTGTCAAATAACGGATTGCAGGACAAATATAGCCAAGATTAAACATCTAAAAAAAAAAATCTAACAACACACGACTGATAGTTTATCTGCATAAAACCATGAAACACACTAATTAATTGATAATTGTGTGCGACACTGGATATCAAGAAACTTGAGATATTTAAAAACAATCAAATTAAGGCGGAATGAATTCATAGCAGGTATTGAAAGATAATTAAGGCGCTTGAAACAGGAGTTTCAATAAAAATAACTTGCTTTAATGTGGAGTCGTAAACATCGCCTCTCTGTTTTTTGCCGGAGCGTACCTCACTCGATACTCCGCTGGCTCTGGGAAGGGAATAATGTGACGGCGAAATGAATGTGGCAGTGAAACATCTTTGTAAAATGATAAAGATGCAGTCGTAAAACTTGACGGCCATTATGATTCGAAGTGAATGTTCAAAATAGGTGGATACTATCAAGCTCCTATAAAAAATTCAGCAAGTCAAACATTAGTAACCCCTTGTTTTACAGTCTACCTGCAGGGGGTGGACATAATAAATGAGACACCTGGTTTAGTGTTTTACAATCCAATGAAACATTAATGCAATAAATATTACCTTGGTGCAGGTGCCAATGTTAAATGCAAGTTTAGAGAGAAAATGTATGCGGTCTTGGTATATAACTTTCTGTTAGTGTCACAAAACATATTTTTTATAAAGTTCTCTGCATCTTTCCACCACGTCCCAAGAGTTTGACCACTCCTGTCACAGGTGTTAAAGCAGGTGCCAGTCAACTCGTGGTCAGGCAGTCCTGGTAGCAGGCAATGCCCTGCAGGGATTCACAATCCTCTCACTGATCCTGAATTCAGCAGCTCTCAAAGTATCAAGCTGATACATGTCACTCTGTCTCCATGCTCCCTACACTCGCCTCTTGTTGTGCCCATATAGGGTTCAACACACTGCAGCTTCAGAATTTAATTCCACCCGATGTCTGAGCCAGTTTTAAAACCGATCCTTGTGCGTTATTAACTAGACAGTGTGTTGAATCTGTTAGGGCACGTACCCTTTCCATTTAGCCGACTGTTTGAAATGACAAGGAAATCTGAATTCACCGCGTGAATCGGACAAATTAAATTTGAACTTCACACGAAAGGTCACTTATCCTTTTTCTTTTAATCTGGCCATCGCACCGGAGGGCTCGCTTTGACAGCCAGCTTAATAAAGTTCCTGCAGTTTACCGTCTGAAGCACCTCTTGCACTTGTCATGTTAATCACTTGGACAAGCTAATTGCCACCAATATGCATCTTCACTCGATACAGTGCTGTTACCGTATTCATGAATACAAAGCAGTTGTGTAAGCCCCTCCGGATGAGAACATCTGCCAAACACCATCACTAGAAATGTAATTATAAGCTTTGCAATGAAGTTTACTGCAGAACTCTGCTGTTTGACGGAGGCATTTCTTTGCATATTTTTTTTCTTCCAAATCTGTAAAAGCCCTCAATGCATATTTTACACAAAAGCAGATGTACTAATTCTTCAAGTTCACACGCGCTTCTTCTTGTTTAGACGTAATCAAGCTATCGTTGATTTGCTGTAATTACAAAAGGTAATCAATGGTGCTTTTAACAACTGTAAAAACACAGAGCTTTTCGTGTATTTACAAAGACACAAATGTGCAAGAAAGAACAACAGGCACTGACATAGAACACCTACCTGTGTCTAAAGTCTTTATTTCTATGACAGGATTCAACGGAAGCAGGAAAAGAGAGAGAGAGAAAAAAAGAGAAAAGAATAGAGACAATCAATTTGATAGATCTCGAGGGGATACTTTGACTTTTTTATTTTCAAGGCTATTATTTGCCCATTTATTTTGTCAGTCGGATGACAGACTTTTGACAAGACGTGATAAACACCCTTTATTATTTATGTTTCTCTTTACCAAAATCACAAGGAGTCAGCAACTCCTGTGATGGGAAAAAGGAACACAAAATCAAAGAAAAAGACTTATTTTTTGTCCCCTTAGAGTTTAGTGAAGAAACTCGGAAAGTCAAAGTTGTCCCCTTGAAGAATCAACACAGCCAGCAGTGAAGGTCACATGGAATGACAGTGTGTTTGGCAGATTGTGTAGAGGTGGAAGTTATAACCCACAGAGAGGAAAACATGTCCTCCTGTGTTCATGAGGCGCCATCCTGCATTACCACCGCTATTCTCAATTTGACCACTCGTATTGAAATATTGATTCTGCCACTTGCTACATTGACCACTGAAGCCAGAATATAAACACCGGCTTAACGCTAACAGCAGTGGAAAGAGGTTCAGAGGATTCTATTTGTACAAGCAGGCACGACAGCAAAAAGCTAAAATCACCCATACTCCGTCTAAAAGCTGCGGTGGTTTTCTTTCCTGCAGTCCGATGCAAAAGGGTGAGAATTCACTCGTTCATTTTGTCTCTGCTTCCTAAGTCAAATAGACGCTTGGAGTTGTAGAATATTTCTTAAACTTTTACATCTCAAGGAAAGAGTTGCTGAGCGTGCATGATGTTTTTATAGCAGGACCCCGCTTTTTCATCCACGCCGCTGCACAATTTCGAGCACCAGTAATGCAGCAGCTGATGCCGGAGCAGGTGCGTTAGCAGATTTCCAGGGTGGATTAGCATGTTTCCCCCCCAATTTAGATTTTCTCTCAACATCCACCCTCGTAATCCTGATATTATCTTACAAAACCACTCAACGGCTGAATACCTGCCAAGTGTGATGACCTCCATCATTTTAAGGCATTTTTCATGTTTTTTTTGTCATGTGCGCGTCTCACGGAGGACGGCGGCCCAATGTACATTTAATCAACATCTGCCACTTCAAAATAAGCCAACTGGCCGAATCAGAGTCATGGCAGAAAGAAGCCAACTTGGCATGAGGGCGTAAATCATCCCAATTACACGCTGAAGACAGGATGTCTTTCCTAATTATGGAGATGGATAGGGAAAAGATTTCAAATTTCTATGGGGAGTGGGAAGATGTGTGTGAATTAACGTCGGCCCACCGTGCCATTTTCGTTTTCCCTCTCCAACCTGAACACTTAATGTGGCAAATCGAAGTTAGATTCTTTGTCTTCAGCAGGTTGATTTTCTTGTACAGAGTTTGTATAATTTTGAAACACTTCCTGTTGAGTTTATATAAGATTATTGCAGTAATTCTTATACACAAATTCAAAACTCATAGTAATCCAAACAAGAAGGTCTTGCTTTTACCTAAGCTCCATGATACTTGTCACGTTTCCAGATGGATAGATGCGGCGGATGAAGTTGAAATCTCCGACATAGAGACTCCCGTCGATGCCCCAGGCCAGAGCTACTGGCGCCAGCAGCTTGTTGCCCTGGGCCTGTCCATTACAGCTGGGGCAGGAAATGCTCCTGCGCCGTCCATTCCCCATCACAGTGGAAATCACAGGGGGCTGGAGGGAGATGAACTGATTCTCTCCGCTCCCTTTGTAAAGGATGCCTGAGAAACAAAACAGCAGTTATTTGCAGGTGTGAAAGCAAGAAAGTCAGTGATAGAAAATAACTGGACTCGTTATTTAACTGTTAGGAAAAAGAGAATAACCAAGACCAAGATATGGTTCTGAAGGCAAATCACATATTTACCCCTCTTAATAATAGATAGGGTTAGGGTTTATAACAGTAAATTACATATTAAAATTCATGCTTTTTAAATTTCAGTTAATAAACTTGTTTGTATGCTGAAGATGATTAGATAAAAGAAAATGGAACATTTGTGTTCAGAGGAGCTCTAATCCCCAGTAATCATCAACAGGATAAATCTGATAACAAAAATAGATGGATGGATTTAATTAAGCAAATAGTCAGGAACAAAAAAAAAAGAAAAAAGTTGTTGGTTTTACAAAAAAAAAAAAAAAGTAGTGTTTCGGGTTAAATTAAGCACCATCATTAACTGCAGCTTTCTCTATTTTTATTCAGCAAACACTCAATGTCTCGAGGTTCAAACACGAGTTTTTTTAGAAAGTTTTTTTTTTGGTAAAAGCGATTGTGAGCATATTCTCTCAAATTTGTAATTGTGGGGTTTTTTTTCCAGCTAATCAGTAAAAAATGAAACCTTCAAAGGCTGCTCAAATGTGGGGAAAAAAGTCATAATCATTAGTATTTTGGTCAATATTAAGATCACAATCATTTACTACTTATTGAGTTGGAAAACACATTACATTTTGTCTCCTCTTTAGAGACAAATGCACCCTGCTGTGATGCAACATAAAAGCATCAAGGGATGCCCAGAGCACAGATCATTTTACCAACGTTTTCTGTTCGTATTCAGTTGAATGAAGGTCTTTAGAAATATATATTTGGATCACTAATAAGTTTTGTCTTGAAAGGACAAAGTAATAGTCTAAAAATCTTTAAAAAAAAATCACTGATTTAATTTTTATGTAAACTGCAGTTGGCAGAGTTGAGCTATTTTGTTAATAAAACAGAGAAAAGCTGCTACGGATGCGCAGATGTCCAAGCATAACATGACTATGCATGAAAAGCACATCTTTTAAAATTAAATTCAAATAAAAAAATTAACTAAGAGTGTTAATGCTTGGAAACAGAGTCACATGGATTTAACACAGGATGCTAATTTACACCAATGTAAGTAAAATCATTAATAATTAATGTAGAATTCCGCCACTTTTGCATTAAAAAGTTCTTTACGTTGTCACTTTTTTACCCAACTAAACAATGTCTTTTTGCAACAGGTAACTGTGTGCACCCCTGCTGCTGATTGGTTGTCTGCTAGGTGTAGCTCAGTTTCTCCAACCAACAGATTTTTCCTAATTATATCTGCCTCGTGAAGAAATCCTCTTATCTCCCAAGAAAAAGTCATGTCATTTTTGCTTTTGTAATTACTCATATTTACTATCTCTAGTCAAATTTTTGGGGATTAGACTGATAGATACTTTATTGATCCCCCAGGGAAATTATTTAAACAAGGAGCGTTAGAAAAAAGAAATCCACAATGCCAAAAATGCACAAAAACACCGGAAAAAATTAGAGATCTGCTGTTCCAATGTGCCAATCATTCAGCAACACCTTGAAAAAACAAAACACAAAAAAACTCCATTAGACCATCTTGAAATGAGAGTCACGGCTAATAAGCAGTAGGATGTTCGAGCTAACAGATTTATCTTGTAATATTTCCCTGGAAAATTCCCTGGAGTTATTTGTTTCTCCCATTTTCCTCCCTTATATCTGTTGTATTATTGTATTTGTGTCTTACTGTGTAATTTATCCACATTTAATATTTACTTTTATGTCTCTTTGGAGTGCTGTAACCAAACAATTTTCCCCTCGAGGATTAGTAAATAACATCTGAATCTGAATCCGAGGATACAATCAGCAGCCTCCGATCATTACCAGCAGCAATAAGGGTGTTGTTCCATTCAGAAAATAGTGACAATATGAAGAAATGTCTCATGCAAAACTGAAAAAAAAGTGCAGAAAAATAAGTTTGCACAAAGTGTGTGGACATTTCTGCATTTGAGCTGTTAAAGAGAGAAATTTGAACTGACTTCTTTTTAGAATATCACCCTACTTTTCCAAACTTATAAACGCTCCACATAACCCCTTAAAAATCCTAGTAACTACCCCTTTAAGTAGAGCTCAGGCAATAATGAGTCTTAATTAGTTCGGACGTTGCTCTGGCCATCGATTTAACCGATAGATCCCAGTATGGGAGATCCCACTGTGGATTCCGGAGAAACCGTAAAACTGAAATGTATTTTATGTAAACTGGATGTTCTCTCAACTCAACGGGGAGCGTGTTCTCCTCAAGTCACAGAGAGGCAGTAAACATAAATATGGAGATGTCCCCTTAATAACAGTCCATACATTTCACAGAAGGCTGAGTAAATGTGGTGAGTCATAACTGATTAATATTTTAACAAGGAGCAGATATAACTGGCTTTTTTTTTCAGAGGGGGGGGGGTAGTTTGTAGTGGGACTTTCTTCAAAGGGGAAAAAAAAATCACATCAAAGGAAAGAAGTGCATGCTCGGAGCACTTAATTATTCACATCCAGCAACTTGTGTGAATTCACTCTGCCTCTGTCCTAATTAGTGGATCTATGACATCGCTGAATGGCCACATCATGCCGTCCTCCCATAGAGCCGTACGGTGTGCCATCGCAACCCTCAATATAAGTGAAATCAAGTGTGCAGCTTGTCCCCTCTCTGATTAGTTCCTTTCATTGATTTAGCTGATTGAAGGACAAATTCAAATGAAGACGCAGCCTGGCGAGCCTCTCGACGCTCCGACCAATCCGTCTTTTGTATCCGACAGCATTATACACGAGCCTCTAAAGAAAGACAAATAGGTCCAGGACGAGGCTTTCTGTGTGACGCGCGGAAACGCGTGACCTTGGGACTTTAATTGAACTGTGATCCATTTGCCGGCGCAGTGAAAGCAACACCTGGCACGATGAAAACACACAGCGAGCTGACGGGTTGATGCTGCACCACAGATGATAAAAAAAAGAAGAAGGTATACATCAAAAATGACTAATAAGCTGTATAATTTGATGGGAATTTTAATGCGCGTCTGTGTAATGACTTCTTAACATTCACTGATGACAGGAATGTTTCTAATATTCAGGATGCAATATGCAGCGCGTGGATCGGTTTCGGCACTACAGCCAAGTCGCAATTTGGCAGACGTTCAACTTAAAAACAGCACGCTGTAGTCATTCTGGCGAGCCAATATGGCCCTTCCCATTTACACTTTCATCACGGTTTACTGTACACACACGTCTTCCCATAGGCTATTAGACAGTGTAATGGAATAGATTAAATACAGCTATCAATCAATGGCTACCCCCCACCATCACTCCTACACTTACTATTGACATTATACTCTTTCACTTTGATTTTCTCACACACACAAAGTCTTCTGCCAGCTTAGAGTGAGCAGATTAAGGTTCAGCTTTCTTCCCTCAAGGACACTTGGCCATGACACATTACTGCTGATGATTGTTGCAAGGATCAAGCTTGTGATGCCTCAGCTGGAGAGCTCAACTGATGGGAATTTGGTTCCTGACGATCCGAAGCTCCGGGCTGTAGGGATGGTGGTGGTGGTGGGGGGGTGACTCCTACGGTGTCGCCGCTAAAATGGCTTCAGAGTCCACAAACACGTACTCATAAATATTTTGCACTTTTCAGTCTGGATGGAAACTCACAAACTATGATATGATTTCCCAAAAGAGCGCTACAGGAAAACAATTTATTCTCAAAGTTCTGTTTTTCTGCACAGACTGAAACAAACTCCCTCGACAGATTTTGCAGAGGAGAAGTCAAAAGTATGAGTATGGCAGCTGAGTGGATCAGTCGTTTGGGACGTGTCTGCTCATCGATTAGAAAAATGAACGTGTGGAGGCGGGTTTAAAATCTGTGCAGAAGTTGGTGAAAGATGACAATCGCTGACTTCTCGGCGCAGTGAGAAGAGACAGAACCTGTTGTCTCCGTTGCATCTGACATAAGCTACTGTAACTGCATGTCACGCGGCATTTGCCTCAATTTTGAACACTCGGGCAGCGCTAAACATGAAGTAACTTGAAATCTCGCAGATAAAAACAGAGAGGCGCTAAAGGCGATACGAAATATAAACGTCTGGGAAAATGATGGTAAATGAGCAGCAGAGAAAGCCTGAAGGCCATTTTTTCTGGTATAAAAAATAATGTAGAAAATAGAAAAAGGAGTCATTATTGAGCAAGGGGCAAAATGTCATCTTCGCCAACTCGGCCTGCTGCCTCTGTAACGAAATCATAATTCCTCTCTGTGCTGCCCCAAACTGAATTGATTCCTTCCTCTGAGACGTTACAAAGGCAACAATTTGTTTGATAAAAGGCTAATTTGAATCATGAGATGGGAAATAATAATAATAAAAAAAAAAATTCTTTAATGTTGACATCACAGCGTCTGCGATGATTAATGGTGCCAATGCCGGGCCGAGCCTCCGTATGTGAGAAAAGAAACTAGAGCGCCTTGAGCAATGTCACCTTGGTGACACATGGTGAGAGCAGAGAGTGGTGGGGACCAATGGGAGTGTGTCTTAATTGCACCTTGTGCTGCTTTCTTGTCCTTTGCACCTCGTCTTTCTTCAAGTTACCACCCAGGGTCTCACTGATCCTGATTGAGGCTAAAAGCAGGCAGGGCCTCTCTCAACGCCCAAAATGCTGCATTCGTGTGAGCCACACCGTCCTTCCTCTCACAGACACCCCCCCCCCCTGCCTTGCTGAACTCTGGCTGTGTCCAATAAGTATCAGCTATGTTACCCGAGATAGAGACAAGCTGCAGATTGAGGGGAAGGCATATCCACTTGTAACGAAGAAACGAGGGGCAGGAGGACACGACTACAGAACAGACACCAGCAATTTGCCTTATCTGGTTTGACAGGCTCGGGAGTGAAGGCAGATTGAGGGGGAAGGGCTCTTTGCTCGGGTCTTACACCACAAACGATGAGAGGGGGGAAAAAAAAGTCCTTAGATGTTCCAAGTGGTGCAAAAATGAAGCAGGAATCGCAACAAAGAGCGATAGCAAACGTTTGGAGATAAACCGCCGTGCAGCCTGCAGAGGACCACCGCTTGCTTACATGTCGGGTGAGGACATTAGTCAAGGTTTGGAGCATTAAGGAATCAATACTTGAGCAGCAACGAAGGCAAACAGTGATATTTGGATTCATCTTCTTGTCAACTGAGGATATCGAGCTGAATTCCTCAACCCAAAACTCACATACGCTATAAATCTCTGATGTCAAGAAGTGGCTGACTGCTGACTGAATAATTCAGTTTGGATGGAGAAAATGCAAGGTAATAAAACAAGGTGAATGCTCAGAAACTCTAAATGAATGTGATGGGAAAAATAAATACACTCACAAAATGAGGTTGTCTGACTGCTGTCTAACATTAAAGATAGATTCAGAAACAGATAAAACATTAAGTCTTACAAAGATTGCTGTTTTTAGGTCGATCTGACAAAACCGAGGCATGAAACTGCTTTGGCAGTAATATTAGAGCCCTGACAGACAGAAAGCAAATGCAATACAAAGCCACAAGTTTGCTCAAGTATTCATGCTTGTTTTAAATTTAGCCAGACTTTGCTTTTTCTTCTTTTTTTTTTTAACACGACATATGCAAAGTGTGGGATTAAAAAAGCCTCGGGGAGTTTGCAGCATTAACTGCATAAGAAAAACTCCACACCATCTGGTGCTTGTTTTATTTCTGCAGTCGCTGTTTCCATGTACGACAACAAGCCTGCACATGATGATTTTTAATGCGTGGCGACATTTCTGATCAATTCAGACGCAGTACAGCTCAATCTAATAAAGGATGCAGTGCGCATTAGCATATCACACATGCTGCACCTATCTGTTGATCACAAATGCATCTCACAACAACCCCAACTGTGATGCTGCTGCGGCGAAGCCTTTGGAGATGGCTGCGCTTTGCTTTGAGACAGGTGAGATGAAACGCAAATGCATCAGCGTGCGACAAGCTGGAGGCACATTTCAGTGTTCTCGTGCTCTCTTCACAAACTTCGGTTTCTGTGTGGCTCCACAGATTAGTTTCTGCAATGAGCTTCTACGTCTGGTCTTTTTAAATGTTCAACAAAGATGCAGGACAGAGCAACATCAAGGTCTTGCAAAAAGAAGAAGAAGAAGAAACCGTCTTTATGACATGCTTTCTTCAACCACATCTGATAAAAAGCCTGGTTTTTTGCTTTCTCTGAGATGTTTTGCATGCAGCGTACACGTGTGATATTGCCGTGCGTGTTGCAGGATGAATAGCAGTGCATCTGTTGCTGCTCATGTACGACGGTATAAAAGACTTCATTCAAGTAGTCGGCATGTTCATGCTGGATAAACATCGCTCCTTCTACGCAGAGCTCCTCTGGAAGCTGAAACATCTGCTAACAAAAAGAATCTCAGCGGTTTTCTTTAACTTTGTAGGATGTTGCCCAAAAAAAAAAAAAAACAGATTTATAGTTCTGTGTCGGTGGTTGCAGGAGATTTGTGAGGTGTCTCCAGAGCCAACCTCCTCATAAACACAACTCTACACGCTGGGATTTGGCGCATGGACCTCAAAAAGCGGCGACTGGTAATTTGCGTCTTTAAACGAGCGCTGTTAAATGAGTAAACCTTTTGAACTTCTCACGCTATTTATCTAGTGACAAAAACACGGCGTGCCACTCAGGTTGCGCCATGTGAAAACCAGCCTTTCACAGATCACGGAGCATCAGATATTGGACTTCATTTTAGAGCGTTCCATTTATGCAGCGTCCTTTTGACATCTACACTGTATTGGAACCAGTTTCATAGTGGCGAACACAAAGTAACGATGGCTGCTGAAGGCCAAACCATCGACTGATAAAAGCTTAAATGAAGCAGGATTTCTATACGTTTGCTGCTCTTTGGTGAACTGACTTAATTACATTTCAGAGTCAGTTGTGCAAAGCAGAAAGCAGCATGAAAGCGCGATAATCCTACGTCAGGTTAGGTGAACAGTGTGACCTCAACGAGTGAGCGTGGGTGTGCAAACACACCTCTGTGGAGTGGAAGCCATCACACTCAGCTCTACACAACAGCAGCTTGTAGAAATCCATAAAGCTGATATTTCCTCCTGTCTGATTGAGAAGACATTTTTTTCCATCATGAGAATTATTAATGAAATAGATAATAAAACAATAAACACACATTTTTCTTTAAATGAGTTTCTCTTATGTGTTTTAACAAAGGCTGCATTCCACTTTTTCCACCCACACAGAAGAAACGGGAGTGGAATTTGGCCCTCGTTAACACACCTGTGCTTTCCCTGCTCTCACAATTCGGACGTCTCTGGTGAAATAAGGTCCATTCGCGTTTTTTAACAACAAAAAGGACAAAGTTAGAGATATTTCTTAAAAGATTCCCTGAGATGGAGGAACAAGTCAACGTGATTCTTCATTTTATTATTTTTAATAAACAAAACTAAATGTATGAGGACTCATAAAGACATGCATAGAGTTATTCTGTGTAAAGACCAAACCGATAAGTCTCTCAGCAATAGGCTGATGTCACTGCGAGTTCCTGCTCGGTTTGCCATTTTATTTTCAGGTCATGTAAATGTCTTTTTTTGATGTTTTTTCCCGTTTTATGAAGTGTTTTATGTCTTGGAATAGTGTTCTGAGAAACACTTTCTCAGAATGTCTGCTGTGAGCTTCGTTTTACTGTTTGGTGATCTGTCATATTTTGTTTCTTTTCTGCTGCTGGGTTTTTATCTATGGCTGCTGCTGGGTTTTCTGCCTTAAGCCAAGTGTATAGGGTTCATTTACACAAAGAAAAAGATGCGCTTAAACTGGCCAACGCCATCTGAAATGTCCCAAAACATAAAAAAATAAAGAAAATACACCAGCTATGAACTACAAGAAGCACCAACCCTGCAAGAAACGCAGCATTTGCAACTAAATGCATGAATTCGACACACAGAGGTGCATTCATACCTTGTGATGAGAGTAAATGAGGCAAATAGACATCTATATTAATTTATTTGAGCCACTTTATTAATTAATGACACTTGGTTTTGTTTTTAAGTGATTTCTTTAACCACCAAACTCCCACTAAAATGAAAACGTAACACTAAACAAAACAAAGCAGACATGAATCATCGACAGCCCAGTCAATGAAAGGACAAAAAAAAATAAAAATAAAAAGGAGAGGAGAATTTAGTCACATACTCCAATCTGACTAAGGGCCAACCTCGACTGTTTTGGAGATGAAAGGGACACAAATTGTGTTGGACAACTGGAACAACGATTGTGCACCGTAGAGGGTTTAATGTCAAAACAGCGGTCTGGAAAACTGACAATGCACACCAGCCAGAGGCCCCGAGGCATACTTCTTAGAACTGCAGTCATAATACTGCCTCCACAGCAGCAGCACACTGAAACCCTTAAATAGTGCGCCGACTGAATTCCTCCGATTATCGAGTGTGACCTCGCGGTGCCGTAACCCAGCAGTGACTCTGCTGTATTTGTGTTTGATTGTTTCATTACGTCTGCTTCCACATTCCCGTGTCTCAGCCCGGCTCGTGTCCGTTCAGTGTGCAGAGCATCTGATTGACGACGGGAGCGAGGATTTAATTATGCATATTGAACTGATGCAAGAATTAAACGTGATGCCTGTTCATCACGAGCGTTAGCCTTCACGAGCAGCAAAAGGCCGTTTTCTTCCTAAAACAGCTGAGTGGTGTTGAATCGCAGCGAGCCCCGCGCCCCGGTGACTTACACACTGATTTATTCAGTCATTACTGTGAGTGATCGGCCCTTCAAAACTCTCCTCTATTATCTCCAGATGGGATGACGAACCATATTTCATTCTGATTCAAGCCTTTACTGCGGTGATTCAGGGTAAAGACCACCTGCCTGTAACTCAAAGAGGCACCTATCTTTGCCCCACAGCCACACACACACACACACACACACACACACACACACACACACACACACACACACACACACACACACACACACACACACACACACACACAAGCATGTACTGCAAAGATGAGCATTTCTTACCGTTCTGAATGTCCAATATGTGGTGTTTGTCTAACATCCACCCTCCCATGTTGGAGGCATCCAATTCATAGCCTTGCAACACCGCCGTCCTCTTCTCCCAGAGCACCACATCAAGGCAGGACTCGTATTCATATCCCACTGACACTGAAAGTAATGGCAGCAGATACCCACGGTGAGCAAGGCTACAACCTTTTTACTTGACACTTATAGCAGCAATGAGGCTTGTAGCTTGGAAGGCATTCAGCACATGTTGCGGTTGTTTTATGCTTCTGCTGGTTTCTCTTTGTCTTTTGCAATTCTCACTGGCTGGGATGATTTTAGCAGACCTGTGGGGTTTCTGTATCTCACCTGCACTGTTTGGATTTTATGCGCTCGCCTCTTATTTATCCTGTGTAAATGCAAATGAAGCACAGCGCAAAAGTGCGCGTAAACTGGGGTGAGTTATGTCAACAATAAAGGCTCAGATGGAGCCCATTAAAGTAAACGTTATAAACGCTGGGACGTGGTTAAAGCCACGAGCCGTGAGTGTATCCCTCTGATTGAGCTCCAGTATTTATTCTTCCCCAGAAAAAATATACTTTTTAAAAAAGTTTTACAACTTTGTCAGCAAACTGTTAAGATTTAAGTGTTACTTCATGTACTTATGTAATGTAGCATACAGAAACGCAGCTTTGTGGCACTTAAATTATCATTTAAAAAAATCATAAAAACCGACCACTGTGTTCAAATATAACGCTGTTTTATATTGAAATAGTTAATGTTTTGTCTATTGAGTCCTTGTGGATCTTATTTTTTTTTCTTTTCAGACCACTGCCTCATAGGCAATATTTTCATTCTTGCACAGCTGCTGAAATATCATACATGCAAAAACAAACAAGTCAGCAAAAATGCAATGGCCTTCAAAAATGCAGCACTGGGGGGATTTCAGGATTTCACACCAACTGCTACATCTTTATTGCTCGTGGTAACAAAAGCAGTCCCCAGCTAAATAATCTTCAATTGAAAAACAAGTAAAATCAATCTCTGAAAGTTCAGCCGGGGTTCAGCGCCTGAAGGCGTCCGACGGTGAACCCGTGCTTGCACAACATCTTTAGTGGGGAGCTTCGCAGCAGGAACTCACCCACAGCCTCTGCCAGGCCAAAGACCTTCTGATTGTAGGCGTCTGTTTTATCCCAGATGAAGGTGTAGGAGAGGTCGGGAAAGGCTGGGAAAGACTTCTGGAACTGACGGCCCATGACGGCCACCATCAGGTGCACTTTCATCAGGCCAAAGGGGAGGCGGTCCTGGGTCAGGAGCACCTTGAGGATGGGCTTGTAGCCAGCTGCCCTGGAGCTCAGATAGACCAGGTTGAGGTCGCTGCCTGGTATGGCCACTTGCTCATGAAGTACCTGTGATTTTAATTAGCAGTCAGACTGATGCCAGAACACAGTGTGAACAGTAGACATTAAAAAAACCACAGCTAAAAGGAGCAGTGGGAGTGTGTGTTTAACTTCCAGAATGACCCTAATTACAGTTTATAAAGTTGCTGTGCAATCTGCAAACACACCAGACTGCACTGGTGTGTTTGCAAATGGGGTTTGCTCCACAGGCAGTAAATGAATCCTTTATTATTAGAGAGAAAATGAATTAAATAGCATAATACTAAAGCCTGAGCAGTCTCAGTAGCTTTTTAGAGAGTCTCGTTTTGCACCTGAAGCTGCAGTTATGCAGAAACACACCGATTCGCTTGTCTCAGCTGAAACGTAACACAGATATATTTTGTTCTGACTTAAAAAGCAAAAGGCTGCAGTCACATTTTGCAGTTTGTTGATTTTCAACTGTGATTGTACTGAACTGGCTGCAGACCAAATCCAGAGGCTTGTAACCAGAGAATTTATTTATCGCTGCTGCTGTGACACAATTTATTGCTTCGTATTTGGGGAGATGCTTCAATTCAATAAAGGGCCAAAAGGCGGGCTGGAAGGCCAATCTCACTGTTTAAAATAAGCAAAGCAAGCCATGGTGGAGTGAAGATAACCACATCATTAGTTTCACCACTACATCCTGTAACGCTGGGATCAAACTAGGGTCAACCTGTCGTTCCAAACAGTCAGATATGAGGTGAACTTTGTGATTGGCTGTAAAAACCTTTTTAATGCGACGCCTTTGGGTCACCTCTGCTCACCTGTGTCTCGGGGATGATGGGACTGTCCTCTGAGGAGGTTTTATACAGAGTGGAGAGTGGTGAGGCCAGGATGAGGGGGTTGGGCCTGACCAGGCCCGTTAGGTAACAGCTGGGGATGTCGTTCTCCTCCCGCTTCATCACCACGGTGTCCATCACGTGGAAAACGTTCCAGGGCAGCCACACCGTTCGATGCAACATGGGGAACGGGGCTCGCTCATAGCTCAGCGTCAAAGAGGCGCCGCCATTGGCCAAGAGGTCAAACCTTAGAAATGCATTGAAAAATGTTTTAAATAGGACAAACTAACAGTTCATTTTCAAAAAGTAGGCATCTGGAAAAGCTTTTGCTATGGTTTCAGTCTTAAATTAATTTCTGTGGCTACAATTTCCAATTGTTTACAGTAAATACTTAACAAAATAACATTTTCTTTACAAGTATGAGAAATAACAAGCTGCTAGCTTGTAGCTATGAAATGATTTAGCTTCCACACCAAGATAAAAAGCGATGAAAATGTTCCTGGTGGGTTCAAATGAAGGCAGCTGGAATTCTTTGGTTCTTTGAAGTTGTTTCGCTTTTTGAGCTTTGTCAGTTCTAACTGAAATATGTGAGAGTCAAGCTCATAAACTGTAGCTGGCTGTTGCTGCTTAACGAGCTGAAGCTGCCTGTAAATCACCCCCACCCCCTGAGAAGTCGTTGATGTTAGGCCCTGATGCCCCCCCTCTCTGTTTAATGTAGGTCTTTCCCCCACTTTAAACAGAGGGCTAGACCTCAGGTTTCCCCGTTGTAGCAC
Source organism: Callopanchax toddi (assembly GCA_006937965.1). NCBI lineage: Eukaryota > Metazoa > Chordata > Actinopteri > Cyprinodontiformes > Nothobranchiidae > Callopanchax > Callopanchax toddi. Next base: position 2,858,064 of record SSNR01000017.1, read on the forward strand.
CCACAATGCAGCTCTGCACATGATCCCCAGGCAGTTTCAGTCTAACTCACACCTTCCTGTATCTGACCAAAGCAACTCAAAGAGGACCAGTCCAAGACAACTGGGCCTAACAACATCAACGACTTTTCAGGGAGGGTGATTCAGAGAACCAGCTATCAGCTTGACTCTCTAATATTCCAGTCAGAATGGAAAAAGCTCCTCGGATGAGAAGTGAAACGTCTTCAAAGAACCAGAGAAGTTCAGTTGCCTTCCTCTGAACCCACTAGGATTACCATGACGGAATGACAGAATCTTCACCAGCACAATAAAAGTGAGTTTCTATTGCATTTTGGGCCCAATGGGTTCCCTTACAGAAAAAAAAATACATGAACTTCACATGTGGGAACCACATGTGAAAACTTGAAAGTAATATGTTACAAATGAAATACATGTAAACATGTTCTTCCATGTTTCCCATGTGAATTTAAAAAAATTTAAAGCACATATTCTGCACGTTTCCCCACATGATTTGGAACATTTTAAACATGTCTATGTGATCCCATGTGCTCACATGTTTTTCTCAGATGACATGAAAAACATGTTCAAGGGATCCGAAAGAAGTCCCGAGTCTAAACTAGTACCTGTAATTCCTTTGCGTTACTTTTTATTTTCACTTGCAGTCGATATGTTTACTGAGGTCAAAAAGCAGAATTAGTATCACTAGTATCACTACTGATGAGTTTTAAAGACTTTTTTCTCACAATGCTAGTTGTTACCATTCACTTACAGTGTTTTACACTAAGCTAAAGCTAAAGGAGTACTGTTGGATCAGGATAACAGCTGGGCTGGTTACTAATTGTTTTTGCCCACTGATCTAACTATGAGGAATTTGACAACAGACACAAAAGAAAATCACTTTCTGGTGAAGCATCCCTTTAAAGTCACGTGGTTTTTCCATAAGAGATATAATATAATGTGAATTCATAACAACTTAGTGGAATATTGTTGAACTTTTTAATCAAACATCCCCATAATTTGGATATTTTTTTGTTTAGTAGCTTATTTTTTGATAAATTCACTGCATGCTTCTATAAGAAATGTGGACTTTAGAGTTAAACAGTTTTACTTGTTGATAACAACAAATTGAGGTGTGTTTTTTTTTTAAGGAATGCTGCCTCATTCCAGAAAGACATATCTTCTTTATTGAGAATTTATCATTAAAAAAGAAAGAATTCAGATCTTACACTAATTTAAACGACCAGGGATTCATGGGGTTTTATGTACTGGAACACCAGATAACTCTGAGGAATCATGGGTAAAATATTAAGATAAATAGGACAAAATGAAATGCTGAATTTCAGATCTCTGACATTTTTTTTTCCAGCTGTTATTTAATTTGGGGGGATGTATTGAATCATCTGACAATTTATTGAAATAAACCATGTGTGAAGATTAAAGGAAACAAGGTTAATAACTAACTGACATAAGAATTGTGACCCTGACTAGAAAATGCTTTTCATCTAACACATCAAACGCTAAAAAGATTGTAAACCACTGGTTTGATCACTAACAATACGCTGCATTTATTAAACTTGCTGCAGCCAGTTTCTAGTATAAAAAATCAAATAAAAGGGTATCAGAGAAATGTAGGCCGCGTTCTATTAATGTAAAATGATGTGAAGTGGAAGTGTACAGCTTCATATTGATGAAGCGATAAAACCAAATTGTGTTCACGACAAAATTTCTAGTAAAAGCACATTTATGTAATTGTTTCTCCATTTGGTTTATTACTGATATAAATAAAAGGCAAATGTTGCATTTTTTTTTTTTTCACTGAATTTGTTTCAGGGCCATTTAAACAGAGAAAAGTTTTCCATACGAAATCAGCGCCATCCACTACAGTCTGAGTCATTTTCATTCACAGAATCTCATTTATGGCTTTTGCTCAGCCAAGCATGATGCAGGCAGAAACTTTATGGCTGAATTTGGTTTGGAGGGGTGAGTCTTGGGACTTTCCCCTGGTGAACTGGTGTTAATTAGCTCGACATTACTCAGGGAAAAGTTACTGGTTTGGAAATGAAGGGCGAGTCTTTGAAGTGCTGCTCTATATATTCGGTGAGCTCCGCCACCCAGGGGGTACAGCATCTGTGTGGTGACATTGCGTACATTCTCCACGCACAAAGGCGCGCTCACACATCTGAATGTTCACGCACGACCCCCCGCGCGCGCGCACCCACGCACGGATCCACACACGTACACACCCGCCAACAGCCAAGCTGTGCAGCTGACCTAAAACAGCTTCCTTCTCAAGCTCTCTCCTCTTTTGGGCAGTGGGGAGCTCACAGCTGCAAGAGGCCAGGCTTTGATGCTGCACCCCCCACCCCCACCCCCACCCCCACTTCTTAACACACTGAGCGGATCTGTTGGCTAACCAAGTGTGATTATCCCCTACCATTTATCACGCTCCTTGTCAGAGAGTTACAGGGCGGAATATCTGAAGAAATCAGCTAATCCTCAGCTATATGGGGACCCGAGGATTGTGATTCACAACAACAGCTGTACAATTCTCTGCCACTCAAAGAGCTTTTGATTCCACACTGGAAACACATCAACACGGCCTTTATCTGCTGAATATGAACCAGAACCCGGGTTCATCATTTTGACAACCGTCTGAACCCTTCCAGTGAGATATGTGACATGCATTTTCCCCGTATGTGTTTGCACTGCCATTATTAAGGACCTATCTGTGGTAATAGCAGGAGAAGGTCAGACAGTAATCCCATGTTTTACTACTCCACGGGCAGATTGATTCTGCCCTTGCTGATTCAATGCATTTTAAACAGCTTGGTCCCAAAATGGCCTCCATCACAGGGGCATTTGCATGAGGAATTGTTCTAAAACACGATGTTCTGCTGGTTTGATTCACTGAGAGAAGTTTTTGGACAACTGCAGGACAATTCTCACTTTTTCTCAAGTTTCCAGCACAATAGTAACACACAGGTTGAACCTCAGGAAACAGACACCAGTGAGACAGTGTGCTGTCCTACATTCTGCAGCTACAGATGTTCATGTGCACGGGGAACCCCTTACATGCCATCTTGCCGGGTGATGGTGTAGCCGTACTGCGGGTAGTGCGGGAAAGACACGTTGACTCCAATCAGCGGCGTCCCATCTCCTGTTAGAACCTGACCCCGGATGACTGATGCCAAGCTGTGTAGGCAAACAAACAAAGAAAGGGCTGAGTAAACAAACAATGCCAGTCGGTGTCAACAGCAGCCACTGCATCAGCACTGCTAACAACTGTCATGTCTTTGCCAGCGGCATGAGGAGCGAGGTATGATTTACTGACCATTAGGAACACACACATGTCAGCGGTTGTTACTCATGAAAATGTCAGCTCACAAAGCCGCTCACCGAGTTAGTTTACTGCTTTTAAAAACCCATAATTCACACCGAAGAGGGTTTCTGGAGCATATTTCTTTGCACATGAGTTCCTGGGTTTTTTAACATTTTTATTGTTATTTTGACAGGATGCGCCCTTCAGTGAATTTTATGACTCTTAAGGCAACTGACTGTATAACGCCATCTCAGAAAATAAAGATTAAAGAGCACATGTTGGTTTCCTTGACTATACTTATATAGTTTGATGTTGAAAAGCATAAAACATTTCTCAAACTATAACTGAAGTGAGCTTCTGTGGAACAATTAAGAACAATTTATTTACTTTCTTCAATCCATTAGGAGTTAATTCCTGAAAGAAGGGACTCCGTGCTGCTATTTATGCTTGCAAACAATTACAGAATCCATGTAAACATAAAGTGCAACAGTGTTTTTTTGCATGAACTTTGCAGAAATCTGTTTTAAGACAGTAGGAATCCATTCAGACCCGTTTGTCAATCCAGTTAGAAGTAATGTTTTTTCCCAAACAGGCGTTTTTTTGAAAAGCTGATTACAGTATAAAATAAAATAATATAATAAAAATTTAAATAGAACCCCAAACTATCCATTTTAAAGCTCCTGTCTCTTTAAAATCCCATAAACTTGGAATTATCTAACAAGATAACGACTTTAGCTTCTGTTTGTTTATTTTCCTCTAGATTTGAAGCTTTAACTGTGGAAATGATTCACAAGCATAAAGTGTATTTTTCTAAATGTAAATAAAAAACCTGAATATTACCAGAGTTTTTGTTATGGTTGCTATAATATCTGACTCATCACAGGAAGATCAGACCTTTCCTGACACGTCTGCCCTTTTTTTTTTTTTTGGTGTTAAGTCAATAATTCACCTGATTGCTTCTTTTGCTCTTTCTATTCAATTCTGAGACACAAATACCACCACGTCTCAGGAGATGGTTCACAGTAAATGCATGCAGCAAAGCATGCATAACTATGTGAATCAGATGCTTTTTGCAGTAGTAGTAATTAACATAAACATGGGAACATTTTCCTCTTAATATCTTTTTTTAAATGTTGACAAACTGCACCAGTTTAGAGAAATGCTGTTTGGCTGGCAGAGCCAAATCAGTGCAAACGTTCCTTTGGGAGGGCTTCGTGAATTAAACCGAGGTGTAAAACCCTAATTTGCACCTGCATTAGATGCACGACGCTTTTGAGCATCTGGGCCTCAGTGTGCTTGGACTGGTCAGCTGGTTTAGGGCATTGCTGGGTTTCACATGACGTAGCGTTGACGTCACCAAATGCAGATGGGGGCCAGGAAGTAACCGCCGCTGCACAGAACCCTATTGTCTCTGTTGACTTGGCTTCAAAATGCCCAAATTCTGTGTGGTCTACGGTTGTTGCAACCGCTCTAATCGGGAGAAAGACCTTTTTTTGTGTGTGTGTCCCGATAGTCGTGTGCCACAAAGGACTTAATTTCAAAAAACTTACTGAAAGAAGACAGCAGTAATCTCCATCTAAAGACAAGAGGCACAGAAACGGACAATGCTAGAGTTTGCAGCCATCGCTTTCTAACAGGTAAGGGTTTACTAAATGTTATTTTCTAGTATTTTAATGAACATTTACTTAGAAACACATCTATAAAAATGGCAGTACGAGATAGTTTGTTATGTCGATTGCGTCAACGCTGGGTAAATCCTCCAGAATGTATTTAAAGTCAGATTTTTTTAGAACTATATGGGTCATAACCTAAATGAAGATGTATTTTTCACGATATTGTGTCTGTGCCAGCCCATTTAAAGCCTTATTATAGCTGATTTCATCCATTGCGCTGTGTTTTGTTGGGGCGCAAAACACTTCCTGCCCCCCATTTGCGACTTCCGGGTCACGTGAGTGAAACCCAGCAATTGGCAGACTTCATGATATGTATATAAAATAAAAATCTGCACAGTCAGGCAGCTGAGGAGTGCTCCTGTTTGGACGACAAGTCATTTCTTTGGTGAGAACTTTTGGCTTTGCTACTCTGCAGACTTTTTTAATGCACAATTAGCTCCAACAACACACAAAGACTGACAGATGAATTGCCAGTCAGCAAAATAAAGTTGGTTAATGAAGTGTGCAATACACTAAGCAGTAAGGCTTTTAAATGAGAAATATCAGTGAAATATTCAAACGATTGTTATGACTCTGACCCTGATGAATTATTTATTTTATGAATTGCATCTGAAGGAGGTGCAATCCAGGCGTCATTATACCGGGAAGTATTTTTTTGCTCTCAATAAGAGCCTTTTGTCATTGTCATACCAAAGTTTGACGCTAGCAAGCGTGATAAATATCAATGGAAATACATGTGATAAAAAATAATGTCGACAAGAACGGCGTTCCAACAACTCTTCAGCTCTGTTACCCTCTCGATGTAAGAAGCTGAAATACTCAGTGGCTGGTGTGTCAAGAGACACTTTACAGCAATTCAGAACAACAAAATGCAACGCTGGAGGCAAACTGTTGCAAAGACATTTTGAAAAAAAAGAAAGAAAAGAAGTAATACTACAACATAAAAAAAGGATAACCAAGAAGGTTTAGCAAGGTGAAGTCATGAGGAGAGTGGATGTGAAGGATAATTTACATTCGGAGAGTGTAAAATGTTCTGCTGTGGGAAGTCAGAATGTGAAGGTTTCTGTAGAAAAAAGGGAAAAAAATAAAAGAGATTTTCAAAAAGCATTTTCCTTTTTTCTTCCATTATTTTTGCAAACATCCACACCCTGCGGCTGCTTTGTGTAACTCACCCCCTACTGCTGGCCAAACATTAATGCCACTTGAGCAGATAGGGGGGTTAAATACTTCACTTCAGGACACCACTGCGGTAGTTAGTCTTGCGTATGGGAGAGCATTACTCATTCACTATCCCCACTCATACTATTCCTGCTGGTAAATGGATTTGCTGCTGGTCAAAAGGCTTCTCCACTTCCCCCCTCTCTCACCTGAAAAAACAGTGCTTTCGTTGGCGTTTCGGCTTTATAAATCACAGACGCAGAAGATTCATACATGATTTAAGACCCCGATATCCCCGACCATTATTCAACCCGACTGCAGGGCCTTCAGGTAGAACTTGTCTAACACTGATTCCCATTCCTAAATTCATAGGTGTGAAGCAATTTGTTAAGTCAGTCCTGTGTTCGAAGGTAAGAGGGAGGTAGACATATTTCTCCATCACCGTTTACTAATTCGCCACTTCTGAGCCACAGAGTGGAATTTTAAAGGCGTTCCCGCTGCATTTGTCACCGGTGGGCAAAAACCGCTCATTTTGCCACTTTATCTCCAGGTCATTACATATATGAGACAGGGATGATCAACAGCTTGAGCGGTTCTCCTATTTCTCTGCCGCTCTGCGCCTCGCACAACCGTCTCCCATCGTTTATTTACTGGCTCAAAAAAACAAGGCCACTTAAGAGCTCCAGCAGAGGCTCACTCTTTATTCCCTGCGTCTCTATTAATCTTTTGAGAGGCAGACGGATGATACAAGAACTGAAGCCCAAAAAAAAAAACAAAAAACAAACTAACACCACCTGCTGAAACTCCAGAAATGAATCATATAATGCATGCATTCTTATCTGTCATTGTCCCACACTGGCTGCAGAACAACACCATCTGAAAACCCAGTGGGAGACTTGTGTGGGGACATGTGATACGGCTGGGGAGCTATTGTGGAGAAGGCTGGGAGGACGTGGGGGGGGGGTTGCACTACACCACAACACATGTTTTATTCTCTGTGCTATGGAAGAGACAAGTTTACTGCCGAGTTCTGAAACCAGACCGCACACTGAAATCCGCTCCCTTTCTCTCAGCGCCTACAATGGCTTCGATGGAGGAGAAAAAAAGGGAAAGAGGAGTGACCTCTAAGTATTTCCAATTTCTGTTCTGTTCCACATCAGGCACTCTGCGACGAGGTTTAAACAGTCACAACTGCTGAGGAAAAAAAGAAAAAAAAAAAGAAAAAGGAAAAGTCTTCTTTATCGGCATTGTTGCAGTGATTCAAAGACTTCTTTAGAAAGTATATTCAGCAAAGACTGCCAATAAATTATTCACCTTATAACCAAAATGATCCTTAAAAAAATGAGCTTTCAAACAAACTCCACCACTACTAAGTTCTACTTTATATATATATATATAAAAAAAGTATTCATGCATGCAGAAAGTATTTGCGCAGCTCAGATAAAAAAAGGTTATTAATTTTCACAAAGTTATGGGCGCATGTGTTTGAAGAGCAACTAAAATTCTGTTTTTTTTTTTTTGGATATAAAACTAACTTTTGCAAGAAGATAAAAACAAAGCAAATGAATTTTTTTTTTTTTTTTGCAGAACGGAGCTAATGCTACAGCCAGACATGAAATCGACAGTAAGCTGAAGACAATGAGGAGGAGGATTACTGAGAACCCGGCTAAGGGGAATTGTCTCATTCTATATTTTCAGTAAAGCATGCTATTTACATAAGGATTACTTTAAACTGTTGGATGAAATAATCCCAAAGTCTTCAGCACACAGTTGGTAATCTTTTTCCTCTCCATCAATCCCCAAAAAACTTGTGATTCTGAACAAATGTGGTGTAAAAGTTAAATTTTTTATGGAAAACATAATTGTTTCAATGGTTTGCACTGATGTAGCACAATCGTCTTTTTTTGTCTGACATCTTTTTGTGCTTTTGTTCAAACGCTTCCCTCGGATAACCACCCTGAAGTTTCCTACAAGTTAAATAAAGATATTTTAGAACATAAGAGGATGTTTTTCCCTATAAATAAAAATAAAACACTGGTATGTATTCAGTAAGGCTGTCATGAGATGAGAGATTATTTAATTATGTTCTGTAATTACGGTAATCTGATTAATATAATTTTTAATCTCACCTAATAAATTGCTGAGGAAAGCCTTTATCTTGAGGTATTTTCATTTAAATTCATTACATTTTAAAATGTAAAAGCTCTGCATTGGTCAAATAGGCCTTTACTGAAGGTCAGCTGTTGTTCTTCCAACCCCTCATACAACCTCCTAAAGCTAAACTTTCCCTTCAAATGGGCGGGGCAGCCATCTACGAAGCATTTGACGTGACTCTTTGCTAACGTTTGTGAGGATGAGCGCTCCCGTGGTTTTTAAAGGGCGGGGGTGGGCTCAGGTAGCCAAAGGTGCTTGTGATTGGCTCTGTCCACTAAAGAGGAGTGGTCTTTTCCCTTCTTGACGTCAGCAGGGGGAACATTTTGAAACCACCTGTTTTAGCATTAGCTCAAAACACATTTCACAAAAATGAGAATGAGGAAGTTAAAACAGTGAAAATATTTACTCACTTTCGGGTCTCAGACACAGTCTTTGTTACTGATATGACTGTAAAAAGATTTTTAGAAAGACAAGTTTGCATAATACGGGACCTTTAACAGACTTGAACAGATGCAGATATTTTGGTCAGTTGCAACAGCTCTCTTCAGGCTGGGGGGGGGGGGGTGTTTGCAAGCACATGTGTCACTGAGCATCCTCGATGGTTTGAGCACTCCTTAGCTGCGCCCAGCAACAGGAAGTGCCAATTAGAACGAGCCACTGTGTGACCGGCCTGTGCCAATCCACAGTTACCAACGGTCCACTGGAAAATTCCCCGTTCCCGTCGGCCCATTGGCCAGTCCATCGGTGGCTCTGTTAACCCGTCTTCTTCCACTGTGTTTATCAGCCTGCAGTTCATCGCTGTCCACTTGGCAAGAACGTTCTTCAGCCTGTCGGTCTCTGACCTGCTCATCTGCAGGTTGTTCTCCTCCAGTTTAGTGTGGTAAAGAACTTTGTTATGGTTTGCTAAATTGCTAACGTCTTTGCTGCTAGTGTTAGCCGTAGTTGCACTCACAACTGGGTGCTTTGTGTCTCTGCAACTCACCGCTCCTCACCTCACCCCTCTCACTACAACAGAAGCCCACATGCAGAAAAGGTAAAGATTAAAAATGAGATTACATGATTAAAAACATAATGCGCTAAATATGGCTGTAATTATTCATCGCAATTAATGCAATAATTTGACACCTCAAGTGTTCAGATAAACAACAAAAAAATCAGCTGACACTTTTACGAAGCAGCAATAATTTTTTTTTATCTGAAATGTTTCCTGTTTCGCAAACTCTTCACTGCTAAGTGCATATTCATGACTGCAAAATCAGATCTTCTGTGTGGAAGATTTTACTTTCACAAACTATTTTAATAAAAAGATTTAAAATCATGTTTTAGATAAATTGGAATTGGTCAAAAATTGGTGTCAGGGCTGAGCAACAAATCAGAAATCAGCATCGGCTCTCAGAATCGGTGCATCTTCAGTTAAATGTTTAAAACATGAAATATACTTTTTAAAAATAGTCCTAATTTTAAAAAAACAAGTAAAGCTGAGAGAGATTTGTTTAGCAAACAGCAACAAAATGTATCAACCTTGAGGAAACATTTTTAAACTTCCCACTGATGTCGGATTGGCTGACAAAATCAAGATGGAGCACTTTGAAACTTAAAAGGTCAAAATGAAAAAAAAAAAAAAACAGCACCTTCATGAGTTTGGAACAAAGGAGAAATCAGAACGAAGGCTGATCAGTTCTACACTTCATAATAACATCGATGTGGACTTTTAATTCATTTTTCATGCAGAGAAAACTTAGAAAACAAAGTTCTCTCCGTTTGATGTTCTTCTGTTTAAAGAACAGTTTCTGGCAAGTCAGGCTTCCTCACCAATATCAAAGATATTTATATCTAAGAGTTCCTCCCTCAGATCTACAAATGCTCTCTGTGGTGGTCGGCCTGCTGATGATAATATATAGGCATATAAATATATATTCCTAACATATATGGTATATTTATTGACTCTGAAAATAGCCTCTTTTTCTGATTTATGAAAAAACTTTCTGTTAACTAAACACCCATGGTTAAAGTATCATGAGAGCAAAGCAGCAAATAAACTCTTGAGTAACTTGTCACCTGATAAAAGTGTTCTGGCAGCCAAACGGCTGTAAACAAACTTGACTCTGCAGACAAATACATGTGACAATTGTGACGTTTTGGCTGCGCAAATACAGGTGCCTCCTTCAGCCGGGTAATTAGACGGCAAACAGCTAACGTGATCCAAATAATTAAGGCGGTAATGAATTCAGCCGCTCACCTGCCGTTGAAGGGATTATCTCCAGGTATCACATGACTGCCACTGGGACTGATCAGGAAGCTGACCCGGTCATAAAAATTCTTCGGCGGGGGCTGGTTGGCTGCGCTCTGGCTTTGGCCGACGACTGAAGTGGGGTCAGCTGAGCCGCGACAGTAGGTCTGACCCTGGCAGGAGATTTGAGAGCAGCAGTCTGGGTCCATGCAGTCAGTGAGCCCGTCTGGGAGACAGCAAGGAGACAGTCAAGACAGGGAGGGAAAAGTTTGGTTGACCTAGATACGTTAAGGTTTTCGCAAAGGAAAATTAGGCGCATCCAACACGGCGTTAAGCTCCGTTAAGCACGGATGACGCCTTACATGAACTTAAGTGCATTAAACTGGAGCAAACGTCTTAAGAGTGACGCCGCGTGAATTTTTCAAAGTGCCTCGCACGAACTTCCAAAGTTCTGGGTTTGATCAGACACAAGTGCAGTTCATTAGATCTCAACCTCTCTTTCTAATTGATCTACTGTAGATTTTAAGCCTGCTGCTTAACAATCTGCTCTGCTGCTGTATTTGCATATTCCTTCCACTGATGTTTTATGTATGATTGATTTGTTTTGTTTGTCTGCAGTGTCACCAAGGGGCCACATCAAAAGCAATTTCCTGTCTGGTGCAATCGGAGTTCCACACAAGTTTCTTTTTCTTTTCTTTTTTTTCCCGTCAGAGGCTAAAAGACGATTTGTACGAGGCGTTGACTCCTTCTTACCTCCCTCGTTATCCTTGCCATCAGAGCAGAGCGTTTCGGTCGCGACGTCGCAACCGAGCCCTCTCCATCCTGACTGGCAGATGCAGTGCCAGACGTTCTGATCCAGGACGCACCTCCCATTGTTGTTGCACAGCCCGGGGCAGCCGTCTGTCAAAACAGCACGCGCGGGTCAGAAACAGCCGAGCGAATAAGAGCGAGGAGATCAGAAGAAGGAGGGAGCAGAGAAGACGAGAGCAAAAAAAAAGGGGCATATAGAGTGAAAAAAGGGGGCAGAGGGGGGATAGAAATGATAGAAGACAGGAGTGAGTGAACATACAGTACGATACACCTGGGGAAGGGGGGAGGCTGTGTGGAGTTACAGTCGTTTCACATGAGTTACTGGTACAACTAGAAGAAAAGGAAGAAGAAGAATCCTTTATTTTTCCCTTAACTGGAAAACTTATGAAATATACAAAAGAATGAGAGGGTGAAACTCGCTGTGCCTCTGATTTGTTAATCTAATAAGAGATGATGCACTTTATAGGATTTATACTGAAACTTCAATGGGAGGTTGTTGGGGTTTTTTTTTTTGCCTGAATCTTTAGAGGGTAGCTTGTCCCAGAGTCAAATCCACAGATTTTTATTGTAACTTTACAATTTTAAGGATTTTCTGTTGTTCAAAGTTGAACGCAAAATTAAATTCTAGAGGGTGAACATCCTTCCAGCGGGGGATTTTTTTATTTATTTTTTCCCCTGCAAATATTTAGAGCAAGGAATGTCTCATTGCTGATGTTGGAAACACTCATGTGAAGTAACGGCAACATCAAAGGGAAGAGGAAGTATATATATATGTAAATAGGGGGAAGTGGGAGAAGAAGAAGAAGAAGAAGAGGAGGAGGAGGAGGAGGAGGTCAAGAGTCTCCACATTTACAGAAAACAGTGCACTTGCTGCCAGATCGCATTCCTTCTAATGGAGGGTGAAGACAGGGAGCCGAAACATGACTAAACCACACCAGTTCTGGGCGTTTAATCTGGCAGACACAGGGACAGTGTGTGGTGAGGAAGGGGGGGGGGGTGGGTGAAGAAGGGACCGTGGAGTCTGGTGTGAGACTTGTTCGGACGGACAGGAGATGAGGGGACATATTGGGGAGAGGAAGGGGAGCAGGATCACAGCAGAAACATTATGATCGACTCGGACATAAAACAGGTGTATATACGCCGTGCTAGGAGAGACAGAGAGCAGGGAGGGATTGTTCATGACAATCTCCCTTGTGGGGGTAGTGGTTCAATTTACCTTTATATCCTATCTTGACTGCTCCTATTACACAACCGAGGAAAGGGAAACATTTGGAAAAGAAAATTACTTATCTCTGTGGTGGCAGTGTGCTAAGACTGGCAAACACATTTACTTAAGAATCAGTGGCAAAAAAGAGGAAGGAAGAAGAAAAAAAACGGTGTCTGGCACTCAGCTGCCTGCAAACGTGGCTTTAATATTTAGAGCAGGTTGTTTTCTCCAACATCATTGTTGCATGTCAGCTTTGTCTCGACGTGCATTTGTAAATCACAGCATTTTACGATGACTGAGCTGCAGAGTTAACACTAAGCATGATATCACTATAAGAGAGGGAAGACTCCTCAAAGGGTGCACATTTCAAACAGATATAAAAAAAAACAAGGGCGTTTAATTAAAAAAAAAAAAGAAACAAAGCATCGTATAGTTTTCATGCAAAGTGAAAAGTGTCTTTTTACCTGATACTCTGGAATCCAAGGCTACATGTAAGCCAAGAGGGAGTCGAAAAGAGACAGAGAGGCAGGCAGACAGGCATACAGACATAGAATAGAGGAGAGAATGGATATAAGACAGAGTTAGGCAAAAGAATAAATATAGAAAGAATCAAGCAGAAAATCTATTTGAGAGGAGAAAAGAAGAGAGAGAGAGAGGCTACATATTTGCAGGAGCTTCTTTAGTTTCACTGCAGCAAAGTGGAAAAAAAGATGCAGCATTAAAAAAAAACCTGACTATTTATCAATTAACACAGAGGGTGATTAATCAGAAATATAGACGTCTGCGTGGTTAGGATCACATTCTTCTTCTGTTAAAAGGCCTTGGATGGTGAACACGTTTCTGTCTATAGAAGCAACATAAATCAATTCAGCAACTCAGTAAAATATTCATTGTTAACACTCTCCATCTGTTTGTGCTTTGCCAAAACAAGAGAGGCCAACACACACACACACACAAAAAAAAGACCACACTGTTTCTCTTCCTGTTTGAGATTTGTAACACTCTTTGTTTTTGGACCCTGTGAGTCAGTTTCATCTGGGTCTGAATCAAAACATTTCACTGTCTGCTTGTCAGCGTGTGTACGGGCTCAGCGTCTAATATGAATCCTGTATTTTTTAAGATTCCCCCCCCCCCCCCCCC
>SSNR01000017.1:2871761-2928942 GCA_006937965.1 Callopanchax toddi
CCCCCCCCCCCCCACCATCTCTACTTCAGCGATTTTACGCCAAGACGAATCAAAAACACCTTAGCGGTCGAGCTGCAGTGCTGAGAAAGCAGCGACAATAGGGTAAGCCTTGCATATAAAACAGGATCTCGATGCTCGTGAAAAAGAATGACCAGGGAAGTGCTCCATTCAGGCTCTGACCATGTAATGTGATTAAAAGGCGCTTTGTGCAAATGGCAGTTATTCAGGGTTTGAAAGACAAAATAAGCTCCCGGTTCCTTAAGAAAAGGTAATGCGCCGCCTCTTTATAGCCGCTGCGTCTAAAGCATGGAGTTACTTTTCCTGACGGGAGCCTTGAACGGGATAGAAAGAGAAAATGGACGACGCGCAGGCGGCCCAGAGGAGGGAAAGATTAATAAGATCAGGAATGCGACCTCCTCCAACAACTCCCTCACCGCAATCTCCTCTCCCCTCGGAGATGGAGCTGTGCTGCAGATGGAGCAATGCTTATGAAAGAACTTGTAAATACATAATTAGGGTTCAAGAGTTTGAAGGGCCAGATCTTTGTTTCGCGGGTAACGTGTCGTCGTGGAGAGGTGGGGAATGACACTTGGGGGAATGGTGTTTGATGTGGCGTGTCAGGGTTTAACGACAGGAACTTTGAAAGGGGGTACGATGTGGAGGAAGTCGGAGATAAAGGTCAGTAAGAAGTGGCATCTCAGAACTCATTATCCTCATTAATGCCAGGTGAAGCGCTGCCATTTCGGAAAAAAACGATATTCCAAAGAGGCCTACTCGTGGCTTTTTGGCTCCCTTAATACCTGCCCTTGACTCGCTAATACAAGAAGCCTCTCTTCAGCAGCCTGAATACATAAATCGTTTAGATAAATTGCGAAATTAAGAAGAAATACAAGAAAGGAAAAGTGGCTGAAAGCTGGTCAAACCAAACAATTAAGCTAATTTCTTCTTTTTCCTTCACTAATAAAAATGTTTTGAAGTCCAATCTGCCGCTCGTTGACCTGAATACGCTTTCCTTCACATTCTTTCCTGCTAAACTTCAGAACGTCTTTCAATTTACATACACTCCTTTCCCTGCAGCTTCGCTCTGCAGGCATAGAGGACAAACTCTGATCTGAAGATTATATTTCCATAAGAACCAGCACCTATTTGCCTTTAGAAATGAAAGAACCGAACAGCTAATATGCATTTGGTGGAAAATCAGCATGGAAAGTGAACAAAGCATCCAAACCTTCTGAGGGTTGTAAATGATAAAGTTGAGATGGTGATATTTTATCTTATACATCTCTCGTTTCTTAAACTGCTCGTGACACATTTATCTGTAAATAGGAATCCAGTTAGAGCAGAATGTGAAGTGTTTGGCAGGCAAATGCTGTCTGCAAGAAATAACATATAAGCATTTAAAAGTTTCAGACAGTTACTTGAGGAAATGTTTTCGTTTCTTTTCAGGCAGCGAGTCTGGCTGACCACATCCTGGCTGCACAGTTTGGTTCAGCAGAAACTGGATGGCAAGAAACAGAAGTTTAGCTCTAAAAATATCACTAACAACTACTCATAACTAGTTTGCCAAAGTTGTTAGAAGAGTGTAGGCAGCAACAGAAGTATAACATGATCTAATGACTGAAAACCTTTCAGAGAATACTGACATTCACACTCCAACACTGCCCTTTTTTGCTCGCCAATAAATGAATTTTCCCTCTGCGGTTTTCTCTGGGAAGCGTGTGTAGGTGTGGAGCGCTGTATGTGTCACCGTGGCTCACCGATGGTGCAGTGTTCACCCGTCCAGCCCTGATGGCAGTCACACTTGCCCTCTCGGCAGACTCCGTGGTCAATGCAGCGTGGGTGACAGTCCCTCTGCTCGCATTCCGGTCCTGTCCAGCCTTCTTCGCAGTGACACACACCTCCGATGCAGGACCCATGGGGACCACAGTCCACCACACACACCTCTGTTGCAAAACAGAGAGCCGTTGAGACATGTAGCTTCTGTTGTGTGAAAATAAAAATCTCCCCTTTGGCACTGGTGTATTTTTGCATTCTATGGTTACATCTGCCAGGGGAAAAAAAAAAAACGCTGTGATGTTTGCTGAAAAGTGTTAAAGTGGGTCAATAAGTTTAACGGTAAACAAAACTTGTTTTCAACACTTTTTCTATCAAGTGTCCTATAAGAAATTCTGACTTTGTGTACTTTAAACCAACTGCTTTTTGGTAACATTCTGCAAGTGATGCAACATGTGAAAATGCTCTTTATGCTGGTTTGGATGTCATACATTTCTTCTTCTTTTTCCTCCTTTTCTTTCCTAAAAACGCACAGAGTACAATACACAGCTGACACATGTAATAAAAACCTAAATCTAACAGAAAACCCAAACAAAATGCACAACAGGTACTTAGACACTGTGCACGGTCCTTCCTCCAACTCTAAAGAGAAATGTCATTACCTTTAAGGGATCAGCTAAAAATACAGTCCTTGTAATTTTTCAGAGCTTGACATTTAATTTGCGAGCTGTTTTGCAAAACCCAGCGACAACAGAGTGTCAATCTCAGAGCAACCAACTGGAAATTATCTACAATTGGATAAAACAGGATAAAACGTCCAAGAGAGCATTAAAAAGAAAGGCAGAAGGATGACTCGGATCGCGTCGACTGAAACCAACATTTCTTCAGCAACAAATTCAAGAGAGCCTAAATTATGTTATCAACAAGCTGCTTCAATCCCTGCAACGCCCACCTTCCATCTGAAATAACATCAGTGTTTGCAACATGAATTAGGGATTTGTCTAAATAACTACCCTGGAATAAAAGGGAAAAATAAATAAATAAAAAGAAGAAACTTCTACCAACACATGCACAAACAACAGTTCTCTATTATCACTTTTGTTTGTGCTGCGATCCGTGTGATCATTTTATTTAGTTTTTTTTGGTTCTGGTTTTTATTTACCAGCGTAATAGCAGCAAAATAAAACAAAAAACTTGTCATCACTCAGAAAGCTTGTAAGAATAAAGAACTGCAATTACCGTGTGTGTAAAAGCTTCCACGAGAACCACTCTAATGTCTGACGGAGCCCCATTTACTCGGAGCCTTAGCAGAACGAGGGCTGTGGATTTAAGCAGGTTCTTTTGTTTTGACTCAGAGATGCAGGATGAACATGTTTTCCTTTAGAATGAAGAATTGCAAACACAAGAGCAGCTGTTGTGGATATGTGCTCTTAAGTAAATTCAAATAATTGAATCCAAAATTGGCGAGTCTTTGTAATTTTCTTATGCTAAAGCTAATGCTCAACAAGCTGTTCCTCTTCAAGTGGGGAGACAAAGGGATTTTGATTTCCAGGAAATGAGAGGACCTGAACTGAACCTGAATCCTGATAGAATATATCGATATATTAAATAGCATTCATCGCTGGATGATTATTCACTAATCAGTGTTTCTGAGAGCAGGGAGAACACACATTTTTAGAGAAAAACATCTATTATCACACAGTATCGTACTCTTGTTTCACATTACACAACCTCAGAAATTAAATGTATTTTACTTAAAGTAAAAATTAAAATTACATTCTGGAACTGTTGAGTAAAAATGGCTGCCACAAACCTCAGATACCTTTATACAGGCTGCTTATGGATGCTTATTTGCTTCTTTTAATGACTAGATTTAAATTTTTTTGGTCTTATTACAATTTTTAATTGGCTTATCAAACAAATCCTCATTGACCACTCATAAAAGTTGACTAAACACATCAAATGTTACTGAAAACGAGTGAACGTATCCTGTTTATGTTGCTGATTCAAATAGATTTTGGACCTAAAAACTAGCAAACCGGTGACCCATCAAATCCAGGGAATTTGATGCTTTCCTTTTATTAAGGTACAAGAGCCCAATTATGTTGCAAATCTCCAAAAAATTACTGATTTCTTTGCAATAAAAAAAAGGGGGGGGGGGAATATATATATATATATATATATATATATATATATATATATATATATATGTGTGTGTGTGTATATACTTATATAAACACACATTAGTATCATCTGCAAGGAAATCAAACTGTAGTATTTGTGACACTTTACAAATGCCATTAATGTACAAAATAAAGAGCTTAGGGCCCAACACTGAACCTTGAGGGACTCCACATTTAAGTCCTGAATCTTTATTCTCAATTCATACAAATTGTCTTCTGTTTGTCAAACGACTACTGAACTACTTAAGTGTCGAAAGCTGTTTTTAAGTCGATGCAGACTAGAGACCCACTGTGAACTGTTTGATCTCTTTCTGTCGTGGTCTTTGTTTAACTCCAGTAATGTAAGAGGTGTAGATTTATTTCTTTTAAAGTCAAACTAAGTTTCACTCAGCAAATTATATTTTTCAGTAAAATGATCTCGTTTTTGAACTAAACATTATTCAATCAATTAAGAAATTGGAGAGAGCACTGACACTACTCTGTAAAAGTAAAAAGTACCACGTATATAAAGTAAAGTTACTTTAGCTGTTTCCTGCCACACTGAATTGACATATATGCAAAGTCTTTTTTCTTGTTTACAATTATCATTAATTCCACCACAATCAACAGATGACCTTTACTTCTCTTTGCAATATTAAGAATTTTATTTTTTTATATCTGACCTGTGCAGTTTTATTCTCATCGCTCACATTTCCACCTCTATCAACTTGTGTTTAATTGAAATTGCCAGACTTGGTTCTATATTTCCAATGACAAAAATCTGGTCACTTCAGTAAATGCCATCACATTTTCTGAATGAATGATGTTTCAGGAACTTTTGGTGCAGCTAAAAGACAAAACGGGTCAAATTGGTCCCAAACAGGATGTAGGGGTTCAAATGTTGTGGGGTACGTTTACAGCCCCACAGCAGAGGAGGTTTAGGAAACGGTTGAGTCAAAGCAAATTAACCAGCATCATTTAAAACCCAAATCAGGAATAAATAATCCACTTATTTAGTTCCTGATTTTTACCCCTACTGCTTTGCCCTCACTCATCCCCTCACTGAGCCTCTTTTGACTGTCTGTCTGCTTCAGCTCTCTGAATGGAGTTTTTCTTCGATTGAGGGACCTTGGATGGTTCTGATTAAGCTGAGCAGACACTGTAGAATATTAAGCGTGCCTCTGGAGGGGAGTCATTTAATTCCAAAGGAATACCTCCTTCTCATAGAATCTATGCAATCAATTTTTCATTAGTGCAAAAGTGTTTATCTGCCTTTAACATGCCCCTGACTCAAGCTGGATAGGGGTTGTGGGCGGTCGATCCATGCTACAGCTTGTTAATTAAAGTTTATTTAATTGAAGAAGAACCGCAGCATTAATTACGGAGGAATCCTCCACCCATCCAGATGGGTAAACTCTAACTTTTGGACGGCGCCAAGGCCAGTCTTGTCAGTTCCGTCACCGACAAAGCCTGAGATGTCTTGCTGCGCCGGAATGTTGTGTGTGAAATTTTGAAAGCTTTAAAAGGATGGCAAATTACTTCCTTAAAAAAACAAAACAAAAACGCAGCGAGACACAAAGGAGATCGGAAAAAAAACACTATTCACTAACACAATCATTCTTTGTTTCTCGGGCACCAACCAAACTGGCTACACGCTGCTTCAAAAGGTCTGCAAAGGCATCATCTCAAACATACCGTCCAGACATGATTACGCTTTGATTTTCAGATGACGTTCAGCCAGGAGAAATATATTTGAGTCTTTTATACTAAAAGAAAAGGGGAAAAAAAACCTTGAAACTTCTGTTTTTAATTGTTTGACTCAGTATGTGTTCCTCCTGGGGGACAGCATGCAGAGAAGGAGTCAACTCTGAGAGGAGGAACAGCACATAAATCACCTGAATCTCACACGGATAGCAGCTGGGAGGGGCCAGCCTTTGAACTAACAAGACACCTACCTGTGTCGAAAGACAAAGCCATCAAATACAAAGCCGAGGAACAAATGAAGAGGCTCTGCTGCGTGCAGACGGCAACACGGAATTATCTCCTTTTCTCTGCAAAACTGCTACCCGGGACTCTGGCTCTTCAGCTTTTAAACAAATCTATCTATAAGTTCCAGCACACAATTGTAACATATGCTAATGCAAAAAAAAAAAATCCAAATCACGAGGAGTGAAAGCTTTTGTTAGCTGTGTTTACAATCAGCACGTGATATGAGTGTTGATTACTCGACTTTGAGAGTGTGATCACACTCACAGTATGATTTAATTAGTTCAAAACATATTGAAGAGGCTGTTGTTTTTATTTAGGTTCAGGAAAGCTTTGCATGTGACAGATGTCAGAAATATTCACCTGTTGCCTAAAAATAAACATTACCTCCAACTGTTGAGCTTAAAAGAAACTATTGTTTTGGGCGTAAACAATATGAAATTCAGAAAAATGACACACGGTCTAGACCGACTTGTCCTCAGTCCTTTTGTTTGTTCTACAAACCCTCCGAGCGTGAGTGACTCGCGGCTATCAGATGTCTACATTTGTTTCCTCAAACCCAAGAAAGCCTTTTGTAGTGGATTTATTTTCTGTGGCCGGCTCAGATGACTTCCTTACTGCTATTTGTGGAAGAACTAATACTCCGAGGCATTTCAGTGTGTTAAAAGACATTTAATATTGTTGCTCTCGTCTGAATAGAAGGCTCCCGTTGCATTGCTCCACTGTAAACAAATCCACGCAGTCACAAAGCTCTTTTGTGCTCACGAGGCACTGAAAACAATGTGTCGCTTGTTTATTTTGTTCAAAAGAAATAAGTAAAACTTTACTTGATCTGTTGTAAAAAGAAAAAAAAATGAGGGGAATCTGCAGTCACAAAACACAGCGCTGACAGCACGGGAATTCTGTAAAACTTCACCCCATTCATCACCTCCGGAGCAGACTCGGAATATAAATTACCGAGACGTCGCAAATGAATTATTTTTCACTACTAAGCTGGGAAAAAAGTGAACTTGTGATTGATTCAGAGGCGTCTTTCTGAATTTTTACACTGTAATAAATTGTTCACTAAGCTCACTACATTACATAACGACGCCCGGGATGACGAATAACTTAAACTCTGATTTATTTTTGTCAATAATAAAAAAAAAACTTCAACTCATAATTTCATGGGAACTTGTGCCCCAAACTTAGACAATTATTACCCAACTTTTTTTTTAATAGGACACCCACATGTGGTCATAATGCTCTGTAACTGAGATGTGTTGTTTCAACTTACAGCCTGTTAGCAAAGGCGTGTACATCTGCTGTTTTGGAGACCTGGAGTCTGGCGCAGCAAGGGGGGGAGTTTGTTTGGGATAAATACTGAGAAATGTGGTGCCAATTACTTGTTAGCGGGACTGAAACGTTACCCACAAAAAAAAAAAAAAGACATAATACCGTAGATCTAACTGCACTGATTGCAGGCAACGTGTTGGTGCAGCACAAACATCACAGCTCCATCATCTATAAAAAATAAATGGATGAAAGAAAAGGCTGCAGATTTATCTCTGTGAAGCTTAATGCTTCCTCTAATTTTGTTGAGGCTTGTGTGCAGAATGTAAAAAAAATAATAATAAAGTTGTGCCTCCAGTGATTGCATCAAAAAAGTGAGGAAAGAAAAAAAAACACTAGAAATGTCAGATTTAATTAAAACTCTAAAATTTCATTACAGCTGAAACTCTTGATTAACAATTGAGTCACTCAACATAAAAAGTACTCAGCAACTCATCTGAGAATCAATAATTTATCATTTTTTTTCAAATTAGAAGGTCAAACATTACCAGCTGGAGTTCTCAACTCTTTGAATTAGCTTGTAAATTGTATATATCTACAAAAAATAGAGGCTCTCATTTTGGGTTTGAGGAGTTTTTCTGCTAATTTCATGTTTTTTTATTCCAGTAAAACTAAAAATGAGAGGACTAACGAAGCATAGAGGTATATTTGCTGCAGCCTTCAGTCAGATGAGAACACACACATTAATGCGAAGTGATGATTAGAAAGGGGAGGAATTGCTTTCTGACCTATGGAGCAGTCGGCCCCTGTCCACTTGGCCTCGCAGATGCAGGTTCCTGTGTCGGTGTTGAAAGTGCCGTGACTGGAGCACTGCTCTGGACAAGTGCTCTTCAGGATCTCGCAGCTGATCCCTCCCCAGCCCGGGTTACAGTGGCACTCACCGTGATGACAGGCTCCGTGACCGGAGCACGTCGGGTCCACACAGTCCACTGAAGACACAAAACCAGGATGACAGCTGTGTCAGTTTACCACTTCTAGACACAAACCTACTTATTTACCTTGGCCACTTTGAATCCGCTACCAGCCAAAAAGTCATTTTTAGAGTGGAAATGCTCGAGTGCCGGATGATGGCTGGTGAGCCGCAGCTGACATTTTTGGGTTTGGAGGTTGCCAATAGCCATTTTCCACCCTGCGTTTAGCTAGTTTCTCTATGTTATATTATAGGGTACTTTCAACATAGAGACAGAATAATTAGGCTCTATTATAGGCACCGTGAAACAAAGCACAATTAGTGTCTAGACTGATATGATCAATTACTATTAACAATTTGCAGATCAGCTGGCTGATCTAGGTCAATAATTGGCAATTATGGTCTAATCAACCCTTTACTAACAAGGGAGGAATTACAATGTTTCTGTCCTGCTGCTGGAGTTGTTTTTCTGCACATTTCTGAATTTATATGAAGCTTTTATCAAACGAGTGCCTTTCCGTGCAACAACAAATTTCCTCTCACATGTGCTTCTTTTTCACGTTTCTTTCCTCCAAAGAAAACCACAATATATTCATTAAGTGAACTCAATAGCTTTTGCATGTAAGGTCAACAACTCCCGCATGTAAATCCGAGCTGATAATTGCCTTTTATCTGCATGGGGATCGATGAAGTTAAATGCAATGAAGTGAAGAGGGTGGCGGTGGGAGGGGAGGTTGACAAGAGAGAGGAAGCAGGCCTTTCTTAGCAAACAGAGGAACAGATGCCACGGACTGATTGATTTTTACAGGTGTCGTCATCTGTGGAGCCCTCCAGTAGGTGAACGCATCGATGGGCAGTCTGTTCAAGCTTGTACCCTCATGTAGTCTAAACACTAAGAGGGAGTTAATTTATACACACAATATCAATAACAACATCCAAAGCATTATCTGCTCGGTGGAGTCGAAAACACCGATTGTTTCACTAAGAGAATTTGTTGATTCCCCCGAAGCGCGGCGGAGAAATTTGCTGCATCAATCTGCTTTGAGTCCAGGAGGAAGAGTTTTTCTTTCCGGGTTATACCTTGATCACAGTTGACTCCTTTGTGGCCCGTGTTGCACACACAATTTCCCGCCACGCAGAGTCCGTGTCCCCCGCATTGAGGATCGATACACTGGGAGGCAGGAACGTCGCACTCGGTGCCCTTCCAGCCGCTAAAGCACTGACAGCGCCCCCTGGTGTACTGGCCATTACCGCTGCACAGCACGGGACAGGCGGCTGCAGGAAGAAATCAGGTGTAAAGAACAAACATTGTAATAATTAAGTAGCTAAAAGGTTCAAAGTGCCTTCACGGTCAAATAAACACATTCACGCTGCATCATTTTTTATCACATTATGACTTTTAAAATGAATCTTATCTCCTCTCTCTTTAAGATCACATTCTGAATGAACCCAGTCGGCTTTGACTGCTCATCTAACTGATCAAATGTGACAGAGTTCGAGCTTGCTGATTATTCATTGCTTGAGCACCCCCCCCTAAAAAAAAGAAAGAAAAAAGGAAAAGCGCACTGGTCAGGCTTTATGCTAATGTGTTTCACAGCGATGTCACTAAGTAAAGGGAAAAAACTGCATTTCTGGCAGTTCAAGAGCTGTTTTTCTACAGAGAAGAATAACCACCGTTTGGAGTGCACTTTGCAATTAATTCACATGGACAACAAGCTATGTAACATACTTAGCTAATGGGTAAAAAACTAAAAAGCATAATGTGCTCATCGCTAATATTCGAAGGCATCATATCAGGCACTTTTATAATGCAGATGAGACGGTTCGGTCAGGAAAAGTGCATATATCAAAAAAAAAAAAAGAGAGGAAAAAACGAATCCACATCTGCGGTTACAGGAAAAGACTAACCACTCATATCAGTGTTTTAAATGTCAAGCTGGGACAAGCATCTTGTTAGCTCAGATTATCATAAAGTTAGAAACAGCCAGTGTGGCTTTGCCTAAAGGGAGGAGAACTTTATAAAATCCCATTACATTCTCCGGTATCTAGGTTTCCTACAATGCCCTTTGATGGACTGGCATCCTATCCGGGGTGTTCTCTGCTTCTCGCCCTGTGGCAACAAGGATAGCCTCATGCCCTCTAGCTATACAGATATGTAACCGGGAAATTGTTGAGGAATTGTCTCCAAAGAAACGCTGCTCTTTCTGGTCAGGGGGATTCTCGCTCTACACGAGCTTACATCCTGTTTAAACCCGAGGTGGTCATCATTTTGTTTCAGGGGCGTCGTATTGACTTAGTGAAAGCAATCAAGGACCTCATATTAGAGGAAAGAAAATCTTTAATTTGTGTTAGGAATGTCTTTCAGGGTCTTTTTCTTTGTGTTTCAGAAATCGAAAACTCGTAGGAAAGTCTTGCATTCCGAGCTTAGTTGAAAAATGTCTCCCTGAAAGCAGCGGCGCATCAAGCGTAAACAGACAGAATCTTTAGATGTTTGTTCACAGGTAAAAAATGTGACATTTTAAAATCAATTTGTTTATCTTGAAGCATTCTGCCTCCGTTACCGCGACTATACCGACTTCCTCAACCCGCACGAAGTACCAAAAGCTTTCATTTTAAACACCAGACTTTGTTTTTAGTCATCTCATAAGTTATTAATAAAATGCTTCTTTCCTCTTTGTTTTTCTCAATATGCTTTTATTTTTAATTTAATCGAATGGAAACCATCCAAGGATTGCTTTCAGCCTTCTTGCTGTAATTTGCCCATGTGTGTTATAAAGTAAAAAGTAGCTCCTATTAGCTGAGGCAATTAACAATCAAGCTCTAAAGATAGAAATTAATTAATCTATTTTTTTATATATTTATTTAAGAAGTTTAAGAATGTGTGTTTATTTTAGTTTTGATAAATTAATTTTGGAATACATTTTTAAAAGTTCAGGAAAAAAAATATCTTTATTACTGGCTGGATAATTGAAAATAAATCTATATATTAATTTGGGTGAACTGGGTCTATTTTAACACTTATCGGGTCAATTTTCCATTAACGGAATATTGAACTGATAAGCTTTATGAGCACTAAAGTGAGCCTTTAAGATAATTATTAAAGCTGAGTAATTACCTCTGGAGCAGTAAGGTCCTATGAATCCAGGGAAGCAGTGACAGGATCCCGACACACACTCTCCGTTCCCGTAGCAGTTGTGTGTGCACTCGGTCACAGATTCTGAGGAAACAAGAGTTTTGCATGTTGGAGAAAATCTGGACTTGTTTATCATTTAATGGTGGAATAAAAGAAAAAAAAAACAAGGCTGACTTCTTGTTTCTGCACCACGAATTTAAGAGGTGAGCGTCTGCAGTGCGTGAATCAGTCAGAGAATATATTTACAGCTGTTTGTCCACGTGCCACTAAGGTCTAAGCCTCCATAACAGCCCGCTGCACGCTGACTGTTCCCATCTAAGCTCTGTTAAGTAAAAGCCACAAAAGGCATTTTATATTAAACCGAATAATTCCGTGTCCTTGAGACATTTCCCTTCACTCCTGTCTTCAACGACCCCCCTCCACACCCCAACCCCTTGAATGACTGATCATGCCCACACAAGTCATGCAATCTCCTGAGTGTTTACAGCTCAAATCCTCTCTGAGTTGAAGTTAATCTGACATATCCTACAGACAGATCTTGTGTTCTTTCAACAGACCAATGCTCATAAATCGCACCCCCAAAAGACCAGGGCCCTCATTTTGATCGGCGTTAAGAGGGCCAACTTTTATGTTATTACTTTAGCTTGTATTGGATGTTCATTGAGCCACTGTCAGACCCAAGCAATTTTGACCTCACACATCAATACCTTCATATTTGTAGGGCCGGATCAATGGAACTCCCCAAAGGAAAGAAAAAGAAAAACGTTAACTCAACCTTAGTGTTTTTCCTAGCTCAAAACCCGCAAGGAAATTTCACAGACTTCAGAACACTGAGGAGGTTGTTAGGAGGGAAGGATCAATGCTGTGTATGGTCTTGCATTATAGTACTAACCACAATAATCCACTACGCTGGAATGTAAACCTAAATCTTCCTTCTGTGTTGCTCAAAGTTTGGGAAAAACTCGGGCTTGTTCACGCAGCAGACGGATTTCCAAGCACTCTCGCTGTTCATGGATGCGCAGCTGTTTCAGGAAATGAAAGTCTTCCAAACATGTCATTACACACCCTTCCAATCACACTCATTAGCCAGCCCAGCAGATGCGAGTCCTCATACCCTGGATGATGGTGTTGTAGGAGACGACTTCCACGCTGCGTCCGTCATTATAAAACGCAAAGTGCCACACCCCCGAGTCCAGGTACTGGATGAATCCCGCCTGGTGTACGGTGACCGGGTGATCCACGCGAGCCCTCGTGTCCGATTCGCTCTGGGTCCAGTGCTCTTTGGCGATGAGCCGGCTGCCGTCCAGCAGCTCTACGAAGTTGTACTGCAAAACAGCACCGACATGAGATTTCAGCAGATGCAATCCGCTGTTATTTTTGATGTCAGCCTGGTCAATTCAAAGCGTAAACAAGCAGAAGGGTTCAAACAGTGTTTATGTCTGTTGGTATGCGCCTCTTGATTTCCACTCTGAAAGGAGCTACTGCAAAGTTTTAATGCAAGTCACAGCCAGAAGTGGATAGTGTACACATAGCAAATATTCAAATATAATAAATGTTGATTTTTCTGCAGCAGGTATTTGGAGTTGATAGATGTTGTCTGGAGAGGCGTTTGTGTTGTGATAGAACTGATATGGCTCAGAGGCAAACGCTACACTCTGAACTCTGATGGGACTTTGCGATACATGAAGTGTTTATTATTACAGTCTGGTAAATTAACTTTGATAATGTAGCATTTAGACGAATACACTCGAAAGTCAGATTGGTTTGCTGCAGAAGTTACGTGCACGATAGAAGCATCTATGGAGCGTTTCAGTTTGTTTTGATCAAACAAATTTAGTGTGATGCTGCATATTTTAATGGTAGCCCGTTTTTAAAAAATCATTAATTGTTTTTTGTTCTTTTCCTTTTATATCAGGATGTCAGTTCATGTCAATAGTTTTTTTTAGTGGACTGGGAATTCGTAAGAGGAACACAGACTAATGCAAACAGCACAGAACGCATTAAAAATAAATGAAAATAACAATAAATGTATCAGACCACGGGCCCTTTCCTCTCCCTTTATGTTGGGGATTCAGCGTGATAGCATCTCTTTTTTTTATTATTTTTTCAAACAAACATTGATTTACAGGGTAAACAAAGAGGAACGAGTTATTCCTACCAATGAGTAAAGAGGTGCATCTGCTCTCAACGCACCTGCTCAACACCTGAACCACATTTTGACTGGAGCTGGAGAGTGCAGCCAAGAAAAAAAAAAAAAAACCAGTGTAATGCATACAGTACAAACAATCCCCAAACAGGCTGCAGGCTGCGAAGTAGCACAGCAGATGAAGACTGCAGATCCCCAGGCTAAAGCAGTTGTTAGCTACACAGATAAACTGAGTCTGTGGTGAATACCAGGGCTGGAAAAAGAGTCTGAGGGCTGCTTAGGAGTGTGATGCATACAGATTGGTTCTGTAGCCGCTTTTTAAGAGCTACAATTCAAACCCAGCAATGAAGCTGTTTATAGAGAGCTTTGATGAGCCACTGCTGCTGAGAAACGGCATTTACATTTCTTTAAAAGAAAGCATTATACGGGCATTGTTACACTAAACATTACAAAATGTATAGATGAAGTAACTCTAATATCATTCGAATTAATATGTTGTTTAATATCAGCTTTTTGGTAGTTTTATGTATTTTATAACACTAGACAATTAATTATGACCAGGGGCGGTTCTGCGGGGGGCCAGGTTGAGCCAGTGCCCCCCCCCCTGACAGCAAGCTTGGCCCCTCCTGCTAAGTGCTGAGTCTCAGGCATTAGAACAAATACTGTTTCATGTTACTGAAACGATAACAAGAGACCAAAGTATTTTTGCAAAATTGTTTTTTTTTAACTAATTGTATTGCATCCAAAGCAGCCGTAACTAAATTGCTATTATTATATTGCTGTAAGATACACTCAAATTTGAAATACTTAAAATCAACGTTTGTAGGTGTTTTGTTTTAGTATGTGCCCCTCTAAAACAGCAGCTGGCCCCAGGTAATGTTGGTCTAGAACCTCCACTGATTATGTCACTAAAAATAAAAAAAGGTAAAAAATGTTAAAGTTCAATTTCTTGGGAAAAAAATGCTTTTTTTTGTTTGTTTTTCTGATTATATGCAATATCCATTCCAGTAAAAATACAAGATTCTGATTAAAAAACTGGAATTAGGACCATAAATAAAATCTGGATTTCCAGCGATCGGGACTCTGACCGACACAACTGTTCAATTCACTTGCAAACAATAAGAAAGGGCATTAATGGAGAGTTAGGTGAAGTCAACATTCTGATTGAATCGCCTTTGTGTAGAGCAGCGGGGGTTGGGTGGAGATATTAACCCGGCGGAAGTTGACTTCTTTGTGTTGTTGACTTGAGGGGGAAGTAATAAAACAGTTCATCCCACAAGCCCTAACCCCCAGCCGAGTGCATACATCTTGATTAGGTGCTGTGAAAGCCCCCCAACTCATCTCAATCCAACAATACAGGTGAAAAACAGCCAAGAGACCAAGCGTGGAGAAACTCCCAGATGCCCCATGGACGGAGAAGGAAAGTGGAAAAACCTGCAAAGTTGTAAAACTGAGAGCAAACCTTAAAGTGAAAGAGGGAAAAAAAGTTTGTCTCTCCAACTGGTCTGGCTTGTATCATCACAGACAGACACTCAATAGAAAATGGAGGAAGTCTATATTTGACAAAGGTGGAAAGGTTGTTGCAGTTAAATGCTGTCTTGTCTTCCAAGCAGTGAATACGACGAACAGTCAATATCTCTCATTGGGGTCTTTCATGCTCAGTTAAGTAAATGCATTGATTTGTTCCCCCAGTACCTGAGCAGAATGTAATTTAGAAGTTGGCACAATGGACACAATGTCCAGCATTGACAAGCAAGAGTGCCTGAATAGCAATGGCTTGAGACATAAAAGTAGTGTCTTGTTAATTAGTATGCTTTGGTCTTTGATTTGGCTGGGTTACCTTTTTATTTCCTTCTTCTTTCTTTCTTTACCTTTGAGGTGATCCAGTCCTCCTATTGTTACAAGCATCGGACTTTCTTCCATCTGTAGCTCTAACGGTCTACACTTGAGGAAACTAGTCCATCTTTACTACAAGAAAATGTCGGAAAGGCGAAGCTAAGAGCTTTTTCTGTCGAGTATAGTGGAAAATAACTATTGTCTGAGTGCTTTCATCACCATCAACACACATCAGACATTTAGATGCTTAGAAATATCTTTCAAGAGTTTTGTCCGACATGTTGGGAACTCTTCGTTTTGCGAGCAGCAGAAATTTAGTGGAAGAGAAACCCGTCAACATGCATGGTAACATTTAGCTGATAATATGCTGATATTAAAATAGAAGTATTTTTTACTAAGATGAGAGAAATGCAACACGTCTTTTAAAAAAGAAAATGATTTATGAAGCTAAAAGGAAAAAAAGCAGTAAAAACTAATTACATTTTCTGCAACAAGTCATTGTAATTGTTCAATATTAAAGAAAAATCATCAGAGTCTGGGACTTTTATGAGCAACGAATGAAGAAGTTGAACTCGGTCAAAGACTAACTGACTGAGCAAATACTTCTGTGATTTAAGAGGAATGTGTTCTGTGTAATAGTGTAAAAAAAATGGGATTTTCAACATCCACAGTAGATAACGTTTAAAGATTTAGAGCTGTGAGAAAACCCTCAGCACGCTGGAGAAAAGGCCGATAACCAACACCGAATGATGAAAATCATCTGACTCAAGGTGTTGAGTTCAATTCACTTTTAGGAGAATTTTCACATCAAAACACAATCTGCATATTTTATAACTAAAGCACTCAGTAGAGTCCAGTTCTTAAACTGTCCCGCCTGCAGTGTCGATCCGTCACCCTCTAAAAAGTAAAAAGTACCATGAAATAAAAGATACTACAAGGTTGGACCCAAACAGAAGTAAAAACAGCCTCTGAACTCCAAGTAAAAGCTCTTAAATCATTTAGTCTGGTTTTTCAATATAACAAAGCAAAGCTCGTTACAAGGTAAAATATAAAGTTAGAAATCTTTACCTGTGTGTGAGATGGTGCAAGACCCTTTCTTCCATAGACTCCTATCAGTGCGCTCTTCTGTACCGAGATGTTGAACTTAATAAAGCGTGGTTGGTCCATGTTTAGCTGAGAGCGCCAGAACACCCCTGGTGGGACACTCTGAGCCACCTTCTTCCCAATGTCAACCTGCCCGGTATCGATGGAGTTGTTCTCATGTTGAAAGATGCTCGTCTTCCCTAAAAGAGAAATAAATAAACAACGTTTTACGTTTTACAGAACACGAGAACGAAGCTACAGCTCGGACTGTTAGAGACACTAAATTAGGGAAGAAACGATTCCTCGAGTACCTCGAATAATTCGAGTACAAAAAAGCCTCGAGGCTTCATCCATCCATCCATCCATTTTCTGTAGCCGCTTATTCCTCCACAGAGGGTCGCGGGGGGAGCTGGTGCCTATCTCCAGCGGTCAAGGGGCGAGAGGCGGGGGACACCCTGGACAGGTCGCCAGTCCATCGCAGGAGGCTTCATTTAATTCAAATT
Source organism: Callopanchax toddi (assembly GCA_006937965.1). Taxonomy (NCBI): domain Eukaryota; kingdom Metazoa; phylum Chordata; class Actinopteri; order Cyprinodontiformes; family Nothobranchiidae; genus Callopanchax; species Callopanchax toddi. The sequence goes on from SSNR01000017.1 coordinate 2,888,626, forward strand.
TAATTAATTCATGGCTTTGCAATCATGTTTCACCCGGACCGAAATAAGTGACGCACATACACACTGCACTGAATGTACATGCAAGTAGCGAATGTTTTCTCTGCCATGGCGGACAACTAAACCGTACTAGTACTACTAGTACTAGACCGGTACAGACCGAAAGACGTCGGTAGGTACTGATAACGAAAAAACACGGTGCCGACTTTGGTACTTTTACTATAAAATGTCCCTGTAAATGAGATGCTTCATTTAGCCGCCTGCGCAGCTACACGGGTGGAGACACAGGTGAGACGGAGGAGCAGAGAGCCCCTCCCCTCCCTGTCAAAACAGCGTAGCGAGTTTCGGGTTAAAAATTCCAAAAAACTCTAAAGTTTGGCTGCATTTTGGAAAGGTAAATGGGAACAGAGCAAAATGCAACATATGCTATGAGATTTGTGCCGCGAAAAACAGGCATTCCAGCAATTAGTCGAAGCCACGCATCGCGTATGGAATTAACTTGCGAGCTGCAGCGCTGTCACTTCAGTCCGACTGAAAAAAAAGGTGTGTGAGGGGAAGACAGTGACATAACAGAAAGTTCAGAGGTAAGCAATAAATACCGGTAATAATAGTAAATGCACATATATGCCACAAAACCATAGTTTTTATATATTTTATTTAAAAAAATGTTTAATACTTTATTTTCTCTCAGATTTATACATTGTACATGTAATTTATACATACATATATTTATATGTATGTTATATGTATTTATATGTATGTATATTCATATATATTTATACATATAATTTATTAGAGTACTCGATTAATCAATAAAAGATTCGATAGAGTACTCGATTAATCAATAAAAGATTCGATAGAGTACTCAATTACAAAAATGTTCGATAGCTGCAGCCCTACACAAAATTACAAGAAAGTATGAATTCTTTGGTTTTCATGCAAATGTGTACATTTTCTCGTCAAAATGTTCTCATTAAATTCCTTTTTTATGCCCTTTTTTCATAGTTGAGTCTCATTTTAATTGCAGTTTTTGAACACTTTTTTATATTGGATTCAATTTGATCGTTACCATCTCTCCCAGCTTTACATTTCTCAAACTTTCTGGCTGACAAACTAAATTGAGAAGGCTTTCAGAGAACAGTGACAACTCCTGCAACACGAGAAGTCCTGCGACTTACTTACGTGAGGAAATCGAGAACCCTTGCAAACATTTTCTGTTGCTTTCCATAATGTCTTAATTAGGCTGTGGGACACAGCTATATGAGTTTCATACCAAGAATGATGGGATGAAATGCATTTTTTACACCCTGCTTCAAAACATATATAAAAATAAAGAAGACAAGACATATAATTGTGTTTTTAAAAGGCTCTAACAGGCCAAATCTCCCATCTTCTCCCTGGTTCTTGAGGCTCATAGAGTGAGGCTTATATCAGATAAGGTGTAAATGGAATCTGTCAGACACATTTAGAGCTACCTTGCCAGAGCAATAACTGCAAATCAAAACAATTTGCTGAATGATGTCCTTCAACCGTGTCCTTATAGTGCCACGATTTTCTGGGGAGTTTTATGGTTTGTGGACACGCGAACAATTGTGGTGAGCAATGTTCTATTACCTGTAAAATTTATTGTTAAAAGGAATAAAAAAAAAAAACATCTACAAAGTCTTCGGCTGTAGAAGGAATGCATGTGGAAGATACGGAGCAAAACTAACAGCTCACGCCTTGCTTTGCTCCTCCTCTTAAGAAGTATCCCAGCGTGCAGACACGTGTACTGTAGCTGTGAGTATATCTGTTTGTGCCAGACCTCCTTTATTTGCATGCCTCAGTGTTGGGTGTGTAATGAGGCCATCGCCTGTCACTTCCGCTTCAGTCAAAGTGAGGCTTGGAAGCCAAGTTTACCTCTGGGGAGAATAATAGCTGGCTATTGATTGCCTTTAAACAGTCCAAAACCTGCCTTGTGCTATCTTAATTAGCAGTACTTATGAGGATTTAAATCTAGCCGAGTTTAAACAATTGAGCTTTTGCCTGGCCTATTCAACTCAATTAATGCTTTTGTGGCCGTGCATTTTAAATTCCCCACTCAGATTTCTGTTGGTGGTTTTTGATGTAAAGGTGAGCTGGGACGGTCTGCTGGCGGTGTTGATGATGATGCACAGCGGGCCAAGATTATGATTAGGGAATACAACTTGGGTTTGAAGTCAGTCAATTGATTTCCAGAAGGTGAGAGATTGCTATAAATTCTCACGGCTCAGCACTGAGCTGATTGCAGAGGCCAAACGTTGTGCTGTTGCAATTTGTCCTTCTTAATTGTCATTTGAAACGTTCCTTGATTAAATTCATTTGCACTTTGGTGCTTTAAAAAATCCCCTGACCCATTAATAACGGTCTCAGCTCATGGGTGAACATCCCTTTTAGTGCCGCTTATATTCCGTTTTTGAATGCGAGCAACAATTATGTGAGTCTTCATTTAAAAAAAAAAAAAAACCTGTTTACCATAAAAATCTAAAGATCTGAAGCTTTAGTTCATTTTATTTGATGTTTATAGCTTCGTCAGCGGATCGTTCTCTCGGATGGTACAAGGTTTATTTGTCCAGTCCTGGTCTTTGAGGGCCACTAAGCAGCATGTTTTAACCGTTTCCCTGCTCATCACACGTGATACAATTATTTTTAAAAACTGTTCATAAGCTCCTCAAGTTCTACAGAAGCCTGTTAATCATTCATTGATTCAAATCAGGTGTTTTGAAGCAGAAAAGCGTCTAAAACATACAGGATGGTAAACCTTAATAAACAAGCTGAAACAACAATCTCACACATACTCATATTATAACTCCTCAGATCTTCAGGTATGTATCCATTTCTGTCTATTTGGCAAAGATTTCTCAAACAGGATTATGGCTGCTGTGCATTTTAAATGATTCCACAAATCCTGAGAATTTTGTACAATTTTTATAATCAATTAAACTCCGGTATGACTTGGCATCACTGATGTTTACAGACATTGAACTGCTTTAAATGTGTAAAAAGCAAACAGCACACAAGTGGCCACAGGCTGGTGTCAAAAGGTCTGAGTGTGTGAGTGTTCCAGCTGAAGTCAGACTACATGTTCTCAAATCAGTCCTGCCAACTGTTTCCAATGCAATCTAGCTGAAGGCTTTAATAAACGCCACTTTGTGTCACTTAACGTCCACACCCAGAGGGGGCGGCTGTGGGTGACGAAGCACCTGCCCCTTTGTTTACTGAAGTTTAATTAAAGTTTTGCTATAAATGAACCCTAAAAATAATTTGACCTGGCTGCCGTTCGTTAGAAAACATCCCTTGGTATCAAATCTGCAGCCGTTTCGGATGTGCGTCTACACCGGTTGGATTCTACAAAGAAAGTGACACTTAGTGATGAGATGTGTGCAACTTTAAAAAGGAGGCGCCGTAACGGCTGGTGAGTCGAAATCGCAGCAGTATTCTTTGTGCTTCGTTTGGCGTTTCATGCAAGACAAAGTATTCTCATTTGTGTTTTTGTTCATTTGCAATTCTCAAACACCTGCACTGCTAAAAACAAAAAGTAGGCTATAAGCAGGTTTTCTGTATTTCTTGGTAACTTTTTTTTTTGTCATTTGCCTGCCATCCACCATCGTAGAGGACAGGACTTCAAGTGGTGGACGTTGAGAACGCAACTCGACCTCACGCTGCTGTTTACTGACTTTTTAACAGCACTTTGGCTACAGATCGCCACTCAGCTGCTTTCTAATCAAATGATGCATCTGAACTGAAAACATTTAATACATGTAGCTACCTTTTGCATAATTCAGACAACCCGAATGTGAACCTTGATACATTATCCAGATCGGCAATTTATGTGATTACAGTTCTAGTGGAAAGATGGTCTGATTCTTAAAGATTGCTTTAGGCTGCAGGGCAAAGAAGACTGAGGCAAAAACAAACAGAGCTCCACATGGCTGCAAAGGCAACAGATCTCTGATCAGCTGGCTGAGGAAGAACACAGCAAGCATGAATAACACATGTACCAGTTGTTTAGACTGCAAAGGCATTCATTTATAAGATGCAACCATTATAAATGTAAATTTAAAAGACTTTTTCTATAATTTTAATGTTATTATTTAAGGTGGCTGTTCTGTATTGTCGATAAGGTGTGAGAGATTTTAATTATTGATAAAATATTAGATCGGGTTTATGATAGCAGACTTGTTTGTTCTCTGATGGAGAGTTAATGGAATATGATGAGATGGAAACACAAACCTGAAATGGGAGGATTAATTCTGTGCAAACATATAGGCTGCTCTACCAGGTCAGGCGGTTAATTATAAAGCTGTATCAAGTTTGAAATTCTTATCCCATATGGTCCTTTTTAAAAATTTCAACACCTGCCCTTTTGAAGGTCTCTGCACAGCTCTGGTCCAGAATATTTATGACTTGGCTCCTCCTGTAATATATTGTGCTCACATGCTGTATACTGTGTCTTAGAAAGGGCGAAATTACCCAGAAAAGCCGCTCTACTTCACACGTTTTTCTTTGGGCAGACCTAACGAGCCTAAACTTGGCCATGTGTGAACTCGAGGTCACCGACATTAAAACCACATCATCATCATCTCGCTGTGATTTATGGGTATATTTGCTCTCGCGCTAATCACTTAGAGGAACAGTTGAAGTGACAGAATGTCTCAAACATTTTAACACGTAGTCTACGGATTTCAGACGCACTAAGGACGACCGGAGGCGATGTGCAAGCAGGTCAAAGACATTGCTGCCGCTTCTCTCTGCCACTGAGTGAGTCAATTCCAGCAAGCTCCTTCACGTGTAAAAGTGTGTGTGAGCAACACAGTGAACCTGCAAATTCACCCCAAACGACTACTGGTGTACGACCAGGGAGAAAAGCATTAATAAAGTGGAAATACTAAAAACATAGTAGATTTTTACAACCAAATATTGTTAAAAAGATGTAATTTAATATCTATCGTGGTGGAAAAATTAACTAAAATAAGAGCCCTTTTTGAATTATTTCGAATATTTTTTCTAGCCTGCAGGTGGGTGGAATTGTGCAGCTTCACTGTTAGATTTTGATTAATTCAAAGGAATTTACTCATGAGCATGTTCAAAAACAACAAGTATTCAAAACGAAACAAATTAAATCGTAAAATTAAAAGAAAATCTGTGCAAAAATATACAAATAAAAGTTAGATTTTATGTCATTAAAAATGACAAAGACTAAAAATATGTTTATCAATGAGTGATGACAACGTAAAATGTTGATATGTGAAGGGACAAGTTGTGACAACTTACCAGACAAAATGTTACAAAAGAGATCTATGAAGATGACAATTGATTAAACAAATAGTAATATCTAAACTAGGGCTGCACAATTAACTGTTAAAAAATCTTGATCTCAATTCAGACTTGTATGCAATCTCATTTCCAAATGACAAAAAAAAAAAAGATAACGATTGTACCGCATTTGATCCGGGACATAATCTGCATGAAAACGAGCGCTCCCTCTTCCTCCCTCAAATGACAAAGTTCAAAATTGTTATTATTGTTAAAATTAGTCAAAGGTTGTGTACGTGAGAGAATAGAAGAGACATTTATTGTTTTTATGTTCAGTGTCAGCTGTGATGTGCAGGTAATAAGTGCAATAAATACTTATATTGGAAAACATCGTGAGAGAATCGTGATCTCAAGTTTAAGCAAAAAATAATAATTAAAAAATCGTGATTCTCATTTTATCCAGAATCGTGCAACCCTAATCTAAACCATGTCTTTTATTTATTTATCTGGTAATCAAGTAAAAAGTGGTCACCCAAAAGCAGATACTGGCTGATCCTCACATAAAACTATAACAGTAGTCAGGTCTGGACAAAATAAAGGCATGAATTATTTTCTCAAAGTCAGAGAAGGTGACAAAAGGCTTTAGCTTTGAGGGCTCTGAGCTGGAAGAAAGTGACTTTGACAACAGCATCTATCTGTTCATCAAGCTTCAAGGTGTTGTCCAAAATCATCCCCAAGATGGTGCAAAGGGTGTTTTAAGTGTCACCAAAGGGCCTACATCACCAGGGAAGAATTCAAGGTCAGGAAGTGTGAAAAGTACCACTTTTCTAACCCATCTTTGTCTAATTCTACTATTTTAAAACTCTATTATAAAACTGTTCGCAAAGGCTTCTGAAAATGTTACATATTTCGGAAGAAGCATACGAATTTGACATGTTAGGGAGGGAAATTAATATTTCAAAATTTTTTAACACCTAACATTAGAGTTAAAAAGAAGAAAGAACCGGACCGAGGTTAAGTCCTTGGGGAACTCCACATGTGAGTAATTAAAACTACCCGGCCTGACTGGAAAGCTTCTGCCTGTTGAGTGCTTTTTAAAAAAAACACTATTATTAAAAGGCTACCCTGCGGCACGTTTAAAAATGAGACCAAAAAATCCCATTCAGAGGACAGGTGTTAATGATGGATAACACACTAGGTCCAACAGTATCAAAAACCTCTTTTAAGAGATAATGTCCAGCGGGGCAGAAAGTATGCAGGGGGGCAAGTAATAGCAGGTCACTTCAGTCGCTTATGATCACTTTGATCAAAAACGGCAGAGGAGATGTGGAAGAAAAGAGGGAGGTCATCGGGGGAGCGATGTGAGACCTGATCCCAGCAATCACCAAAATCTAACTTTGATGTCTTCAGCCAGTCGTATCAAAGAATAAACCAGCCCTTTGCTTTAGTCAAACACCAGAAGAAGTTTAGTCCCACAATATAACATTAATAAAGTCAACCATCGGTATTATGTGTTCATTAGACGTCCGTCATTTCCTCACCGTCAGCAGCCAGAGCCGTCACTATGCTTGATTGAGTGGGCCCCATCTTCCCAATGCCTCCGTTCTCAAATGCTGGCTGGTTTTCCAACTCCTGGAGCTGCCAATTGAGGCCGAAAAGGTGCATTGCTGTGAAACACACACACACAATAAAATAAACGTGTGTGGGTTAGTGGGAAAATGATAAACAAACAAGCAAATCGTTTCAAAAGAACAATCAAGCCACTTAAGCACAAAAGACCTGTGGGAGTGCACAGCGGATGGATCCGGGGCGAGCGACAACAACAACTGTTTAACTCGAAACACTTTCCTCTTCATTTTGTTTTCAGTGGCTACAGTGCCATGGGTGGCTTTTGTGTCGACTTCGCAGCAACACGGGCCAGACAAAGTCATTTCAATCAATACTGTGGCATGTTTCCTTGGGGAGTGCTGTTCATTAAGGTTCCAAAGTGTCAGCTACTGCATCAAAGAGAGCAGCAGGCTGAGTTTCTATTTTGACACAAAGCTTCCACTTCAGACAAAAAGACGAGAGACACTGGAAAAAGTCTTAAACTCCCCGAGTCTAATACATAAGACGTAGTGTTACACGTGCGGGAAAGAGTGAGATAGAAGAGGAGATATAACGTGAGAGACTTTTAAGAAAGTGGAAAGCAGTGTGTATTGAGAAAGACACTCGCAGCAGGAGGTGGAAGTGAGAAGGTTAGACGCTGCACACTCCGCTAGTTTTCTTACATAACTAAAACGTGTCTGGCTTTCATTCAGACAACCTGCTTTATTGTCGCAGAATTGGATGCAATCAAACTGTGCTCTTGTTGTTTTGAGAAACTGAGGCGTTTCTGTGAGCGCAGCGAGAGGGCTTATCTCCTTCAAAGTCACCAGCCAGGGAACATGCTGAGGAAGCATCTTGATTTCCGACCATTTGATCTGCGGGAGGAACTTTTCTCCAACACCCGTCGTTCGCTGGGAAGATGGATATCGACTGCAGCAAATAACTTGAGAGGTGGATGTGGGGCCAGAGAGAATATCAAATGTAAAGGAGACCAAAAGAGAGATAGGAAACTAGTACGAACAGTGTGTCAGTGATACTTTGTTAAGAAACAGGGAGCGTGTCTGCTTTGTAAAAAGCCTCCTGATGAAAATACTTGGCATCGGTTGAGCGAGGAACCACACAAACACTCGTCCTTGATGGATCAAATGAACAGGTGTGGCGCAGCCTCGGATTTCAGTCAGATAATGCAGATTTAACTTATGGGTAGAAATATTTAGGCAGCCAGACTATTTGTTCCAAATTTTGCTCAGCGTCAAAATCCATATTTGTTGCCAATATATGAAGCAAGGAAGAAGAAATGGTTTCATCAATAGTTTTAACAAGACTGACTCTTCTCAAGCAGCAGCACCAAATATGGAAACGTGTGTGAGATCTGAGCAGATTTGTTATGGAGCAAATGAAGCTGAGATTATGTTTGCTTACTTCTAACTAGGGGTGTAATAAAAAATTGATACACTGATATATCGCGATATTTCATGGCACAATGTTATATCGATATTCACAATATCGATTTCTTTTTAACAATTTACATGTGGTTTCTTTTTGTGCTGCATTTCAACCTCCGATTGGTTGTTGGCTGCAGTCATCAGTCATCAGCTGTCCTCTGCTTCCATGGAACATCGAGAGCTTGCGATGCTACTGGTGAGTGGCAAATGTTGCTAACTTCACAATAGTGATGCATGGGTTGTCTTTTACCCCGCGGGTCGGGTTGGGTCGGGTTAATACATTTTTACCTTCAGTGCGGGGCGGTTTGGGGCGGGTTCAAATCAAGGGTTGTGTTATCAGAAAAATGTCCGTCCGTCCGTCTTCCTCTGCTTATCCGAGGTCGGATCAGGAGGGCAACAGCCTGCCAGGCTTCCCTCTCCCCAGCCATCTTGGACAGCTCCTCCGGGAATCCTAAGGCGCTCCCAGATCAGCCAAGAAATACATCCCTCCAACCAAATTTTCCGTTATTGTGTGTGTCTGTGCGTGCGTGCGTGTGTGTGTGTGCGCACACAGGCCCACGCTGACAGAGAGCGTCTGCAGCTGTAACGACAGGCTGAGAGACGTCCGGTTCTCGCTCTGAGACCGCTGTGGCCTCATTTATAAAACTTATAAAATAAATATATATGTTTATAATTTATTATATTTTACATAAAATTTATAAAACAAAAAAACGGGTCGGAAAGGGAGTCACTTTCTCCGCAAACTTTAGGATTTATAAAAGAAAACGTGATGGAGAAATGATGTACTCTGCAAACTTTGAACTTTGCATAAGCACGTTTTAGAGACTAAATAAAAGCGCTTTCAGTCAATATTATAACGTGTTTTTAATAAGACGGGGCGGGGCGGGTTCTAAAAATAGACGCAGTGATGCGTTTTCAAATGTGCGGGACCTGCGGGTCGATCAAAACCCTGACCCGCGCATCACTACTTCACACAGCTATCTCATTAATGAAGCTGAGAGGATACAGCCGACCCCAGCAGCTTTCAAAGCTGATGTGTGAAAAACATTTTGGTTTCAAAACAAAGAAATGTAGTAAAAACTGTGATAGGATATATGCAGTCTGTAAAATCTGCAACTGCAGAGTCAAAAACTCGAGCAACACGACAAATTGGTGAGCACATAGCTAGATACCATGACGACGTAGCATTAAAGCTCATTTTAGCATAAAGAAAATTGATTCTGCTCAGTGGAAAACTGAAGAGGCTAACATTTCTGTTCAGCTGCAACAGTTTTCCAACAATTAAATTCATAAATATCACAATATATCTTACTGTTTGTAGTATCGCGATATATTGCAATATATCATATTGTTGCCCCTGTATCATGATGCATATTATATTGCCAAACTAGATATTTGGTTAAAATATTACTAACAGCAAGTAAAAAGACTATAACGAAGAGAGGGGAAAAGAAGATCCCCCTAATCTTGAACAATGGACAAGGATAGTAGAGGAAATCTTCGCTATGGAAAAGATGACACATCGTCTACGCCTGCAGGAGGCTCAACATAAAGAAAAATGGGCGAAATGGACAAAATACAAAACAGAACAGCAACAAAGAAACATGGACAACCCTGAATGAGTATAGGAAAATAAAAGAAAAGGAGAATATGGATATTTTGTTTACATTTATCTCCCAAATGTTAATTTCTGAAATCTATGTTGTTGTTTTTTTTGTGTTTTCTAATGTATCAGTTTGTTCTATACTGATTGTGGGGGGGGACTGCTAGTAAAAAACTGAAGTGACAAAAAAAAAAAAAACTTACAATAACTTCAAAATAGCAAAAGTGCAAAGAAAAACTTTAAAAGAACTTTAGACCAACATCAACTTTAAAAGAATACAAGAAAGTCTGGCTCCTGAAATTTTTTTTGCACAGTTTGTACAATGTCCTGAGTCTTATTCCCTACATTTAATCAAATCCAAAGTAGTGTCAGTCAGTGTCACAGAACATTCTATTTTCAGCTCTTGAACCAAAATGTTGATAGTTTTTGCTGAGGTAAGATAGTCTACTGAGCTGGATCGAAATGACAAGAATCAAATGAGAACATGGAGCATTAACTCAAAGTAAAACTTCTGCCTGGAAAGAAGAAGAAGAAAAAAACAGTACGCCTACTCAAACTGCGAAATGATTGACAGCACCAAATAAAATCAGGTTAGGGCATTACTTAAAGAAAAAGAAAAGTAGCTCAATCTTTTTTTCTGGCAAAAAAAAATGCTAAAATGAGGAGGTTGAACCTGTTTGATGTAAACAGAATTCTTTTGCTTCATGATAAACGAGAGTGAATGCGCTCATAAGGAGTCGCTGCCTTACAGCTGAAGCTTTTAAAAAAAAAAATAATTAGATTTTAACAACCTTGTTTAACCTTTAGGTAAAGTAAAATGTGGTAAACAGGCCTCCGCCCTCGTACTGTCAGCCTGACACTGTCATATCCCCGAGGACAGGCGACATGCACGGCTAAAAATAAACGCCAACATTTAACTTTTACAAAGGTAAAGCAATAAATTAAGCTAGACACAATGATCTCTGTCTGCAGCTGAGTTGATTTCCGATTGCAGCCCCTAAATCGATAGAACGTAATAAGCAGAGAGGCTCTGTTCTCAGCACATCTGTCTGCTTATATCACAAACGTTCCACCTGAGAGGAAATTGTGTGGTCTCTTGTGTATCCGAGGCACCGCACCGAGAGCCGTCCCCTCTTCACCGCTCTCAGTGCACCAGGGTCTGATTCCCCACTTACCTCATCAACAAATTGCTTTGAGGTGAATAGCCCTCAATTTATGAATTTACATAACTTATTTCTACAGCCTAGACCAGTTCAATTAATATTTATAGGCCAGGAGCAATTTTCTTCCCGAGCAAGATGCCTGGAAAAGCAGGTCTCTAATCGCCGATGTCAAAAGTTGCCCGGTGGAACATCAACACTGAATTTGTAAGTTCACTACATGCTTATTTGCGCTCTGACATGCACGAGGCCTCTCGTGCACACAAACACTTTTGCACCATACAACGTAACTTGGCCCCAAGAAAATCCTCCAGGCTGCTCTCAGCAAATCTCACATCTCCGAGTCACATGATCCCTGGCGGTAAAACGCCGCTAAGTGTGTCACAGAAGAAAGTTCTCATTTTTATTAGGGGGAAAATAAACAACGACATTAACCTCAGAAGCCGAACAAATAAGAATGCAACATGGTATGAATAATTAGTTTTTCTAATGATAAAACGTAGAAGGACGAATAATAAAAATAAATCCATTTTTTGAGAGCAAAAAGTAGCTCGTCTGGAGTTTAAGTGTGTCAACAACAACCGAGAGCTCAACCGACTCAGAATTACGGAGATAAATATTGTTTTATGCTGGAAACTGGCTGCCCACAAACGTCCCCGAGGAATTCCTAGAAATAAACCGTGCAGCTCGGAGCTAAGATGTTCCCGCTCTCCGAGACAGAGTTTCCATCAACCTTAACTGGATAAACAGGATTCCTACCACACAGCTGACCAACAAAGGGTTTGTTTTATTGTCATGTGGCGAGCGAAGCAAGCTCTGCGTCTCTTTGTGTTAGTCTCGGGGTGAATCTGGCATTCAATTAGTATACAAAGCAGATACTTAGCTAATTCAGCTCCACTCGTGAGTGAAGGCGCCTGAACAATCCACTTTCCTCTGGTCGTAACCTTGTTCAGAGAAGAAGCTCCAATTATGTTAATATTGCCATATGAGACTTCAGTTTTTCTGACTTAGCTGAAACAAATATTTTTATTACACCTTCAGAATCTGTATGTGGGGGAAATATATATATATTCTGTTCAGATTTTATGTGTCTTCATGCTTTTAACCAGAGCCTTCAAAAGTACCCACATTCACTACTCAAGTAGAAGTATAGATACTAGGCTTTAAAACTACTTTTGTAGAAGTAGGAGTATCAACTGATGCATTTTACTCAAGTGAAAATATAAAAGTACCAGTTTCAAAACTACAAGTAGAAGTATACTGTAGGGAAAAAAAATGAGCCATTAATAACATAAGTTTAGGACACACCACAGGGCCTAGTGCACTTTATACTTTAGCCCTTGTTAATCAAATTATTTTACTCAGTTCAATTTTTTTTTAATTCACAGGAAAATGTTTTTATTTATATTAAATGGACCACCTCTGCAGTTTTCAAATGTCAACAATCTTGGTTTGAATCTTGCAATAAAATGTCAGCAGTTCAATAAATAGTTTAATTAAAATACCATATTTGCAGTCAAATGCTTTAATTTTGGATTCATATGCTTTTTTTCTTTGTTTTTAACAGTAGAAACTGGTAATTATAGTAATTTCACCAAATGGCCAACACAGGGCAACAGTTGTCTAGTGGGAAGTTGAAACACAAGCCCAAAATCAACACATCCCAAGAGAAATCCCCAATTTGTAGTTAATCCTTTGTTAATTATTGAGGGATCACCTCTAGTTCTTTACCTCAAATCCCCCCAAAACATTTGTTGTTTTGTCGAAAAATGTGGGACGCTACAACACTACAAACATCTGCTATTGCTGCTATGTCTTATATCCGGGAGTGTATTTGTGTTACGTGCAGGTACGACAACCAATAGGGTGTCGGAATGGTAGGTCTCATCCAATCACAATCAAGCCTTTGTTTTTGCACGATGAGAACCCGGAATAAAAACAAACTGAGATAAAAATAGTAGTAGTAATGAGGCTATTTTGAAAAAGTAGTGGGTAGAAAGTACCGATATTTGTGTGAAAATGTACTGAGTAGAAGTAAAAAGTGGTCTGAAAAAAATTACTCCAGTGAAGTACAAATAACCAAAAATGCTACTTGAGTAAGGTAGTGAAGTATTTGTACTTCACTACTTGAAGGCTCTGCTTTTAACACAACTCACTAAGACATTTTTATAAGGGAGACAATGTCCACAGTTGAATTTTGAGTTATTTCCAGACGTCCACATTGTTTTTCGGCTCCCAGACAGTTGGACTCGGTCCTGATCAACCCTTCCTTGATCAGAACAATCGTTGAAACCTTTCCAGTTGGGCCAGTTTGCAGAGCTGGAACCAGAAAGACTCACCTCAGCAGATATGCCTCATTTGAATTGCAGGAGCTGTTGTGGTCAATTAGCCAGCCTCCAATTTTTTGCAACTGCTCTTCTAGCAAGGACTTTTCTTTTTTTTTGGCCAAATTAATAAATGTAGAAGCTTGCAGTAAACTCCAAACATGTTTTTTATATTTCAACAGATAGATAAAGTAGTGCACCTACATGCTTTTAAAGTTAGCTAATGAGGCTGTGTGAGCTGACACTGGGAGAGTATTAAATTATGAGTTCACATTGTCACTATTTAAATCATAGCACCTGGCAGGAGAATTGGCAGTGGATGAAAGAGAGGAGAAGTGGTGGAAACCATCTCAGACACCTGAGGCAAGTGTCAGAGGGCTGCATCTACTTAGCAGTCACACACACACACATGCACACACACACACACACACACACCACTCAAGCTGAAATTCCAGTATCACACTCTGGAATCAGCCCAAAAATACAAATCCCCAAGCATCCAATAGGTCCACAATAAAACAACTTTGTGACTGCTCAACAAAAAAAGTGGATTAATTCAATCTGGTTGTTAAAACAGCTGAAGAAATGACATTTTCTCTGAATAAACTGACCAGATCTGTTGCGAGGTCGTACAGAACAAACGGGAACAGCAGCTGATTCGGACAGACTGAGGAGCAAAGGTGACATACACGTGTTTACACTCCAATTAATTCATGATATAAAATCCTGAACCACAACAAGTAGCAGAACAGTTAAGTCGATGAAGGGATTATGAATATTGATACTGATGTAGCAGGTTTATGACCTCTCCTCCAACAGAGCACTTCCCTCTCTGTCCAGCAATAAAACACTGGTTATAGGATCTCCCCAACACCGCCATATTTCTCTTTATACAACTGTGTCACATTTCCTCTGCCTCGGAGCTGGGTGAATACTTATATATCCGCTCAGGCAGAAAGGCACAGTGTAAGGATTAAGGGCTCGGCTGACAAGAGAGGGCATGAGGAAAGATAAATCTGTAACAGGTTTATTGCTGTGGTCAAGATTCCAAAGGTTAGCAAGAAGTCAGCTTTGACATATGCTATAAAAACAGAACAAAAAAGGAAAAAACAGTCAAAGCCTTCTTATAGGAAATAAAGCCCAATGGATGGGGAGTGGAGGGGGAGTATCTTATCCCACTGACCGAGATAAAAGCATTTCCTGTTTCACAGAATAAGTGAGTTTTAGTTCTAGTGCAACAAAGGCTTAGTAGACCAAGGTCGTCTTTACATTTCAAGAACTTGAAACGACTTCTGTTTTTTAAAGATTTTAGTTCCAAAACTTGTTCCAGTCAGAGTTGGTATTTTAACATAAACTCAAGCAGACTTAAACGAGCTTACGCTCTCTGAACTGAAGGATCACAGGAGTGGGGATGATGCACAGCTTCCTGTCAAAGGGAAAGAGATGACGATGTCTTCTTGAAACTGCACCAGTGCCTTGTCTGCATATCTAACTGAAGGTTTTGTCAGATAGACTTTACCGAATTATATCAGGACATCTGCAATCGCTGCAGAAAGGAGAAGTCAGTGAATGAGAACAGCCTTCTCTATTCGCTCACAGCAGCGCGTCAATCATTTGTTCCGTTTGACTGGAAGACAATTGTCCAATGCCAAAGCAGATAATTTTCTCTTCCTAAGTCTGAAAGCAAATTCATCGCTTCAGGCGCAAAAAACTACTGGTTGCATAAACGCAGGTGACAGGTAGAACTGCACCCCCTTCATCTGCGCTTACAGCATTTTGATGTGTGTGGCTAAAAAGTTCTTTATTTTTTCAGTTTTATTTTTCAAATATACAAATTTTAAAAAAAAAACACCCCCATAGAGCTGGCATCTGATACTGAAACACTGTGTTTAGACGGAGCGTGGTTATGAATTGATGAGGAAACCTTGCAGAGGAAACTAAAATTGAGACGATGGTTTAAAAATAAAGAAAGCACTGGTGTGTGTCCTTCGCTGAGACTGAGAGAAAGATTTGAACAGTTTGGGGAGGAATATAGGTCAAGCTTCAGTTCTTTTCATTTTTAATCTGTTTAAACAGCAGTTTGACATTTGAATACAGATTATTATTGGGATGTTTTCCCCCTCCCATGTGCATGCATTCCAACCAGACTCTGCTCTAATCAGCTTCAAGACTCACCTATGCAGTAGCACAGGATGATGGAGAGCACTACCGCGATGGCCACAGCAATCAGGGCGGTGCATTTCCAGGAACAATGTTTGGGTGACTTCTTGAACTTGAAAGCCCCTCTGGACAGGGTGTTTCTGGGCAAAGGGCGCGCGGGTGTGGAGTAAACGGTCCCTGTTGCCATGGTGTAACCAGGAGCTGCAGCGCCGAAGAAAGGGGTTGTTCCTGTTCCCGTTTTAAAAAGAAAGTGCCTGTAAAAAAACACAAAAAAAACCAGGGGGGACATGAGCGTAAGGCACATAAAAAACAACAACATTAGGTTAAAATAGGAATGTTTTAACTTACATGCAGATTATTTTAAAGCCCGTTTTTACTGTTTATGTCCCCAAGCAGTCTCTAAGAGCTCAAACGAGTCTAGATTCAATTTAAAAAGCCAAAGCTTGAAATAAAAAAAGAGAAAAATCTGGAATTAAACACATCTAACTGGAGTACACTTGCAGCACACTGCAGGAGGAACTCTGTTACACTCTAATATCCAGTATTATCCTGACATTGAAAAAGGTTAACAAAAAGTACCTCATAAAAACAATCATCTCACTTTTGCCCTTTTACAACTGGGCCTTTGCTAATAGTCCATTATACCTGGGGTAATTAACAGGGTTTAATCAAATGCACTGCGGAGTGATCGTCTTATTAACTTTTAAACCCCATGTGAAAAGCTCTTAAGTAAATGAATTAAGCCTTGTTGCCACACTTGCCACTACTTAGAGATTAATACCCATATGCCTTCCGGCTTATAGGGACAGCCAGGGAAATTGAACAGATTGACCACGGTCTGCAGAAGTTACTCCAGTCCACACATGTAAAATACGCGCCGCTTCGTGTGTTTTTTAAAAATAACATTGCACTGAAAAGGACATGCAAAAAGTATTTACAGTTTCACACTTCTGTTTGTGTACTTTATGCTTCTCAGAATTAATAACGTCAAACAAAAGGCTTAAACTCGTTTCACAGCGCCTCTCAGTAGTTAAACAAACGCTCGAGCGAGTTCATGTGCACAATTTATGACTCGTTTCACAACAATACGAAACGAAAAGGGGTCAAATATTTTAGGCCGAGACGTCAATAAAATTCAAATAAAACTGGAATAAATTGTCCAGAGTTGTCTTATTATTCAGGGGAGGCTGCTCCACATGAATACTTGACATGCACCCTTGCACACAGCATTTCACCTAAGGGTGCCTGGCCCAGCTCTACCACAGTCATGTCTGTTCAACTGGAACATTTTGGGTTAGGTGGCTCAAAGGTGTCCTTCAAACTGTGCAGAAGGTCAAAGTGTTGAAAAACACTGAAACAAACATAAGGAATCTCGGAAAGAAATGCAGCAGCAGTGACCTCAACTAAACTCGTATAAACCCTTAAATGAGCGCGTCTCCAGACATGAAAGTGTTACGTTTCATGCTGCACTCGCATCTTGCACTTTCTGAACTTTAAAAAAATTCTCACCCAACCCGCTGATTTACTTCAGTGGGGGGGAAAAGCGTTGCTGTTTTTAGCTTTATTTTTTGGAATGTTGCACAGATCCCTAAAGAAGACGTTGCCACGGTAACCGCTAATTCAAATACACCAATAAACCGATGTTTGCTCATCAATTATTTGTGCAGCATCTGTGAAGTATCTATGTAAGCTTTGTAAAGGCTGTGATTCTTTACTAAAGAGCTCAAAAACGCCAAACTGAGCAGAAATTTTGAAGCAGAGCAGTTAAGGGACTAAAAAAAAATCCATGAAGAAATGCTTAATAATGAGAGGTTGGGCTATAGGGGAGCTATGGATGTACATAAAGTGCTCTGTTTTCATCATCACAGCATTTTAATGAGATCCTTTTAGTTTAGCGATGTGTTCGCTGTGCTGAAGGAATAACATATCTCTCCTTTTTTTTTTTGGCGATGTGAAACACGAGGCGTTGCTCACATTTCTGTGCTGCTGCTGATATTTCAGGTGCTCTTCGTCTCCTGTGAGGATATCTCTGAGGTAAAACCTGCTCTGATCAATCCTCGACTAAAAGAACAAATGTCAGATTTGGATCGTCTAGCTCCTCGATGCCCCGACTGACATGTGCCGTCACGATCAGACAGGGATTCCGTTTAAAGGTTACGGTGCCACACCGCTGGAATGACAATGCACCGGGCGTAACCTGGAAAAGTTCTGATTACTCAGTCTGGAACAATCCGTACTGTAGCTGCTGCAGCAGCAGACTCAGTAATATGAAGTTGGGTATGAATTGAGGTCAAAACTTGCACAACGTTGGCGGCGGCAGACGTGTAGTCAGACACACAGGCAAATAGACCCTGCTGTCTGGGGAGTTAAGTGTAAGTAGATGCAATCTGATGAGATAGGCAGGAAGAAATGTGGACGCCTGTGCTCGTGTTTGCTGGAAGAGTTCTGTACTCTATCTGAGGAAGGTGAATACCTCTTGCGGGCTGGGGAGATTATCTGGAAACACTGTTGCCTGTAAATAAATGCAGTAAAATCTGTGTGGACTCTTATTTAAGCAATGCTATGAATATATTATATTTTTCATGGCCTTCCATTCAATGGGAGCTAAACTTAAAACACCATGGGCGATGCTGAATTATAATACCGATGTGCAGTCGGACGCTGAACACCGAGTGGGTTTTATTTTGAAAACTTTTAACAGAAATTATTGAAATCAAAGCAACATAAAAAGAAAGAATAATTTGCAAGCAGCGAGTGTGCATAGCTGCAGTGCGCTGGAAGTGATATAAAACCAGTAAATCTGGCGTGTGACCCGTAGTGCTTCACTATTGTGTCAGAATATAGTAACATGAATCTGAAAGGTGTCATAATCTTTATGCACCAGAGTCCAAAACAAATTCTGCACTGGACGTTTATTGCGCTTGGCTTCATGTAATTTTTGTATCAATGCTTTACATGCTACCCCTCTTCTTCTTCCGTTTTTATCTGAAAAGCAGACTGAAAGGGTATGAAGATAAACTGCTGTTGGACATGATTAACAAACAGCGGACCAGTGTAAACGTCTCCCGCTATAGACACTGGATGACCGGCCGTAATTGATTCCAGTCAGTGTGATGCAACAAGGCGCATTACTATGCTAATCCAGCCAGTGGTGTGCAGTGAGAGCAAGAGAGGGAGAAGGAAAAGAGACAATCAGGAGAGTGTGAGGCTGAGAATGAATGCCTGTTTGTCGGTGAAATCGCAGCGTGTTGGTGTGTGCACGCCTGTCTGTCCCATTGAGGAGCCTGTAACACAAAAGCAGCAGCAAGCCCGGTCTGCTCTGCTCTCACAACATTGCTTGTCATCATGATGACATTTAAAAACATGCTCAAAGAGGACAAAAGACTAAACAGTGAGTGGGTGGATGTGTCCGCGGCTAAGCTCCAGCTGTAAGGGTGAGAGGGAGCACACAAGAAACAATGGGAATGGAAAGCCTGAGAATATGTAATCTGCCTGTGAGCCACTGCTCTGCGTTAGCTTTAGCTATTCAAGGTGAGACCTGAAATAATCAGGCTGCTTTAACTATTTCTCCCCTCCCCAAAAAGAAAATGACCACAGATGTGATCTGACATTGCAGTGACTTGTTTTCACACTCGCCGTTGTTGAGGTCTCCCCATCAAAGCGCCACCTGCCCTGCTGACAGGGGGTCTTGCTAGCAGGTGCTATGGCGGTGCAGCTAAATCTGCACCACAATAATGTATTTCAGTGTCATTCTGCTCGAAGAAATCAGCGTGGTGCCATCTTGAGTCACTCCAACAGAGTGCTCAGATTATTTGCACATGAGGTTTATCATATTTAACGAGTTTGATTATATTTGACGGAACGAGAGCTTAGCTTCACGAAATGGCTCGGGAGACAATGGCTCTGCTGCTTCATTTCGACGACATTTGTGGCGTTCCAACGCGATTTAAGTGAATCTGTTAACAGTTGTAGATAAATAAATACCTAGATTACCATTCACACTTTTAAATATTTAATATAACCTTTTCTTATTTGCCGTTAGAAAAATAGATATCTGGAAAGTAGCGTGCCATGTGCTGCCAACAGCAGTAACAGTTTATAAAGTTGACTAAAATAAAAAGAAAATATCACAGAACTCTGAAATGTTTGCTTGGCACCGGAGATGTTGGCAAAATAAATAAAGAGGCAAACACACGAGGAAAAAAAAAGTACATCTTGAGGATTACTACTTTGTCTACACTTCCATCCACTTTGGCCAGTGACCAGCAAACGCTGCAGGCTCGTCTCGGTTCCAAAGGGCCTGCTGGCCGGTATCTCACACATGACTAATCAGTCCTGGTGCAATCATGACACAGTGGCTGGCCATAGTCAAAAAAAAAAAAAGAAGAAAAAAGAAGTTCAACCCTCCCCTCCTCTGATGTGGAGCGTGACTGACTCATGATTTGCATGTGCACGCCGCACAAATGTGTCCACACATACACACGGACCGAATCCTACGTACTTGAATTACAGCTCCCATTCTTCCTCACCCTCGAGAACAATTCTTGCACATTTTCCATCAGGAAAATGAACTGTCTGTGGGACACTGCGGTGCGTGATGATTTTTGAGCTGAGACATAATTTCATTTCACCGAAGGACTCCCTTGACACATGAATCCAACGAGGATTGACAGTACATTTATAACGGCAATATGCAGCCGGGAAGGCCTTCAAAAACTGATTCTGAAATATCATAACGACTGCCGTATTCGAGTCTCATTGAATATAAGAGCAGGAAATTTTGAAGTGGGCTCCAAAGGACATTCGGATGTGAGAGCGGAGGCACACCTTGCTTTATTCACGGGAGCACTATGGAGCTAAAAAATGGCACCACAAAAGCATCAAAAACAGAGATTTAAATTTCATTTGTATAATATATTTTTAAACAAAGGATTAAATACTGCTCAAGAATAATTGCCCCATATGTGCATTGGCCTCCCAAGAGAGAGAGAGAGAGACAAGGCACTTCATTATACAATGAAATTCAATGGAATATATCTAATTGAAAATATCACTAAAAAACTATTTCAGTGAAGCCAAGTGGTAAGTAATAGAAACCTGCAGGGTCTATTAAAAGTACTGCAGGCTTCTCACATCTAAATGTCTCCTCAACACTTGAGAATCCCAATGGTTGGCAAGCAGAATCACGGTTCTGTTGCCAACTAAGTGACCTCCTCATATGGAGGGGGGTCGTAGCATAAAGCAGAACAGAAACTTTAGCAGAATAATTCCATGGAATTATTTGTACTTCATGGAAGTTTCTTGATAAAAACTAAAAAGCAGGTTGGTGTTTTTATCGTTCGACTACTTTAAGGAGAAGCTCCGTTTGTCTGTCATCTCCCCGAACCGCCGGAGAAAAAAAAAAAAGAGCCAAAATCAAAATCCGCTTTAAAGCCGCTTTGACAGAATGATCACAGTTGGATTAGTGACTTTATTCAATCACTATAAAATAATCATCATTAGCCTCAAAGTGCAGCACTTCACTCGCTCAAAAAAAAAAAAAAAGAACACTGAAAGCTAACTGGTTTGGAGTCAAATTAGCACACGAGACCAACACTTCTATGGGAGGTTACGCACATATTTCATTACTGCTAATTGCTGTAAAAGTAGTTAAAGCTGTCAAATGAGTGTTTTATTTTCAAAAGGGTTGCCATATCACAGGAAATATATTAAGCACGATCATAACATTGTGAATTATTCTTGACACTTTTTTTTTTTCAATCAAATTATTCGTGGGGGGAGTGATTTACCGCGTGCGCACACATGACCACGGAGCTGCATGAGAAATAAAGTCCATGTCACTCTTGAGGGTCCAAATGAGATTCACATCCCCACGGTACCTGGAGCCATCTACAACACATATATATGCTGTGCCGGGACTTGGCTGCCCCTAAAACCCCCCGAGGGCAGCCTAATGAGTACATTCTTGAGCTTCTGTTTACATTTCCCAACCCGGTGGTTTTCTTGACATGTGTAATTATGTTCTGAACCGGGCCTTCCCTTTTGGCCCCGACGGTTCGCAGCAGCCCTCGGTTCCCACCCACTGACAAGCACTTGATTTAGAGTCCGCCGTGGTAATAGTGATTTATGCCTCGGCTGATGATAGGTGTGTACATATTGTTTTGTCGATACAGCTAAAACAGCTCAAGGTCATCGCACGGTTAGTGTTCAATCACGACATCTTCCCGGGAAAGTGAAACCGTGACAGCACATCCCAGCTGCTTCTGTCAGACCATAAGAGGTCCATGAAGTTAGAGACTAAATTTAAAAGTTTGCAATCCGAGCCTCGAAGACGGTGCGCCATGCCAGGGAAATATCAGGCTGGAATACAGACTTCTACTTGAGGCCATTTCTGAGTCAGAGCACTGCACTTCATTAGCCAAAATATTTCCAGCTTGCCGATGGAGAAAGATACAACCAGTGTTTTAGGAGAAACAACTTGGCACAGGCTCTAAGTTGAATCTTGCACAGCAAATTTTGATACAACACAAAATCCGCTTACCTAGTTCCTTGTTAAGCTATAGCCTGTTTGATTTCAGCTGGCAAGCGCTCCGATTTTCCCATACTTCACTCTAATCATGAACTCTCCTTCTCACTGTGAGCTGGTCTTATGTCTGGTAATCAGCCCTTAAGTGTAGGTGATTACAAAAAGCAGAAAAATCAGTGAACACCGTGGCCATTAATCAAACTCTGCAGGAACTATAACATGTCATGCCCAATTTGTGGTGTAATAGTTTAACTTGATGAGATCTGGTACTTAAAATTGGCTTAAAAATAAGCCATCCTTAAATATTTTAAATTCCATAATAAATTGTCATTTTTATTGCCCCCTCCTGTTTGGAGGAGTGACACTAAAACATTAATAAAAACCATCAGCTATAAAGAATCTGTCTTTTTTTTCTCTCTCTCTGGGTGTTTTGAACAGT
The DNA here is from genome assembly GCA_006937965.1 of Callopanchax toddi. Lineage (NCBI taxonomy): Eukaryota > Metazoa > Chordata > Actinopteri > Cyprinodontiformes > Nothobranchiidae > Callopanchax > Callopanchax toddi. The sequence goes on from SSNR01000017.1 coordinate 2,911,141, forward strand.
GTCTAACAGTTTCTGTCTACTTGACATAAAGCCTTAAATCAAAATACTGTAGGTTTAAATTTGTCCATTTGACATGAAGCTTAAATTTAATGCACAGCTTAAACATTTTCAAATGGCAGGAGACGTGTTTTTATTGTAAATTTTACTTTAAAATACTTAAAACAAGAAATAAAAATACAAACTTTGTGTATTTTCTGTAGTTTTCTATTAAAAGAGGCAGGATCTTCTTCAAAATGTCCCCAAATGTAACCGTAAAAAAAATAATAATAAAAAAACATGCTGCCAAACATTATGAAACTTTTTACCACTGTTAGAAATATTTCATCATGATCATCATTTTTTTTTCTGCTTGCAAACGTGTACTTTTCTTATTGCTGATTAAGCTGTCTGCATTTATCCGCGTAGAGACTGCTCTGCATTTAAACAGCTTGGCTCAGACGATACACTCAGACCACTTCTGAAAATGGAAAACGATTGGCTAAATTCATGAATGAGTGGCTTATTTACAGCAGTGTGCTCCGATATGGCAATACAAGACGTATAATAAATGCCTTTGGTTCCAAACTGTGGTTTCTTATTGTCATATGCCACATGAGCTGTCTTGAGTTAGAAACTAAGTGGGTAGGAACACGAAAATGGGAAAGTGGCTGCAGAAACAGAAGAGAAAATAAATCTGATGTTGGAAGAAGTTTTGTTTTTAGCTCAAACTTTAAAGTGACAACTCGGAGTGTATTTTTTTGCAGTGGCTTTTTGTGGAAAGGTTATGAACAATTCATATGTTACCTGTTGCAGATGGTGCTTTATTGACACGAGTTTGGAGAAACAGATGAGTTCTGACACACAACAGATGGCTAGTCTGAGGGGTGCCTGTTACAAAGTGTTTCTGTTTCTTAATACGATTCAAATCTACAATAAAAAACAATAAATGTTGTCCTATGAATATTTACACCACCCTAACTTTCACATTACATGAATATTTACATAGAACTCAGTGGTCAATTCCAGCAGAAATGAGTAATAATAATCAGTTTGCTGGAATAAACACAAAATATGACATTTAAAATACAGTTTGCCTAAACTGCTTTTACTTCATGAGATTGAACACTTTTTAAATGTCCCCACTCTCACTAGTTCTCAGCTTGTCTCTTCAATAAGAACCCATCTCTGTTTCTACAAACTGAGGACATTCCACAACAGGTAACAGGGAAGACACCACTTTAAAGATCTAAAACCTCCTCCTAAATTGTCAAACAGCAAATGATGGAACTCAAAGAACATTTCTAATCTAGATCAGGGATCTGCAACTTGTTTTCTACAAAAATGAAACTATCTTATATACACATGTCACTTTGCTGTGTACGTTGATTTTGTGGCTCTAAACAGATTAATGGACACAAATGTCTCTTTCACATGTGAAGGTTGCCGACCCCTGACCTAAACCATCAACACACATACCGGTATAACGAAGGACAACACGTCTCAGTCTATTTCTGTTGTAAAAAGTGAAGCCATGACATCTCATTAAAGAGCCTTATTGTATTATAACACACTCAGAATGTGGGGCTGAAGGTCCCGCCCACTCACTCACACACACCCAATCACAGTGTTGTATTAGTCAAATAACTAATTCCAGCTAAACAGAAAAGAACCATGACTGAATGGAGATCAGCATCTGGAAAAGAGATCTGAATCGTTTTGATTTTAGTCAGAAAAATGTCTTTACATGGAGGGGGTGGGGCTTAAAACTTTAGGAGTCAAATTAAGTTTAAATACTTTCAGTTTTGTTGCTTTTAATTTATTTAGCTCTGCAGCAGAAATAAATAAATAAATAAATAAAACAGCAGAAAGAGAATTGTGTACAAATTTGACAAATATCCAGGACTGATTGAGTGAAGAATATGAATTATCTGGTATAATCAGTTATACTATGCTTTTTGCTTACATATATGTTGGTTTTTTGACGCCATTTATAAATGTGAATAAGCTCTGGCTTGAGCCTATTCATATATCGATTACCCCTTGCCGAGGAAATGTCAATATAAAACGTTGGGTTACTTAACGTAATCCCTGGTTCTTTGATAACAGAGTGAGGTGTTTCACTATGGGAATCGCCTTGGCGTGACCAACTACGGAAGCTCCAATGACATCACGTCTGTCTGTGACAGACAGGTTGAGCCGTGCTCGGGCTCCACCCACCCGACCTTACCACGGCCAACCGACCCCTCCTACTCATTCTGGGCAGATTTCTTACCGTGCCCATGCAAGGAGGGAATTGTTGGTGAAACACCTCACTCTGTTATCAAAGAACCAGGGATTACGTTAAGTAACCCAACGTTCTTTTTCTAACTTCGTTCGGTGTTTCACTATGGGAGATATGGCCCGCTCCCGGATTGCATGGTTAACCCTGAGACTGCCAACCACAACAGCCTCCAGCCACGCATTATGTGGGCTCCGTAGAACCTGCCTCAAGCATGGAGTGTGCCAATGATGGCCGGGGCACGTCCAGCCTGTAAAATCGTGCAAACGTAAGCGATGTTGCCCAGCTAGCCGCTGCACAAATATCCTGGACCGATACCCCACGGAGTAAGGCCCAAGATGTAGCCATGCTCCTAGTAGAATGAGCCTTCAACCCGACAGGGGGTTGAGCACCCTTACATCTATAAGAAAGACTGATAGCCTCCACAATCCAGTGAGCTAGCCTTTGATGGGACACAGGTTTGCCCTTATGGGCGGTGGCCCAAGAAACAAACAGCTGGTCAGACTTCCTGAAACCAGACGTCCTGTCCACATAAGTCTTTAAAGCCCGAACAGGGCATAGACAGTTAAGCTCCTGTTCCTCTGCTGAGGAAAAAGGAGGGGGGGTGGAATGCCAACAGCTCCACTGAAGAACACCTATATGATGAATCCATCACCTTAGGCACAAACGCCGGATTGGGCCTTAAACACACCTTAGTGAAGCCCGGGGCTACAAAGCCTGTAGATCACTCACTCTCTTAGCCGTGGCCAAAGCCAAAAGCAGAACCACCTTCAAAGAGAGTACTTTCATACTAGCCCCCTCCAACGGTTCAAAAGGATGATGACAGAGAGCCTCTAGCACAAGCGAGAGGTCCCACAACGGCACCAGCGGTCTAGAGACCGGCAGTTTGCGGCGTGCGCCCCTCATAAAGCGACACACCAAAAGGTGCTGACCCACAGGTTTGTCACCAAACCCCACATGGCAGGCTGAAATAGCCGCCAGATAAACTTTGATAGTGGAGAAAGACCTGCCCTTCTCCATCAAGCTCTGTAAAAAACAGAGAATATCCACAACAGAACACTGAAAAGAGACAATCTGTCTCTCCTCACACCACTTCTCAAAAACTCGCCATTTACCACTGTAAAGAGAGCGAGTAGAGGGGGCCCTTGCATTCTGAATTGTATCAATGACCTCCGGAGGCAGTCCGGCTGCATCTAGATTCCACCTCTCACGGGCCAGGCCCAGAGTGCCATGTGGTCTGGGTGGGGATGATAAATCTCCCCCCTTGCCTGTGACAGAAGGTCCCTGCGAATAGGTAGGGGCCAGGGTTTGTCCCACACCATCTGCATGAGTTCTGCCACCCAGGGCTTGGATGGCCACCATGGGGCCACCAGTATCAAGGTCAGGCCCTGCTCCCTCACTCGTGATAGAATTGAGGGAATCAAACTGAGAGGAGGAAATGCATACAGCAGCACGTTCGGCCACGGGTGAGCCAGCGCATCTACCCCTAGAGGCGCATCTGCATCTGACAGGGAGAAAAACAGGGGACAATGGGAGTTTTCCCATGAGGCGAAGAGATCTACAGCGGCCTGACCGAATCTCTGCCATACCTGGCGAACCACCTGGGGGTGGAGCTTCCACTCCCCATACAAAGGATTCCCTCTGGAAAACAGATCTGCTCCTCTGTTCATACACCCCGCTACGTGAGTTGCTCGAACTGAGAGGAGTCTGGTGCTGCACCACCAGATCAGTCTCGAGGCCAGCCTGTGTAGCTGAAGGGATCGAGTCCCACCCTGCCGGTTGATGTATGCCACAACCGTGGTGTTGTCCGTCTTCACTAAGACATGGCGGTCCCTTACAAAAGGCAGAAAGTGTTTTAAAGCGAGGAATACTGCCAGCAGTTCCAGCACATTTATGTGAACTTGCTTCAAACTGCGTGACCAAACGCCGTTCACGACTCTGCCCATCAACGTCGCACCCCAGCCCGTGAGGGATGCGTCTGTTGTCATGGTGACCCTGTTCGTCACTGCTCCCAGCGGAACCCCGGTCGTAAAGATCGCGGGGTCCATCCACGGCTGTAGAGCCGCTACACAGCTGGGAGTTACTCTCACCCTTCGGCTGAGATGACGGCGGGAGCAAAGTCGCAACGACTTCACCCACCGCTGAAAATCCCTCATCATCAGCAGTCCCAGCTGTACTACAGCAATAACCGAGGCCATGAGGCCGAGAAGGCGCAGGCAAAATCTGAACGAGACGAGATTTCCTCGCCGAAAACGTCCGAGACACTGTGTGAAGGACGTGATCCCTGTGATCCCTCCCCTGTGACAACATGACACGATACGAGAGGGAGTCCAGCTTGAGACCCAAATACTCGGTGCACTGCATGGGGATCAAGCGGCTCTTGGTCCAGTTTATCTGGAAACCCAGGTCGGTCAAGTGACGTAACACCGCCTGGGAGTCGCTGATAGCCTGCTCTCGAGAGTGAGAACATATCAGATAATCGTCTATATACGAGAAAATCCTGATGCCCCGAGCCCTGAGTGGGGACAGCGCTGCTTCCACACATTTGCTGAACACCCTCGGTGCTAACGACAGACCGAACGGGATGGTTTGAAACTCGTAGGTTGTGCTCTGATAAGCAAACCTGAGAAACCTCCTGTGTGATGGATAAACAGCGATGTGAAAATACGCGTCCGCGAGGTCGATTGTTACGAACCAATCCCCGGGACGGATGGAGCGACAGAGTGTTTTGTGAGTCAACATTCTGAACGTGTACTTGCGTAAGTGTTTGTTCAACACACGCAGGTCGAGTATAGGGCGGAGCGTTTTCCCATCTTTCTTCGGAATGAGGAAGTAACGAGAGTAAAACCCCTGGTGGGCCTCGACGTCCGGTACCTTTCTGATGGCTTGTTTGTCCAACAGTGAAGCGATTTCGTCCTCCAGGACGTGCGCTGAATCCACTCCGGTTCCGGAGGTTATAATCCCATTGAAACGGGGCGGCTTCGTGGCAAACTGGAGCCTGTAACCCCGAGAAATGGTCGCCAGGACCCACGAGGGGACTGTGCATGCGCGCCACTGTTCGACCCGAGCCGACAGGGCCTCGTGTTTGGGTGACGTCACCTTCGTGACCCCCGACGACTCGGCCGATCCGGACGAAAGAGCTCGAGCTCCCCCTGTCGGACAGAAAGGTGGTTTGACCCAAGTTTCTGTTTTCACCTTTTTTGCTGGTGGAGAGCAGTTCGCCCTTGGCTGTGTGCCTGGTTGCAGAACTGAACTCTTTATTTCGAGATTTTTCCCTGAAATAAAACGGGACACACTTGGACTCAAACAAGAGTTTATTTCCAAAGTGTTTTGGAGTGTGCAACAAAACAGAGAATATTCTCTGCACTACACTCCTCCCTCCTCTCTGAACCTGGGAAAGCGGGGTGAATCGAACTCCTGCTGAACTGGGAACTGCAGGAGAGACCAAATCCCGAACACAAAGACTTGTTTCCCCGTCCGACAGCCTCCTCTTTCTTGAAGGAGGGGAAAGCAGAGGAGGAGCGGCTAGGATGTTCGCTTCTTCTTGCCCTCGCCGGGGTGAGACGAGCGGTTCCTGGCAGCCACTGCTGCGAAGGAGTGCTTGCCCCATGGACGGGGGTTCTCCGCCTTTTTTTTGGTTGTCCTCCTGCTTGTCTCTGTGACCTGGCACCACCTTGCCGGCCCTGTATAGCCGTGGCAGGTGCTGTAAAACCAGGTCTGGGTCCCTGGGCGGGATGAGGGTTTTGCTTACGAGGTAAGCAGAGATTAAAGGCCTCGCCTTCCTGCTTCCTGCGAGTGCTCGTCTCCCTCATCCTCTCCAAAGCTGGGCCAAAGAGACCTTTGGAGGGGTCATATGGGGCGTCCATGACCTCCGCCTTCTGGGTATCACCCAGACCCGAGAGGTTTAGCCATAAAGCTCTCTCACCAGAGACAGCCAGCCCCATCACACGACCACAGCCCTGAACTGCTCCCCTGGAGGAGCGCAGGACGAGATCGTTAACCACACAGATTTCATCCCACAGAGCAGGGTTTGGAGCGCCAGAGTCCAGCTGGCGGCCCATCTCCTCCAAGATTTCTCCTTGGTATGCAGACAACAGTGTAACTGCATTAAGAGAACACACAGACTGACCAGCATACTTGTACATTCTCTGATAAATAGACGCTGTGAGGCGGTCTAATTTGGATGGAAGAGAGATGCTTGACGATGCTGACACAGACCTGCGGTTGGGGTGAAGGTGGTAAGCCACTGAAGGCTCCACAGCTGGGGGTTCGGTCAGCCCCAGCTCACCCATTCCCTGAACCTCAAGTTTAGAGCATCCTTTGGTGGGGAGTTTGCTCTTAAACGGGCTCGACCAGTGACGGCTCATCTCCCTCATGCAAGCTGGAACAGCTGGCAGGAGTTGTTTGGCTGGTGCAGAGGCTGGTGGAAGCCTCTTACCATCGTACAGGTCACGTTCCACTCCTTCTGCCCCTTGGGCTGCAGGCCACTGGATACCCAGCTTTGTGGCTGCGCGCCGACAGACCTCATACAGGTCAGTGTCCCCCTGGGGAGCCGTGTCAGCTCCACTGGGTGGCCTGGAGTGTTGAGCCGGAAAAGTGGAGTCCTCCTCCTCTTCCTCCATGTCCTCCAGATCAAGGAGGTCGGAGTTCGCGTCCCCTTCAGCCTCGACGCCGCCAGTTTCGAGCTCCTCGCTATCGAGAAGCCCCTCAAACAGCGGCGGGAGCAGGGACTCCTGCTCCATCATGTCCGCCCAGCTCGTGGTGGCCCGCGGCTGGCGGCTGTCGCCTGCAGCCACAAGCGCGGCTGTGGGGAGACCCGGGTCCCGGCTACTCGCCACTGCCACTCTCAGCCTCCTTTCCAGGATCTTTTCCGGCATCGAGGAGCAGTGCGGGCACGCCTGCGGGTCAGCCAGCGAAGCTTGGGTGTGTTTAGAGCCCATGCACGCTATGCACATAGGATGGGGGTCCCTGCCCGAAACCGAAGCGCCGCATGACGCTGGGCACGGGCGGGATACAACCTCCTTAGCTTTCGGTTCCGACCCCTCTACGGGAGCGGACTTTGAAGCCATAGCGCTTAACGGCAGAAAAGCGTGTCTTGACATGGTCGCCTTACTATCGTTAGCCTGGAAGCCACGTACAGGTCAGCTCGTCTTGACACGGTAGCTGCACCTAACACAGCTCGCTAGCAAACTAATGCTAACCAAACAACAAGATAAGCTCGCCTTAACGCGTTAGCTTGCGCTACACTCACGACCACCGCTCTGACAACAACGACAGAGAAGCAGACAGAACAGTTCGCCTTGACGCGGTCACTGCTTCCGCTATAAAGTGTAGCAAATATACTCTGCACGAGTACTCACTCAGCACTATCCAGACCAGCGTCGGTAAGCCGCGTTCGGCGGCGCTGTCCTTAACGGTGCACCTGGGAACGGTTGAGCAGCTAAACCAGCTAGCCTGAAGGCACTGAGGGAGCTCCAGTGTAGTCTTCTCACGGGAAGAAAGCAAGAATGAGTAGGAGGGGTCGGTTGGCCGTGGTAAGGTCGGGTGGGTGGAGCCCGAGCACGGCTCAACCTGTCTGTCACAGACAGACGTGATGTCATTGGAGCTTCCGTAGTTGGTCACGCCAAGGCGATTCCCATAGTGAAACACCGAACGAAGTTAGAAAAAGAACTCTTTTTGTTGTATTTTCTTCCTGTATTTTTTAATATGTCTTCCATTTAGGAATAAAAAAAATGAATTCATTCAAACTTATATTTTTGTGGTTATATCAGGGGTTGCGTTAACGGAAAATTTTTCGTATTTGACGGGTTTTTTTTTACTTTGATGGAAAGATCTGAAGGTGAAATTTGATAGATTTGGTGTGGACGTACGTGACGTGTCCCCACCAATGTTCAGCAATCACTGAATTATGCCCACTCGATCCAAGGAGTGCTGCATCTCCACTAACAACGTGCAGTCCAGCAGACTGAGGTGCTGCTGCTGAGCACGGACCTGTGTTCCAGACGTCCTGCGCTCTGCAACAGAAGAGCTACAGGAACTGGTCCGCCAGTGCGCATCAGGTGTCAGACCTGATCCCTGCCCAAACGCGTCTTTGCGAAGCGGTGCTTTCACGGTCCCGATCGCGCTCAGCCCACGATCAGACGCGGATTAACTACACTTCCTGTCCTAGTGCGCTCTGAAGGAGCTCTCAGAGTAGCGTTCATAGTCTGTGGAGGCTTGTTGACACGCACAAGCTGCTCCACGAGCACACACACATAGAACTGGACTCCAAACCCACCCACTACCCCGCGAGGAGGTCCGCATTAAACATCAGCGCCAGGTTCTCCCCTGAGTGTCTCAATGAAACAAATATGTGAACCCCTCATCTCTCTCTCATGATCTCACAATGAACGTTAATATTATAATCAGTGTCCCGCGGAGCGCACAGAGCTGCACCTCACATGCTCTGCGCTGCGCTCCAGACTCAGGACGGAGAGAGTTCTTAGAGATTTCTGACTGGCTGATCAGCTAATTTAGTGTCTAGCTCTATGGATGTATCTGGGCCCGATGTAACACCGGCGGTGTTAGCGAGCAATCCTCTGCAGCTTCTAAACATTCTAGGTTCTCCAAACTGTGACCGTCAGTGGAGGATGAAAGTGTTGAGGAACAATTACAATATTATTTAAAAGTAATGAAATATGTGCTTTTTTAAAATTAATAAGTGACGGATAAAAATAGATTATGACCGGATTTTTTTAACCGTCAGTCAAAAGGAAGAAAAACGAAAAAGTCTAGCGCGACCTCTGGGTTATATATAAAAACAGTCTACCTGATCTATCTCTCTGAAACACAATCATGTTGAAAATAATTGATTAATCTCGTCTTCCTGTGTGGTGTTATGTTTTTCTGAAGGTGAGTCACAGGTGACCTGATGGTTAGAAAAGGTTCAAACTGTCCTGAAAATTAATCTCTCCTTGACTATTAGAAATCCTTGTGTGAATCATCCTTTTATATCCTGCTTATGCACATTAGAGTGACGCTAAATGACTAATAACATCATCAGCTAGAGATAATCAGCGCTTTTAAACATTTTTTCTGATCATTTTTTTGTCACAAAAGCAAACCCCAGCTCAGACATGAGTCGTGGTTGTGGGTTTTAAGAATATGAGCTCTTATCTGATTTCTCATGAACACACCAGACATGCCAGAGGATCGATGAGGCAAAGAGCCAGAAAAATGAGGCAAAATGTAAAATAAAAGTAAAGTAATACAACAAAGTTATAAGTTTTCCTTTTTCCCAAAGGTTTTAATTAAAAATGTTTAGGATTTGATAGGGCGGCTTCCAGAGCATTAAATGAAACAGAACTGAAATAAAGAGGGGGATAAAATAATAAGCTGAATCTCGCCTCAGCTCATTTATTCCATTCCATTCTGCTTTCTGAGTCAGTGACTCTGACATCTGCCTGGACCTGGATTTTCTGGTTCTGTTGCAGGCCGCTGCGGGTCACTCACCTGCTCTCCAAGGCCACATTGCTGCCCAGGACCCAGCTGTCCTGCAGCTGGACGCATTCCGCCGTACTCTGCAAGTCGGCCGCCAGGCCGGCTGTGGGCGGTGGACTCGGGCTCCGTTGATTGGCCAGCGAGCTGCGGCTCAGCGAGGTGATGGACGGGTGCTGTTTGTGGGGGGGCGGGGCTGGTGGGAGTGGAGGTGGGGCCTGTTGACTAGACAGGTGATCACCTGGAGAGAAGAAGAACAGACAGACAACAAAACATTTATTTAAGTATTTCTATCGGTGGCCAAATGTTGGGATTTGGTCAAAGAGTTGAGAGGCAAGTCTCATCAGAGGCAGCAGATGGTGAAGATATGCATCTGCCTTGTATGCAAGATATGAAAGGCTTACAGCCACTTAACAGACCAAGAAAAGTAAATACAAGCAAAGAGCAAGACATAAAAGTGAGATGCAACCACTGCGAAAGGAGCTGTTTTTATGGAGACACACATAATAATTGTCACAAAACACCACACGGCTGACAGTTGGGCTCTCTTAGACAGAAGGTCACTTAGAGAGGCAGCTGTTCCTTTATGGGCGCTTAACGCAATGTTTCACGTTTGATTACAGCCAGAGAAGACTCTCAAATAACTAATGACCAGAACATCCATTAGGGCTCTGAAAGAACAGGTTTTCCAATTTCACACAAAGCTGTGTAATTGGCCCCCAGAATGGCATGTGGTGATTATCTATCCATCTTCCCTGTTTAAAAGGTAAAAACCCACAGTGCTGACAATTCTGATTTGCTCCAATGAGCTCCAAATGGGTATCATCTTTCTCGCCTTACAGAGGCTTGGAGAGTATTGAGAAAGCCAGGAGCTGTGTCTTTTAGGAGCTTCTGTTGTTTTTGCATTGACAGCATGAATTTTTATAAAGCCTAAAGGAGTTTTAGATTTATCGCACACATATCTACACCGGAGGTCAGCGCATGAGTTAACCTTTGCTTCTGCAAGCATGCATGCGAAGATCAAAATCTGCTCGATGATACCGTTCGAACACACAGAGCAAGTCCCTGAAAGGACACAAGCCATTGTTTTGAATAGGCGGCCCTTTAATGACCGTGCAGTTTGTGTCCTTGTGTGTGTGTGTGTGTGTGTGTGCTCCCACTCTTCAGCGTGCCCTTCTGTGCATAAAACGAGCTGTTCAATGCAGGCAAATGAGCCGTTTGGTTCCACACAGCTAGCAGGAAACATAAATGCCATTTAGAGCAAGGCAATCATTTCCACTGCTTTGAGGGAAAAACCTTCAGGCTACTGTACATGCAGCCTATTAGTACAACTGAAGACTTCCCTCTTAGGCTCAATATAGGAATATATCAAAAACATACTATAAGGAATAATGTAATGAGGATGATTACTGAGAATAAAGCTGTCGTCTTTAACTGACCTGTGTAAAACAATAAAGAAACAGTTTTAGTTTAACTTTTAGATGTTTTTTTTTTCCCCACACAGATGGATGTACAGGTAGATTGAGAACAAACAGAATCAGGAGGAACATGAATCCACAAACAGCGTAGTGCAGAAGGCCAATCAAGGATTAATTACTTCCTGACTGCAATTACAGAGCAACAGCATGTGGCCATAAAGACCATAAAAGCAAAATCATCTGAAGCAAATGAAGGTTGTTATTTTTCCTTCTTCTTTTTTTTTTTTTTTTTGCGGACTGTGATTAGAGTTTTATCAAACCCAATCAAACATGATCCCTTCAGCACCCCACGCCAACACGTTCAAAGCCGGTTCTGATATCTAAATGAAGCATGAATTACCAGAGATCAGTTGCAGCGCTGGCATTTAAAAAATATAAGAGTGCCACGACTTTGTGATAACGAATACAAGAGACATCCACTCATCTCCTGGGCGAGACTGTGAGCCCTATTAGGAAAGTGCTTAGTAGGCTGATAGAAAATGTGAGTTATCTACCAACACTGGCTGCTTTCGACTTCACCTCCAGGCCTCTCACCACTGTATGAGCCGGCTGCACCCGTGGGGTTTGCTTCACTTTCCAACTCTAACATTTTTCATATAATTACCCTGCCCTAGTCTAACAGTAAGATGTAAGTGAAAGAAAAAGAGAAATACAGGATCAGATTAGTGAAGGAATAAAGAAAATTAGGTGGGGGTGAATGTTGACAGCTGCAGTTATGAGCAAAATAATTGCTTCCTCTTCTTAAAAGTCAGTTTAAGTTTTCCTCTCCTATAAATCCCATAAATCTGCTGCCTAGTTTCCCCCCCTTTCTCTTACCGACATAATAGATATAAAACTCTGAAAACTGTTTTACCTCCCCATAAGGAATTACAAATAAAGATACATGACAGATATTGAACAAAGCTGTATCCATTCATCTTAGTGTTTACATATTGATCTCAACATCTTGATTGTCCTCGTTTACTTTGCTGCCGCCCTGAGAGCTCGAGGAAGCAGCACAGGCTAACTTAAGAGCCATAAAAAAAAAATGGCGTTTGCATTGGGAGGTGCAGTTTTATTCACAGAAAACCGAACGCCTTCCGGTGTTTCTCTCCTGGTGACTTGAAGCATTCAAACTCTTGAACTGTTATTTGAAATGAGCCGTTTTGTTGGTGAGGACAGACGCTGAGTGGAATATTCGGAGCACACAATAACCAGAAACCTTCCAAAGAGAGGGATTTGACGTGCGGTAAATTTGAGAGCATAATCGCACAACAAAGAAAGGGAGGATAAACACCTACGAAGTGAATTAAACCCGCTGTAGGAACAGATTTACGCTCTGCAACAAGGCTGCAACGCCACTCTTCATTGATGCGTCTGTAACCTCGAAAGATTTAACATGAAAAGTCAACTGTCTGACATTTGTAAATGTGAAAAAGCTGCTATTGATTGGTTTACCACAAGACAAACACGCAGAACGGTCTAAATTTACCACATCACATTGACGAAGACGCAAAAGCTTACAGACAATAAAAAGAAGGTCTGTAATGTGTGCTTAATTCACAACTTGCTTTGTATATTAGCACTTATTCCTGAGGTCAGGCGTGTCCAAAGTGCGGCCCGGGGGCCAAATGCGGCCCTCAGAGTGATTTTGTGTGGCCCTCAGCTGCATTTTAAAAATAATATAATTTAGTATTCCTGCAGGACTTTATGCAGAGAGATGTTTTATGACATTTTTTAGATTTTTACTAACATGACAACAACAAACAAAAAATCCAAGTCAATTAAAATCTTTTTAAATGCAAAATTTTCCATTCAATCAAAATTTTCTAAACATTTTTGAGACAATTCAAGACATATTGAGATTTCCAACTTTATTTCCTGGTAAAAAGAACCACAAGTCCTCACTGACTTTTACCAAAACGCAGATTTGTGCGCTCTGTTCATAAAGCCTGACTAAATCCAGCAACATGACTGAAGAAAGACCCAGATCCTGGTCTTGTTGCTGAGGATGGAACAAAATGTAGTTTCTAGAAACCTAAAAAAAGTCGACCAATCAGATCCAGTGAATTTAATGCTTTTTATTATTGAGTCAAACATATGAGATCCCTGTGTCGTATCGACAAAGACTGTTCATTAAAGTGCCCATGACATCGTTTTCCGTGTTTTCTGACTTATCTATCATGTTGCAAGGTTGAGTTCTCACCTTAAACCTGCCAGAAAGAGCAAAAAACGGCGTCCATCTGTCTCCTAGTACAGCCAGTGAGAAGCTCTTCCAGATTTCAGACCCAGGTTTCAAACCGTTTTTTTCACTCCAGCCCGCTATGAGGTCATAGTGATCCGGACTTGCTTATATGGTAAATTCTCCGCCCACATGCACGTTCACGACACCTGGAGCGAGGAGAACGCCAGTGCTGGAGCCGCCATTGACCATAGACCGTGTAGTGTTCAGTTTCAGTTTCGTTTCTCTTTCACGCGACGGCACTGCCCCCTACTGCAGCAGAAGTGTCAGGCTGCCAAATAAGGAGAAACCCAGCAGAACCGGAAGGCGGCGCATTCTTCTGATCTCTGAGTTGCTCGTTAGGAAATAATTACAGCGTATTTTGAGTTATAATGGTGCAACGCTAAGCTAGAGGCATAAAAGATTACATCTTTTTAATATACAAATTGATTTAAATATGGAGCCATGGGCACTTTAAAATGTTGCATTTATAATGAATTTTTAGTAGAACAAAATATTATTTGCTTGTTTCTTTTAAGAACAAGATTTTGTGGCCCTGGAGGACTTGACACTTGGTGATTTTGGCCCTCATGTTGAAAAGTTTGGACACCCCTGCCTTAGGTTAATACAAAAAACTCCAAGTATTGAACTCGTGGATGCATTTATGATGATTTTTGTTTTTTCTCACTTTAAGTTGTATCATCATTTCATATCTATTCACTTTCACTCCTCCTCCTTCCAATTCACTTCTTTTTCAAGGCTTCGAGTATGGCCTCCTTTTTTTTAAGTATAGGTCGTAACACCGTGTATTTCTTTCATGTGCTCAATTTCCCTCCACACAGTAGGTGTCAGCATGTCTGAGTGATGTCACACGCCATGGTTTCTGGTCTCCAATTTGAGGTGTAGGTTTGAATCCAATTTCTGACAAACAGTTTTATACTCAGCACAGGGTCGCACTATGATGAAAACCTATAAGTGAGAGCCTCAATGTGATTCCAGGTAACTCAAAGGGAAAATGTGGCACTAGCCGTGCTCATTCTCTGTGCACTTCAGTGCAAGAGTTGCATGTCTGAAAGCCACTGGGGCAGACCATGATAAATATGGGCTTTTGCCACTTTGATTTACAAGCATACATTATGTTTGACTACCCACCCCTCCAAAAAAATGGCATACAAAAAAAATAATGAGCCTTTAAGAAATTCTGGCATTGTCTTCCATCAAGACAGAGAGAATTAAGCCGGTCTTTAATGTGCAAACTTGGAATGCAGATGAAACAGCTGTGTGGTTTATCGAGCTTTGCTTTGAAATCAGATCAAGACGAATGCCTCCTCAGTATAATTCCTCAACGTCAGGTTGTCATCATCTCCATCAGCGACATGCTTTTAAAAGGACCTTAGTGATTAATACGGCATGCCAACGCTAAAATGACAGTCTCATTCCCGTCTTAATGATGCTTGAACAGCCTATCAGAGCTGTCAAAACAGCACCCAGTAAATGATATTTTGTTTTAACGTTCAGATTTTAATGTTTGACATCAAAAGACTGATTCATTTCACTTTGTTTATTAATACAATCTCATAAATTGAATAGTTAATTAGGAAGAAATTCCCACTTTTTTGTCTAAAGAACAGATTTAGTTTGATGTTCTAAACGTTTTAGGTTTTTTTCTTTGATTTAGAGTATTTGGAATAACTGTGTCAGAGGTTCTAACAATCTGCACGCTGACTTCTCAGTGCATCTTATTTTTTCGAAGCACTTGGTGCCATTTTTTTTTTTTTTTTTGTAAGGCGACCAGGCAAATGAGATTTCTATGATGTTCACTCCTTTGAAAATCTTTTTTTGATTACGGAATTGACAATCCTTGAATACTGCGCATAATGTTCCAACACGGGAGTCAGGACACAATTAAAAGCCGTTTTGCACTCACTAAAGCTTGGCAAGCTCAGTGAAAGTCTTTTCATATTCATTGTGTAAGTACTGCAAAAGGTCTTGTGCCATTTTACTCTCCATTAAGAGACTGATGCAACTGCTAATGGAATTGAAAGGGCATTTGCTTTGACTGGCTCGCCCTTCACCAATAGGAAAATTGCTGCATGTGTGCATCACAAGAATTCAATCAAAACAGATCACAGAACTTTGAGACGCCACAGCTTTTCAATTACAGATGATGGTTTTTAAATTACAGAGAATAATACCCAAAAAAATCCCTAAAAACAATCCAGGAGCATCCCTCGGATAATTTGGAACTTAAGAAAACATCGTCTTGATAACGGGGGGCTCTTATAAAATCCTTGTTAGATTTTATTTGAAATGAATAATGGATGAACATCATGATAAAACATGACATTTGGATTGGGTAGGGTAATTATATATGTCAAATAATTAAATAATTCTTTAAAATGAGGAGATTTAATTTCACCTCTGCCCAGACGTGGTGCCTCGCTGAAGGCGCCAACTGTAATATTTAGTAGAAAGAGACAGCAGCTTCTCGTTGAGAAGCCCTGGAGCTGGAGGTTGGCTGCACCCAGTGGAATTTGGGACCATCAGAAAAAAACCTTGCCCTAGGTGAGCTTGGTTGGTTTTCATTCAGCAAAGAGGAGTGTGGAATTTCAGGGACCTGGAGTTTTGAGAAAAAAGAAAAAGAAACAGCTTGAATTCCACAGTACTTCCTGCTGGAGAAAAAAAAAAAAAGAAAGAAAAAATCCTCTCACAGCCCTGCCCACTCCTCTCCAGACTTTCTATCAGATCAAAGACAGGCATTTCTTTTAAGCCATTTCTGAGAAGGGGAATCAGGATGTAACCGATATTTCAAACATTACATAATTATTGCATTATAAATAAATATATAAAGAAGACGCTCATAGATTATTTGGTCTTGCAGAGTCATATAGGCGCTCACTGGGGCAGAATTCTAGGCTGCTCTGAATTTAGACTCTGTGAGTACTGTATACGTGAATAGCATCTGAAGATGAACTGTATATATACGCAGCTCCACGTCACTGTTTGTCCACCCCCTCTCCCCCTATTGCTGCAGATGGCAGATCAACATACAGATGATGACTGCTTAGCAGTTCTTTCTGTCAGCTCTCCGATTACATAGCAATTACGCTCCTTCTCAAAAGCTGCTTTGACAATTAGTCTGCTGACAAAACACGCACTCGTATTTATCCGTGTGTGGACAGCCGCGGCGTCTTTGTTCACCCAGACGTCATGCTCGCACCTTGATGTTTCTAACTTCGGTCCCAGCAGCTCACTCTCTATAGACTTAGGAAGTCAAATAAAAGCATCGCTGTGTTTTTCTGGAATAAACAGGAGACAGAAGTGCACAACTTCTTGCTTTTATTACATTTACATATCATTTTGTTCATTATGGAAGGGATCATTTTAAAATCTGAATCAAAACTGTTTTATTTGACAGTTCCGCTTCACGTCGTGTCCTTCCACACCATTCCGCTAGAAACCCTGCAGCCGACACTGCTGAACTCTAATATGGCTGCCGATTGGGATGAAGCCGATTGGCTGGTGACCAGAATCATCCGGTTTGCAGCTTGACCGGTTTGACCGGTGAGTTGAAAATCTGACACTAAAAGTCAGATTTTCTATTTTGTTCCAGGCAGCAAATGCACCGCAGCCAAGTTGCACTAGTTACTGAGCGTCTTTGCTATTGAAGATTTTACTGAGTGATTTGTCATTTTTATCAAGCTGATTGAAAATAAACCAATCAAAAGTGTAAAAGATGTAAGAAAAGAAAGCTGTTCTCCGTGGAGGTTCGCCTACTGATGGGTCCCATTTAAAGACCAGCTGCCATTTAAACAGGAGACAATTCAAGTCCAGATTACATTGACAGTGAAAAGGAACTCAGTAGACAACAGGATGAAAAGATTATAGAAAGTTGCTCTATTGTATCCTTCACACCTTTCGTCTATCTGTCATGGAACATGATGGATTTGAAAATGTTGGAGATTTTGCCAAAGACAGTTTAAAAATGTCACATTTATAATCGTCGTGCCTTTTACTAAAATAGTAAAATCCTATTATGCTATAGAGTTCTGTGCAGGTTCTTCTCTGCAGACACGTTTAAGATGAATCTGCTCCAAATAGGTAGAATTATTGACCATTACTTGCAGGAAGACTCATCAAATTACATGTATAGTGTAAATAAAATTAATTAAAGATTCAATGAACCATATATATTTAGTTTGTAGCTATGTATTATAATATATTATTAGATTGAGGTCTTGTTAAAATAAAAAGTGATAAATGTCCTGTGATGTGGTGCACATATTTTTTGTTTTGAGGTGTACAGAAAATTAAAAAAGCTACAAATGTTAGGATTTTATAATCTGGCTTATAAATGAGTACTACTGTATAATGGATTTTAAAATGTGCCT
>SSNR01000017.1:2948188-2981898 GCA_006937965.1 Callopanchax toddi
CCCCCCCCCCCCCCCCCCCACACTCTTTGCTTGCAGTATAGCAGCACACATGTCACCGTCAAGTGGTTTATGAAATCAGCCCTTCCCCAACTCCGCTACTTCCATCTAAATAATGAATACTCTGCCACTTGCAGTAATCCTCCAGCAGCCATTCCCAGAAATAGAACAAAGATAGACACTCGCTCGATCTCTCTCTCTCCGTCATTTTTTAAAAAACAAATAATGCTGATTCCCCCTTCTAGACGCTCAAATTATGCTGCACATTAGTGAATGTGCAGCACTGGCTGCTCGCGAGCAGCAGCAACAACAACAACCTGCAACTAAACAAATAAATAAATAGTTAAGTGCCGAGTTTTTGCAGGCATTCGACATCCTCGGCCACTTCTAGGTCGCGACTTCAAAGTTTTGCTTAGTACCTATTTGAAGGCAACATCAAAGCGTGGATAAGGCAGCGATTTCAAAAGGCATCAAGAGCTAACCTAAAAGGTACAGTATTACGAAGGGCACCTATGGGCTCTCTATGATGGACGATAAGAAAGAAAGAACACTCTGAGGGGAAGAAAAGGGTATGAGGATTGGGTGAAAGGAGTAACGGGGGGGTGAGGTTTCATTAATTAGAGCGAATGTTTCTACAAATTTCTTTATCTGGTGGCAGAATAAAAACAAAAAACAAAACAGCTGATAAGTCTGTGGAGAATTATCTGCTTAAGTGGTCTTTTATTTAGGGGTGAAAAAAAAAAGCTACTCATTGCCACTTTTCCCATCCACTGCCTCTGATTACAGTGGGACTGAAAAAGAAAGGGCTACAGATTTCTGACAAGTCTTATTGCATGCAGATGTCAAGGAAAGTGCAGTTAGCTGGCTTCATCTGCCAAATGTCTGCCTGAGATCCTCTCTTAGGAGAAATGCACAAATCCATTGCAAGCATCTAAAAGGGATTGCCCTTGTTTAATGCATAGCATTACTCATCTACTGTAACTTGAGGCTTTCTTTAAAAATCAATGCAACGGACAATACAAATCAGCACCAGCATGTTGTAAACAACGTTCTCACCATCTTACAATTTGCTTACCCTTATTGGCAACGCGCTTTAGAAAATGGGAAATATTGTTCAAACACATTGCGTTCTGTGTATTCTGTCAAGCACGCAAACAAATCTACGGTAGGTTCGGCCACATGGGGGTGAAACAAAGACACGACATCAGCAACGAAACAGAAAAATGTACCTGGTAAAGATTAATTAGAAGGTTCTGTGTAGAAAGAAGTGGAATAATAATAAAAGCAACCTTGAGAAAATAGAGAAGAGGAAGAAATCTAACTTTACTGATGAGTTTTGTTTTGATAAGCAATGCTAATACGTTTAAAAAATTAATTAGTTGACAGTTTACTTTAATAAAGAACCATTTCTTTTTCTTTTCTAACCAAAACCCTGATTTAGCCGATGCTATTAGCTGCAACTTTTCCCTGTGAAACTGCGAGTCTCACTGAGACGCGTCGCTGAAATTTGGCGTTTGCTGATGTCCAGCTGTCTGAGAGCAGACATAAATCTTCTTTGTTAATCCAACAACCTTATTACATCACTTCCCCGTCAAATTTGAAAGCATAAAAATCTCCTCGCCTGAGATATACTGTTTCAGTGCCGGTCGTAAAAAATGGTCACAGCAGTTAATAACGCGGCAAAATGATATATAAACAGAAGAGCAAGGTCCAACTCCAACAATACGGCCATAAAGTCCCAGAATGCTTTGAGCTTTTTGTACAGCAACCAGCATCCTGAGCTCTTTACAGCAGCTCAATTAAAACTCATTTTTCCCTCTTAGAATGACTGAGTATATGAACCTTCACAGTCACCTCACAGTGAATCAATTCTTCAGCATCAGAAGACATTAAATGTGTAAAAAAATTAGAGATCTAAAACACGGACAGTAATCTAAACAGGCATCAAAGTTATTTACTTTCTCTAAAATGCATCAAACTTTGCCACTCGCAGCAGCCTTGATTGATCAAGAGGGAAACTAATGACAGCTGTGAGACTGAGGGAGATTAGATGGCGGCTAAGCTCTGACCCTGGATGTGAAAACAGCGAGGTCTGGGGAGGCTATCATAAAGCGGCTAAATGGCTTATTTCACCTCAAGCTCTTACAGCCGCCCACTGGCATCACCGTTTGGATAATGATGCCTCTAAATGTCTGCAGTACACAACTGAGGAACGAGGCCTCCAGTCTTCTCTCATATTGACATTACATAGAGTGAGGACGGTCATTATCTTATGAATTCTGCTCACCACTACAAGACGGCCTCATGCACAGTCATGTGCCTTTAACAATTCATAAGCACAGACAGAGATGGTCAGAAATTCAGCAACGCATCTCAGACATGAATTATTCTGCATGTGAAAACAAAAAAGAAAATCTGTTTATTTCATAAAGTTCTGCAAGATAAATAAGACCGAAGTAAACAACAGAAGGAAATGCATCAATATCAACTGTCAAATCCTGAAACAGAGCACACAGACCAAGAAAAGTACGGGAAAGATTCAGAACCAGCAGCTCTCGTCCACTTGTCAGTTAAAAAAAAAAAAAAAAGCATAAAATATTTAACAGGTTCTCATATCTGTTGGTCATTCATACTCTGTGTAGCTTTCTAAAAACGTATAGAGTTTATGAGATGTGATGTCTGCATATACAGAACAACCTTATATGGGAGAGCTTGCATACGCTGATACATTATGTATGCAAGCATGAATGTTCAGCCTCTTGGACTCACTTACAGTGTTATTTTAACACTGGTAAAAATGGATGATACCATTATTATAGGAAAGAGCTAAATCATTATATTACACACACACAGACACACACACCAATATATATTTTTCAATTTGAAGTGTGTTTTTTAAAAAATCCATCTCAGTCACAATTATTTACATATTTGCTAATTATTTTAATAGTCAGTGGAAGTTATTTCTTTCCTATGTAAGTTGACTTTATTATTTTTATTCTTATTTATTTTATCTCCATCATGCTGAGGGCTGCAGGTACCTGGAACTCAACAATAATCTGAGAACAACAAGGCTTGTTGACAGATAAAATGTTTGTTTTTCAAACAGCTGTCAATGTTGTAAAGCGCTTTGTGATTTATATCTGGGAAAGGCTCAATATATATAAACTTTACTTACTTACTACTAACTTACAATAGGATGGTAGGCTGTTAATAAAAACTCATGTCATCAGCAGTTGGTTTGTAACCTGCTGTTTTGAAATATTAAGTTTCTGGCTGAGCATATTCAAACAAGAAGACACACTGATCAGGTTTATTAATGAACAAATAACAAATAATAGGATCATTTTCAGTCGGACATTTAATGTATTATTTATTTTTGAAAGTTTTCACTTGTTAGAGATGTTTTTGTACAAATACCTACTATTTTCTAGTAGCTAAGAGCATGCAGTCATATCTCTGAGCTCTACTGTTTACCTGCATTTAATTTAATCTGAAACCATTTTAATAAAAACATGAAGAATATTCTTATTTGAGTTTACTCTAATTATAATAAACTAATAATGAAAACTGCCTCTGAACTTTGGTATTTTTTTCAGTCAGTTATCTTTACCATCATTTAAATACTTGTCATGATAACCTATATGTACACAGAGTATTATCGTTTGATTTCTCCTTCAAATAAGAAAAAAATGATAAAAAAATCAAACAGATCGATGATATTGTAAGCTTTTTGTAGTTTTTGTTAACAGAGTGTTCGGCGATTAACGCGTATTACAGATTGCCATAAGTTAGATATTCCTTAGAAGAAGAATAAATATACACTCTAAAAAGTAAAACCATCATTTACTTAAATTTTTTAGAGTAACATTTTACACTCAAGAATGTTGAGTAGATTGGAGATAATTATATTAGGTAAAAGCCAACTTTATCAATATAATTGTCTCCAATCTACTCAAAATTCTTGAGTGTAAAATGTTACACAGATTAAATTAAGTAACGTGCAGGATTATTTTTTTCAGTGTAGTGTGTATGTATAGGTACAAAATAAATCTGCTCTTCTTCTGCTTCTGGACTGTCCTGATTGCATCACTCCATGACTCTTACTTTATCATTTTGAATATTTTACTGTTTATACATCAACAGCAGAGTCCATGTTTAAAATAATAACTCTCAAATTCACTCTGGTGGGGGGGAACCAGAAACAAAAATAGTCCTAAACATATAACTACTGTAGTTGTATTTTGAAAAATCCTGTTCCTTGAAATAACAATGAACCAGGATTATTATATATTTAAAATTTTAATTGTAATTGATCTAAAAATATGAATGCATAATGTTTTTAGACCAACATCATTTTAATTGAAAACAAATCACTTCACACTAAAAACACTTTAGATGTAAGGATGGTTTAGTCAGAACGTAATGTCTGCTTTGCCTCCAGAGAAATCAGGTAAAAGCACTTTTCTGGAATTCAAAATATAATAAAACCGTGTATCTTGTAGCCCCATCAAAAGGCATAAATGAAGAAAGGATGGCATGCTGCATGTGTTGTTCCACCTCCATATCCGGTTCTGTTCTATTTACAGGGTTTACAAATAACACATTTTTCCACATTCTTTTAAAAGCAAGAAGTGGAAAAAAACATTAAAATAAATAATAAATTTAGAAATCTCAGCTTTATGTTAAAAAGGGAGGTGTAAATTCTGGGTATTAAAGATGAATGTTGAGTGTTTTTCTGTATTTTTGCTGGCTTTTTCTTTCTGCTGATGTTCAGCAGACTTCCACCGAGACAAACATCAAGTCAGAGGTCCACATGGAGAGGCTGAACTCTGCCAGAGAGCACACTCCTCATTCAGATACTACATAAATTAAACAACAGTTCATCCCGTCATTACATAAATTATGGAGCGGTTTATCCAGAAACAGCACTATAATGCACAAAAGCCTTTATTGGCGAAGGCTCTTACTTGCCCCGAGGTCCTAACATGTATTTGCAGGCAAGACTCGGAAGGAGACAGGCGGAGCTGCTCGGCAAAACAATTAGATAAGAAAATTAAAATATAAAAACACTCAGACCTCAATATTCATGGAAGACTCCGGCGGCTGTCCTGCTCTTAGAAACCTCATGAATCAAAAGCAAGTCAGAGCAAAGTATTGATAGTCCACAAGCCAACAGTGATTTATGACACTCAAGTTATCATTCATATTCTGATTGCACATGTGCCGAATGCTGCCATTAAATCTTTACCTCTCCTCTTGTGTATAGGCGGTGCAGCATGCACGGCTCTGCCCGGCTCTCCTGGGACAGAAAGCTACTTTTTCAATGTAATTACCGCTGACATATATGAAGATGGCTGAATCACAATATGCCCACTTTCCCAGCTCCACGCCCATTCATTTATCTACCGAAGCACAATACAAACACACAGCCAAAAAAAAAAACGGAACCAAATTAACAATGGAAAAAAAAAAGAAAATTGGTACAAAAAACTGCTCAAGATTGCAGTTTTATGTGATGCACAAAACATAGTCCACTCACAACTCACCTCATGGCTGGAGAAATAGTCCCAGCGATACCTCCTAAGATGCATTGCCTGCAGAGAAAAAGCTCACTGCGTTTCCCTGCAAGTATTTACCGGTGAATGTAAGTGGGACTGCATGACCCCTTGGAGCACTCAGACTTATTCCTTTGTTGATGCATCTGCTCTGCTTACGTTGGCCACCACTCACTACACCCCAATTACTCTTTGTCTTTGTAGCTATTGGTCTGCTAAGCACTTCAATTCATCTCTGTCTCGCAGGCCATGACGTCAACTCGGACTGATTAATCAAAGACAAGTCAACATCAGAAAGCCAACACCTAAGGTGGCCCGTTTGCATACATTACTTGTAATACTTCTTGGATGTCATTTAGGGCTGGATGTGAGTGGAATTCTAACGAAGAGCAGCGGTTTCATTTTGAAGCGGAGAAATGTTAGAATATTAAGCTGCTCGGAACGCTTACAGCGGTTTAATAAAATACTGTATATCATGCAGAATTCAAATATCTTTTCCACTTTGTAGTGTCTGTGCTGATTTGTGTTTCCAAGGAAAAGTTATGAAAATCACCAGAAAAATAAAAAATCTTTCGAAATGATCGTCACACCCATTAACCCTGTTCAAATCTAA
Source organism: Callopanchax toddi (assembly GCA_006937965.1). NCBI lineage: Eukaryota > Metazoa > Chordata > Actinopteri > Cyprinodontiformes > Nothobranchiidae > Callopanchax > Callopanchax toddi. The sequence goes on from SSNR01000017.1 coordinate 2,954,357, forward strand.
AATTTGCATTCCCTTAAACCATTACATTCATATGTATCAGGTTGTTAACATGGGTCTAGAGCCATGTGCAAGGTGCTGTATTATTTCCTTGCACGTGTTAGGCTGCAGTACCATTTTGAACACAACACACCGCCCCCTCATAAGAGGATCCACAAGGGTATTGAGAGGAATACAATAGACAGTAGATTTGTGCAGTAACAATAAGGCCTGGGCTAAGAGAGGAGCTGCTGGTGCACAGTCTGGTGATGCATTAAACATTATTCCACTACATCCAAGTTGTTGACAGATGCGATTTATGTTCAACTCCAGATTTGTCAGCACAGCTGCCCCCCCCCCAAAAAAAATTTGACTTGAAGGTAATACACAGTACATGCTAAAGCACATTTGGCCACATTCTTTTAGCATGTCTAATGAAAGGTTTTTTAAAAGAACTTGGTATGTTACCTGAAACAATGTCTGTAGCTGTTTCCCTTCTGAAGCTTTACTGCATTAAGGTCCACTTCTCGGGCTGCGTTGCTGCTTTGTATTGGCTTTGCAAATGCTCTGGATCCCCTCCTCTCCTCACTGCTGCTGCACGAGCTGCACGCTGCACGAGAACACTACCTCTCTGACACATGGATGGCACTCAAGCGATGTCAAAAGGGTTAAAACCTAGTGGACCGGAAAGTCACACCAGCCTCGTTCTAGTTGCCAGCCACCGCTGCCGCACTCTCCCTCAGCTCTCTACCACCTCCTCCTTCTCTTTCTTCTTCCCCCTTTTTTTTTTAAACTCAACGTATCTCACGGGCTTCCTCTCCACCCCCCCTCCTTACGTGAGATTGTAGACAAGAGCGCCGGGCGATTTGCACCACTCTATCATGGATCGTGTTACGCTGTCTGGCTGTAGCGGCGGTCACAGATGATAGGCTGAGGAGGTTTGCGTGTGTGTTTACCCCTCAAAAAAAAAGAGCAGCGGCAGCGGGGAGGAGAACAGAAAGGGAGGGAGAGGTGGGATGCCTGTAAAATACAAAAATGTGTAGAAGCATTCCAAAAAATATATATTATGAGGCTAAGTGGAGGGTTTTGACATGAGGCGTAGGTGTGCACTCATGAGGGAGTGCTACAAAGCTACATGCAGACCTCAAAGTGACACTTTTAAATGCTTCCTCCTCACTTTGACACCATTTAATCATCCTTGTTTTGCAGACATATGTAGCATAAACTCTTTGTCTGGCTTATTTTTGTGATGTTTATGATCTCTTAGGCTTTCGACAATATGCAAAGGTGTAAAAGCAAAGCTGCTGCCAACGTATGCAGCAGCCACATCCATCAAAACTGCTACAACGCTCTGACATTTTAATCAAAGATGCGTTTGTCTGACAGAAAAACCAAAAATAATTCATGACATCACAGTTTCTATTTAGACAGACAGCAAAGAACTGAAGCTAACTCCTTTTAGTTTTGACCCTCACTGAGTTGTGTTTACCTTTAATAGAATGTAGATTAAAACATGTAATTTGATATAAAGGACTCTGTCAAACTAAAGCTTCTAACTGAAATTAAAACAAGATTCTTTCACAAAGTAAACTTCATCATTTTCTCAAAAGATTTGAACTTTGTGATCTGTTGCGTGATTGGCTGTTCAGCACCAACTGGCAGATTGCCACAAATTTCCACTGGCTGTACTGGCACTTTGTCAAAAAAATCTGGGCTCCTGTTGAAAAGTGAAATAAATTCTAAATAAATCTTGCACATTATTGCTTCCTTCCAGTTCTGTTACATAATTATTAGGGCTCGGTTCACTGGGGTAAGAGGTAAATACTCTTAATTTTCCAAAATGTGGAGAAATAAAGAACAGGAAATAATGATGTAACTGCAGCAGTCAAACCATAAGGAAAGGAAAACAAACCCTGAATATATTAAGATGATGGAAAGCCTGGTGACAGATACCACAGAGAACAATTTAAACTGAAACTCTTTCAGTTTATTTTATTAGCCTCCAATAAACACAGTCACCTTTTATTGACATTAGTTTTTCACCTTTATATTTTATGAGATAATTATTGTCAGTGTTATTATTTAGATGTGAGGTTGGTTGACGTCTTATCATATATAATATATTGTAAAAATATTTGTTAATAATTAGCCCTTTAAGACCCAACACATTAAATAATATTCAGACGACTCAGATTTTTTAAATTTTATACATTTGTTTGCTAATGATAATATATCAATCACTGACTTTCATATAAAATGTATCAATAATACAACAACAATTATACTCAATTAAAATTATAAATAAATAAAGTACACAAATAATCCACAAGCAGAAGAAAGATTCAATACTGCAGCTTTTTGAGGAAAATACAAATCTTGTTAAAAAGATAGAGCTCCTAGAAACTTAGAAATGTGTGTATCATATAAGTAACAGCGGGTCTTAAAGGGTTAGACATTGTTTGACGATGGCAATAAACTCTAATTCATGGTGTATTTGTAGGCGTGTGGGTTGATTTACATCATAAAAGTGTCTCAGTGACTTTTGGATTTATTCCGTAAATGTTTCCAGTTATGTCTGCACTTCCCTTTTAAATAATAAAACCATAAAAATGGAATGCATGTTTGGATCTGTTTTCTTTTGATTAAAATGTTTAATTTTGGCTCCTGAGAGTCACGGAAACAATGTAATTAGCATAGTATAGTATAGTATAGCATAGTAGTAAAGTATAGTATTTTTTATCCAGTCATCAAAGTCATTCATGTAGACCAGGGATTCCCAAACTGTGCCGCGCGCACTGCCACCAGGGGGTGCGCAAGATGAAAACTGTAATGGCGGAAATGTGAAATAATTACACATTTACAGTGTTTTTTCCCCACTCAGTAAAAATTTGTAAATAAACATGTATTTGTGTGGAGCTGTGGGACAATATTTGGATGAAGTCTGAGTCTTTTTTCTGTCAATCATGTGAACTCTTTCGAGCACACCTTTATTTTGAAGGCGACGTTAACTTTTACTATTAGTTCCGGGGCAAAGTTGCGAGGAGCTGCTGGTTTGTTTATCTCATCTGGATATTATTTATTCAAAGAATCCTTCTTGACAGCTTGTAACAACTCTGCCGATTGATTCCATGTGTGTTCTTATTTAATCAACTCCATGGTGAGTCGTTTTCTTTGTTTGAGAGGGTCTCTCACAGTAATCCTCGGATACATATGATTTAATTATTAAACACTCAAAAGTATCGAAAATTTGTAACATTAATGATTCGTAGGTACCAGGAATTTGTTCAAATGTCAAAGATCTCCATCCGGGGATTGGGGGTGCGCGAACACGGCTGGGACATAGAAGGGGGTGCGCGGCAAAAAACGTTTGGGAACCGCTGATGTAGACAGAAGCATCCTGTATATATATTCATACACATATACACCTATACCTACACAAACATATATATCTATACGTATGTACATACACATGCACATATATACACACTTACACATACCATGACTGAACAGGGTTAGGCAGAAGCAAAAGCTCATATTATAAAAAAATATATATTATATTTACTTTGCCACACGCACTTCCACTCATGTGCATCTTGTTGTGTTTTAAAGTCAGCACAGAAAAGAGTGTAGCCCACATGCTCAGTAGCACAATGTACAGCCATACTGTTTCATATGGTTCCATTAAAAACACTTTTATAAAGCGTAGTCACTCCCTGCTTGGACGAATGGGCTTCTGTAGCAGCTCTCCTCTGTTTTGTTAAGTTTTCTGCATCATTAAACAACTCAACTGTGCCACCAGCTGACGTAAACTGGTAACTGCAGTTTCCTAAAAATGTTATCTCTGGATATTTTAGGCTCTAAATAAAGGAAAGCTTCTGCTATTAAAACCCAGTGCTTTCATAACAAAGCCTACTGGTGATCAAAGTATATATTTATGAAAGTATTAATTCAAAATATAAAACTATTTAAGGATGAGAAACTGATTAAAAGGACACAGGTCATAATACATTATCTAGTGCTCAGGCATCCCTCGGGGCTCTTATTTTGACAAGCTGCACAGCTGTGTTCCTCATATGTTTTTGTCTAAAGAGAAGAAAATACATAATATTTTCCCACGCAGTCAGCAATCATGTTAAACAACCATGATATCAATACTAACCTAAATATTTGCAATAATATTTTCCATAAAGCAGCACTAGATGAAACTGTTGTCAATTGTATTAATTTTTTAGATATTTGTATGTAATTGGTGTAGTAAAAAATACTATTTAATAATCAATGTTTATTTTTAAAACACTATTTGTGTTTGCGAGTCTCTAAACTGCATGCAGCGATAGTTCCATTTTTACCTTCACATATTATCCTGATAAAAACCTGAAAATATAACATTTTAAACATTGTCCATTCCTATTCATCTGTGCATAAAAAATCACAATACTAGCTAATTATTGGGTTGTGCTAATAATAGGAAAGTTTACAATGTTTGTGGAGCAGTTTAATAATGTATCCAGACATCATGTGACCCCAAAGTATCTGATAGACAAAAAAGTATGAAATAAGCCACTTAAAGGGAAAGAGGGAATATTTTAAATAAAAATAATCATGCATGCTCAATTTTAAGTGATGAAGCATTTTAAATAAAAAAGAATGAGGCCACCCATGTATCATTCCATAATCTTGAACAGGCTGTGAGCTGTAAAATGTTCTGCAATTTGGGAACAAATTTCCCGCGCTGTCCTACGGATGTGACGTCAACTGATGCTGTTTGCGCGTTCTGGAAGCTAAAAAAAGTAATAATAAATGTATATCCAGTAGGTGGCAGCATTGCACCATTGTGTTGTGTTGCTGGTCAATGGCGGACTTCCTTCGTCTGAATCTGTGGTTTTTCTCATAAAAGGCAGCGTTTATGGAGCTGAAAACCTCTCTGATGGATTATGGGGTTTCACAGAGCTAAAGGTGCTGTTATAGGCGACCGCACACCAATCTGTCGATGTTTACGGGTCTCGGGACGATAGGCCTCAAATCCCCGACTGTTTCCTGGACCTCAGTCCGCTTACAGTGCATCAAAGGCGGGTGTCCAGCGCACGCTCCTCTGGGTGCTCCGGAGCTCCACTCCGTGATGCGAACTTGAGAAATCTAGGGTGATAGAGGCGGCGGGACATGATTCTATCACCCTGGATTTCTCAAATTCACCTCCAGGAGTCAGAGAACACCGACTGACTAAAGCTTTTAGCAATACAGGCAGCTGGGAATGACTGGAACATAGCGGCTAGCGAGATTAGCTCTGTTAGATCGGCTCCTGCTGTCTCTCTCTGTGTGTGTGTGAGTGTGTGTGTCTCGGGGCATTGTTTTACTATATTTCCTTTTGTATTAATACATTTTTTTTTATTTATGGAATCATGTCTCCGGCTGCCTTTGGTTGAACCCTTATAGTGAGAAGTTTGTGCGCGCTCCCGTTCAAGACTGTAGTTATTCGCAGCGCCAGGCGCGGCGCTCATGAGGTTCGTTTTTCAAATCTTCCCTCTTCTCCCTTTAAGAATATTTTTACTATTTCAAAAAGTAAATCTCTGTCGCCCAGATGCACCGTGCTCATGTTCTTCTATCTATAGAATAAGAACAAAGCAGTAATAATACCACCTATTGGTTTGTGGACTATTTTTGTAAAAGAGAGCCATGTCTGGATGCTTTTCAACAATATGATAGCCTGGATTTTAAACATAACATGCAGCATAATTTATTTTACTTTAAATACTAAAGCAAAATATACATCTGGCTATATTATAAAGGATGTGAAAATGGTGATGCATTCATGAGGAAAATGTTTCCTCAAGTGAAAAGAAGGCTGATTGACTTAAACGCTTCCAGAATTTGCAACTGTAGAAGCTGCATTCATGAACATAAAATAGACAGTATGTAAAAGGAACCTCCATGTGCACTTTTCCTTTCTGAGGTCTTGTGCTTTATTCCAGCTCTGCACACTGGGAGCTTTATTGAATGTCCTCTGTGAAGGATGGGAAAAACAATCTGCAGAGGTTTCATCTGAAGGTCCCAAAATAAGCTGTAAAACTGAATGTTTTCAGTTTTTTATGGACAGAGACAAGTTAAAATAACATTCATAACGCTTTAAAAATGAATTAAGACAGGAATGAAAACCTGATCACAACTTTACCTGACCTATCGTCTTCAATATAACAAGTTGACGTTTCCTGCTACTTTTGAAAAAGTTCACAAGAAACTAACATATCAATTGCGTACGTATAAAACTCCAAACCTTTGATTCTATTTCCTGTAATGCACTTTGACAATATCTTTCATTAGACCCAAGTTTTTCTCCTCTATGTGGTTTCAAGGCAACACTGTAATAGCCTTCATGCCATCATGAAGGTTATTTCTTAAAAGACTAAAAAGCTCCACCAGAGACGCAGATAGAGCTGCTTTCAAAATGATCAATGTGACAAGAAGTTCATGTTCAACGTCTACAGGAGTGGCCGTGCAATTACAGTGCATTTGGATCAATAATTGGTTGAACATCTAGGTTGATTGGGTTTGCAGATATGCTAGCGGGAACGTCTTGTTACCTCGAGTGAAACATAAAGCAATACGACCTCTAAGACCAGCGGTAATTTGTAAGACTAAAAAGACATCCACTGCAAATACAGCGTTAATTAATGCACGTTGTGTGATGTCCTGTAAGAATGAAGTGGAGATGTGATTATAACACGACATGGAATATGAAACAGGCAGTAGATTAGGCTGGGTGTGAATTTTTAATGTTTTATTTCATTTTCCTTATGAGGTCATGTGGAAGAGATTTTTTATTAATCTGTAAAAAAAAAAAAGAGAAGATCTTTATTAAAATCGCACGTCTTTCCAGCTAATATAAAAATTTATAGGTTTCATCTAAGAATTGTATTTTTTTATATAAATTGGGAAACTTCAATTAAACTGCCTTTAAATATTAAAATAGTTAATATTACAAATTTGTCCAACAAAAAATGATTGTCTCTTCCAATCTTGTTATGCCAGTTAAATGTGCATTTTTAAAAGAAACACTTTTAAAGTCTTTTTCTCCCATCAAGTTCTTTTAAAAATTATTTGTGAATGAGGTGCAAATAATACAATATTCTTCTTAATGTGCGACTGCAGCCTCAGACTCAGGCAGTGTTGAAGCAACAGCTGAACGAATATCACTCATGATGTGGTTTTTTCTAGGTCTTATAACAAAATGTAGCTTTAGAAATGAACAAAAAGCTAACATGCTGCAATAGAGAATGCTTTTGGTCAATTTGGTCATATTTTTGCATGTGTGTGTGGACAAATATTGGCAAATAATAGCAGATTTTTTTAATAATAGCTATAAATAATCTAAGTCTCTAGCTGGACCATGAATTCTGATATTTTAAGACCCCTATCAATTATTTATTATGTTCTCATAATGTGCATATCTAAAAACAAATGTTGACTTTCCTCAGTTTGTCCAGAGATTAAACAGCTCCTTTTGATTGGAGTTTAATAAGTCATGCAGTGCAGCAGTGCATCACATCTTATAGAAAGATCAATTGGGCATTTCATTTTGATAAATTGTGGCGCGGACACGGCGGTGTGTAATAATCTCCCTTTGTTAATGGCCAACAACTAAAACAGCAAAGGACCGATAAGACTCCTTTGAAGGTGGACATCAAAAGTGATGCCTCTGGGGTTGAGAACAAGAGGGAGCTTCTTTGACATTTCGCCGTTGCAGCCACACGTCGACTCAAAGAGCTTGGTCACGCTCGTAGGCTCAAGTTGGAGAAAGTGTTTGGAGTTCGGGCCGCCGTACTTCGCAATCGAGGGCTGCCCCAGTTCTGTGTTGTCTGAGTGAAATTCAGAAGGAGTGATCCAAATTGTTATATCATCTTCTATCCTGAAGATAAAGCATTGAGACGGAGTGTAGGACAGGCTATTTTAAGATGGAGGCGCTTTTACATTAGTCACTTTAGAACACCCTGGAGATAATGTCAATTCCAATTCCTCTGGGGATAACCAACGGCCTCTTTTTAATCCCAGAGGATATGCTATAGTGAGGTGGTAGACTAAAACGAGGCACAGTCAAGTGGGAAAGTTAATACCTTATTCACAGTATCCTATTGCAGGATAAATGTTCATTAATCATGTTTTAACATGGCTTTTCCTGTGATAATTTACACTGGAACCCAAATAGAACGTGGTATTTGTGCATGTTTTTTTAAGTTATCCATTGTTTACAACATGGCACAATGGGAATATGTTGTGCAGAATAAATGTATGCAGAGAGCTTGAAGTGGGAAGCAGTAACTGGGGTAACTGGAGGGATGCTGAATTTGGGTTTAGTTAATGTCAACCTTTTGAAATATCTGTTTTTGATAGTCGCGTGTTTGCCTTCAACTGTGCCCCGTCGAATCAAGTTTACCCCACGATCCCCCCCCCCTCCTGATATTAAAGCACCTACAGTCAAGTAGCACATTTTCACTACAGCAGCATGTGCAAACAAAGAGGGCAGGAGAACGGGGAGGGAAAAAAAAAATGCTCTCCGCATCGGCAAAGATGCTGCAGTAAGTTTCACCCGAGTAAACAATATGGGAAACAGGACAGGATTTTCTTCACATAATATGCTTAAATCTGAGGCTAAAGGGGGAAAGAACTATTTCTACTAAAGAGCTGTTACTAAATGGCAGCTATTCAGTCCAGTTTCAATTTTGACAAGCCAAAGCTGTCTGAGGTACTGAGTTACTGGGGAGTGGGATGTGGGCGGGGGTGGAAGGTGTCTTTGCAGCTTATGCACCATGGTTTAAGTCCAGCTGGCCTTTAGAATATGGATTACGTGGTGCTGTGGCTGGTCTCTCACTCCATAGGGGGCTGGACTGGGTGCCCAGCTTCAGCAGGCTCCCCACCGAGACCCCTGGGTGAGAGGACGCTGAGAACCTTCTCTGTTCTCAAGGCTGAATCATTGTGAACGTGGCAAATGCTTCCCACACCAGCACCATACGTCAGTGTGTGAAAGAAAACTAGCATGAAGGGAAAAAAATGGAAAAAGACAGTGAAAAGGGGGATGGTGAGTGGGTTGGCAGGGGGATTGGGTTGAGGGACATTGAAGAAGAAGCAGAGGCAACAACTGTGAGTGTGGCAGAACTCCGACACTGCATTACTGCCAATCACAATGCCTGCTCTGTAGCAGCAAAAGAAAAGGAAAAAAAAATAGGAAAAGAACCTTGGGAGTGTCACTGTGCAGTAGATTTTCTTAAAAAAAAAAAAAAAAAAAAGTCGGGGACAATAATAGGTATCCAAATGACAGCTCTGTGCCGCTGCACCCCCAACTAAAGTTAACCAGAGGTGCTAATGTCGAGTGCCAACAGCAGACACAAAGGTCTGAACCGTGGGGTGCTAAGGCTGCTAGCACAGCATGGCTAAATGGGGCAGGTGATTTCCCATCTCCTCCACTGCCCTCGAGGCACAGCCAATCACTGCTGGGGAAATGTGCCGCACCAGCCTGCCAGCTAGGAAGCCAGTGAGTGGAAAAAGGCAAGAGAGGGAGCTGGAGTCTATCTGGGGCCATGCATTATTCACATGCATCGCTACGGCACTAAGACCTCCACAAAGGAAAGGCCTCAGGTTCCATCAGTGCCGACTTGTTTCCAATCTATTATTGATGGCAACACTACACCCTATACTTTTCCCTGATTTACTGGATTCTATCATTGTTTCTATAATAAAGGCTATTTCCAGTAAAGTCTGAACAAATGAGGAGAATATTTCCAAGCATGGAGCCAGTGGGTGCTGCGGCTTATTGGAATCCCTTAGAAATGGCTTTAATTACACAAATATATGCACAGGATTATTCCATTACTAAAATGAAAGTTGGGTTTTTTTTGTGAAATAATGGGGGTCTCTGCTCACCCTTGTACACAGGGCAAAACCTGAAACCTTTCTAAGAATCATTCGTCATGTCGAATGTAGCTTTCCAAGCTGAATTAATGTCAGCATGGAGACCTCCAGTTAGAACTAAGTGAAATAAATGAGCTATCCAATTACTGCATTATGATCACATGTAGCTCCTGTAAAAAATGCACTGACAAAATGTACCCACCAGCTGCTCCCCAGTATTGAGTTTCAGCTGCACAAATGAAATTTGTTGCACTTTTGTTTATTGTTTTAAATCAGCGGCTGGTCTCGTGCACGCTTGCACTTTGTCATTTTTGTTTTATGCTGGAATAAATATTGCACAGAGGGAGTGAGTATGAAAATGTGCACTTTTATAGAGTGAAATAGGTCAACGCTTAAAAAGATTTTCACGATGTAGAGAAAGCCTAGATACCCGAGATGAAATTGCACATTATCAGTAGGTAATGTCAAAAAGCAAACTTTTTAGGTTGAGATTTCTATCGGATAATGTTCAACAGCTCCAGCTCCACAACTTAGAGGCTCTCCACATTATTACTACGCACACATCAAAGATTTTCCTCAATCTCTGCAGGAAATATAATCAATCTGCTCAGTATGCACGGCTCGGACAGTGGGCCATCTCTCCCTTTGAGAATGTCGGCGCATTTGACCGATGTGCAGTCGATCCCCCAGATTGTGGCTAATCATCATTACCGGCTGCTGAAACAATGACTTTCTTTTAGCTCACTCAGCGTCCAGAAGGACACAAGGGACCCGCACGTTTTTCTTGGTGGCTTACCACTTCTGTTGGATTTGAGGAATTAAGGCAGACTAGGACATGACGGAATCTGCCTTCTGATTATCCGTCTAAGTCATCATTTATAGCCCAGCTCACACTCCAAGTCAGTCTGAATTAGACTTATTTAGCATCAGATCCTGTTTTTTAACCGAGCAGCAGTTTCAGTCGAAATTCTTTGATTTCATTCATTTGCAGTCACAAAAGCAAATCGTGACCTCAGCCTGTTCCAAAAAGGGACATAAAGTTATAAACCAATAACATGGAAATGAGGACTGATGCAGCAGTCGGGTAATTCCCAACAATGGACAGTGGATTATAAAAAATGACTTCTACCATACAGTGCTTAAAGGTTAGGTCTCTATTACACAGAGTGCAAAATGTCAGCAGTATCCCCTGAAAGACTGGACTGTGATATTAATGGAGAGTCCTGGGAATGGGCTTCCCCTGACTGAGTTTCCCCTCTACCAGACACATTATTCATTTAGTTGTCAGCCAGCACCTGGTTCATGTAACACTAACATCTACAAACTAAATGATGGGGAGAATATAGCCCACCCTGGTATCCATCCATTGGTGAAATGAACGTTGTTCACGGAGAGTAAAGTACTGTTAGATTATCTAAAAGCTCTTCACCCACACACACACACACACACACACACAACCGAAGTTGTCGCCCAGGACGATATTAGCATAATGTTCAATTTTCGAGCTAATATTGTGCTTTCATTTGGTTCTGGCTCCGAGACCGCGAGGAGAGAGGCCAAACAAAGCAGAAGAGCTGAGGAGACGGTGCTGTAAAGGAGCACAAACAGACACCCCGGCTATCGCTTTTCAGCAGTTTGTACAAAAATATTTATTTTGATCTGACAATGGGGATAGATAGAGCAGCTTCTTCAGTGGGTGGGTGCGTCGGCTGTGAAACTGAGATATATACTAAATAAAACGAGCAGGGGGGAGAGAGAAAATATACCCTGCTTTTGCATGAACATTTATTTATTTACTGAATCCTGACCACAGACGCCCTCGTCCTCAGAGCAATTATCAAAGCAGCTTTCCGTGTAATTCTAACCACACATCACTTAAAACCTAAATGACACTGTATGTCATGTTCCGTGGAAATGTGATAGACCCGGACAGAATGGCATGATTTAATATGTTACCACGCCAGTCATCACTCACACACCCCCCTCACTTAAACCAACATGCAAAATGGCTTCTGCATGAGGGGGGACTGCAGCAGTGGATTATTTGTGAGTAATATTCTTTTTGCCATGGTAAATATATTGTGTCACGCGGTGGAGGGTGGAAGAAAAATTCTCTCTCAAGCTTTTTTAATGAAGTCCCAAATGTCAACCCCATACTTCTTTCAAGAGCAGACTCCAAGACACCCCATCTTGAAGCCTGACTGTCCCTCAGCGCATCTTCAAGTGATGTGAAAACAAGCAGCCCCAGCAGGAGAAAGACAAATAAAAAAGCTGTTCAATAAAAAAAGGGTCAGAGGTGGGCAGTAACCAGGTGGCCTGGATCATTAAAGTACAACTTCATGCTTGGAGACTTTTGATCAGAAACTAAAGCCGTGGAGCAGTAAGATTCAGAATGTGTAGTCCTGGATCTATATATTCTTCCAGTCCATCGCTAAAAATGACTTTAATCATCGCCACTTTACGATTCATATGAAATTATCCTTCACGGCTAGATTTTTACAAAAAAAAAAAGAAGAAGGGCTAAGAGAAAAGAGGATCTCAGAGAAACACCATTATAGTAAAAAATGTCACTGTAATTTAGTGGTTTTGGTAACTGCAGTGAAGAGAGCTGGGTTTAAATTAGAACCAACACATTTTCCCTCAACAATGGTGTAGAGCAGAGAGGGGGTGGGGGGTGGACATCCAATTACTGGAGTGCTGTGTGTGTCATCTTGACACCACGTTTGAGTTTCTTCAACAATGTTTAAAATACACTAGACGTTCAGTAGAAGACCGGGCTGTTTCAGAAGCCAATATTGGTGAGGGAGCAACGTGGAGTGTCACATAAACAACTCACTACGGCGTCCACGTGTTTGTTTTTACAGCGTTTCCGCTGTTTAAAATTAATGAGTTACACTTCCCCTGATAGCACGATTCCACGCCACCAAGTCATTTTTGTTGAATAGACGACGATGACGATGATGTTATAAAGTCTTTAGCCAATTATCACAAGTATTCTAAGGCTCGACTTCATGTAGAGTAAAAATAAATTAACTTATTTAGCAAAACCAATTTGCATTTAATCTGGATGGAGCAATTTCACAAATTGGCACCTCGGAATTGTAACAAATGCTCGATTTAACACCCGGAAAGAGAGAAACAAGAAAACTGTAGACAACAAGCTCATGTTTGCCCAGAAGGTCCATCTGATCACTTTCTACAAAAAAAAAAAAAAAAAAAACACAAAGTCTTGGACCAGATCAATCAAACGCTCAAAATAATGAACGCTATCAAAAAGTTAATTTGACATAGTTACCATAAACATGATCATATCCAAATTCTTAAGCCTTTTCAAGTATTTTATAGTTGTCTTATGTTTTTTTTTAATGATCGATGCCATTCTGTAAAGGTCCTAATGATGTAGATAAGACATAATATGCAGATTAATCTTATTCTGTCACACTAAATTGTTTAATGCTAGTTTATTATGCATTCCGTTTGCTATATTTAGGAAGATTCTTTAAGTCTTATTTTATATTTGGCAGATTTTGCCTCGAGGGCACTAAATGTGAAGTTTAAAAAGTGACAAATGCAGTGAAAATTATAAAAGGAAGCAGCCTAACAAGGTTGAATTCACATGAAAACGACGAGTTTCTCGAGTTTAAAAAAAGACATGAAGGACTGTAAGCACAATAAAAACAGTCAGGATTGACATATGTTGCAATATAGTTTTGTTCTCTTTCCTTTGTAAAAGCATTCTTCAAGCTGCCTGTTCTCATCTATACTGAGAGTCTCTTTCTAACCTTTAGAGCTGCCATGCAAAACTCTGCTGCAGACAGCTCCTTTGGGTAATGCAGAAAAAGACAATAGGTGGAAACTGCTCTAACCTATTTGCCAAATGGTCTGTCATCTAATGCCCGGTTGCTGTTCTTTTGTCTAATCCTTCTTCTGAGACCTCTAAAAGGATACGTCGGTCTAATAAGATGAATGGGCTTTGACCCTGGAGCTGCTAAAAGCCAACCTGGCCAATTTATCTGAGTGACCTCTACTCTTGGCAGAGACGGCTTCACCTCTCTTGGAAGCCTTTAGGCATGATCAATACCCCAGAGGCAGAAACAATCCAAAAGAAGGAGTTACGACACAACTGCTGATTCCCCTCTTATGACCCTGGATTATGTACTTAATTTACCAAATAACTGTTTGTTTTTCTCTGTATAGAAAAATATAATCCCCACAAAGATGATGTACTAGATCTAAAAATAAAATGTTTACAATACAGCTGGACTGGTAAGTCCAACCAAATCAAATCTTGCATCCGCAAATCACACACAGATAATGTAAATCAAAATGAGCACACAAAATATATATATAAATATATATATATATATATATATATATATATATATATATATATATATATATATATATATTTATTTATAGATATATACATATATATGTGTGTGTGTATATACATATACATTTATAGATATATACATATTTTTTAGATACGTATATACATATATACATACACATAGATACATATATATGTGTATATATACATATATATATACATACTTATATATACATATATACACGTATATAATTATATATACATATATATGTGCATATATACATATACACACATATACATATACACATATATACAAATACATATGTGTATATATATGTGTATATACATATACACACATATATGCGTAATTATATACATATACACAAACATATATATACATATATATGTATATACATATATATATGTATGTATATATATACACACATATATATGTATATATATACACACACACACATCTATATATAAACAGATATATATGTTGAAGCTTCTTCTGTAACTTTACCATGCAAATAGGCTTCCTACCTTACAATCCATACCTATTTAAGGATCAGGATTGTCACAATGAGTGGAGCCTATTGAGAGAGGGGGAAAAAAAGAATATGTTGACTAAATTAAGGATTCTGTTTCATGTTCTGCATGTTGATGTTGGGTTGAGTTCAGTTCTGCTGAGATAAAAGGCCTGGCTTGAATAGTCGCAGCATAATATGAAGAAAAGACGCGTCTACAAGAGAATATGTTTTCTTTCTTTGAGCATGAATCAGTTTACATGGTATACAATATCAATCGTTGGCCTCAAATCTATATCTGCAAAGTGCTTAGGTTTGCATTGGTGATTAGATGAATTGAACCGAGAACAGTCTGTTACTTGAGCATCCCCTCATATCTTGGATACCTAATGCCTTTCCTCTGCCACTGAAGTGACCACAGATTCAGGATGCTTGGCTCTGGGCACTTGGCCAGAAAGCTTTATGCATTCTGATACCATTCATTTTTAATCAGGACCAGCATATCCATCCAAACCTCTTGCAAGCTGCCTTTGGCTACAACGCTTCAATTTTGCTTTATTTTTAATTGATTTGGCAGTTCTCCACATTGTCGATGGTGTAAGTTGACGGTTACTATTGCTAATATTCCAAATGAGAACGTCTGCACTGCTCATTTCATATGCTCTCGCTGTTTTATTTTTCTCCATTGCAGAATCATGCTTTTTTTTTCTCCCCACACACTGTTAGGTATAGAGTGAAAGTATTGTGTACATTCAGCATATTTTTTTTCTTGGCTTTCGACTTTGACATGCCCATCTTGAGTCTGCACACACTGGAAGGGTTTCTGCACATTACTGCTGTGGAAGAAGGGACACGGGAGCAGAGGTAGGGAATCTTCTTCTGTGGTATAATGAGTTTGACAATGAAAGTGACACCGCGTCCTCCCTGGACCTTGCCGTGTGATCAATCATAACAATAGCTCACCATTTCCTCCTCTAGATGCTGACCTTTCTCCCTTAAGGAAAGTAAGAGTGTGTAGGTGTTGAAGTGTGTGTGTGTGTGCTCCCCTGGATTGTGCCATCACCTTATTTCCAATAAGCCCTTGAAATCTTTCCATATCGCCATTAGAATGTCCTTTAGAAGAGGAGTCCTGCTCAATCAAAACGCCCTACTGAGGGAGTACAAATCTGTTTTATTCTGCAGTAATGTGCTATTTTAAGCTCAGACGGCACACTTAGAAATTTGGGATGGGATGACATCGAGATCATATAGAGTCTGAATCCATCACATCAACAGCTAAGAAGGTAATCTGACGCTTTCCCTCCAGTAAGCAGACCTGCCAACATTTCAAGCAAATATCAATGACTGAGATTATACAAGGCTGATTTTGTCATGTTGCAAAGCTCAGAAAGAGTGACAGAAAAATGAATCGTGTGCAGAGAGAGAGAGAGAGAGCTGCGAACATCAACAAGTGACCCCACCTCCGGGCTTCGTATCCCAGATCAGCCAACAAGACGTTTCAATCGAGCGCTCTGTTTCTATCTCTTGAGTGTGCAGCGCGCCAGAAAGATTACTTAAATAAAGGATCAAGATTAAATAAGAGAAAGATACAGTTACAATCAAACACATCTTAATATGCTTAAGCCACAGATGTCCCTTATCAGCAATAAAAGGTCTAGACCCGTTTTTATAGCCGTTTTTATGCCTCTCCATCTATCTGTCTGCACCACAGATGCACACACTGACTAAGGTTTTTAAAACATAAAAATCTAACTGATGTAGTGCTCCCTGTGGTGAAATGTTATTCAATAAAACAAGCGAGCAAATCTTCAAGAAAAAAGCAACACCAAAATGTAGACTTTAACATTTTTATCTTGCTTTTTTAACTTATTGGATTTTTATTTTTATTGGAACATGATTTGAGTTGAAAGACATTTTAAAAAACAACTTTAGAAAAATAAAACTTTAAGGTAGTTTACTTAAAAAAAAAACTTACAAAATAAAATCACAGAGATTTAATTTAGAAATCTACAAAACAATTTTGGAAAAAGGTAACTAAGAATGTGTTGTTTTTTTGTTTGTTTGTTTTTTTAGAAATCTTTACTTATTCAGTTACTGACTTGAACCTAAGAAACCTGCTCTGATTTTAGTTTTATATTTTTGATCAAACTTCACAGGCAAAAAACAAGACACTGAAAATAGTGAGGCATTATGATTATATAATATATATATATATATATATATATATATATATATATATATATATATATACACACACACATCTGCTGACAGAGCATCTGTTGTTATAACAACTTTGAAATATTCAAAAAATATCACAATTGCATGTTTTTTCTAAATTATCCATGCCTAATTCTAATTTGTAATATTGTCTGGTAAAATATATTCTCATCCAAATGTTCCTAATTGTAAAATAATTACAGTGAAGACATGATAAATACCTTTTTCCTCTTTCTTTCTCTCCCATATCTTTGTTTTTGTGGCTTTAAATCTGCTACTTTGATTTCAGATTTTCTACATTTTATTTTTTAATTTGTTGTTATTGCTTGTTCCTTAAGAGAACATCTCTTGTATGCTTCTGTAGTCACACACACACACACACACACACACACACACACACACACACACACACACACACACACACACACACACTGATAATAGCAACAAACGAGTTTATGACAAAAACAAATATTCTTGTATTCCATGACATTTTTTTCCTGTTTTTGTTTTTATTTATTTCATATTTTTCTATTACTAACGTGCTCTTTAAATAGTTCACAGTTTTTATAGCAAGGGAAAAAAAACCCCAAAGCATAAAATTTGTGGGGAAACATCCACAAATAAAGATGTAGTCACCCAAAAACATCAAAAAAGTACCTCCCCCTCTTTACCCAGTGGAAAGTCCTTGATATGATTTCAACTTTCTCCTTTTGCACAAGAACCAACACCCTGCAGAACACACTCTGTGCAAAAGAGTCAATTTAGACTTTATTAAATGAGGCAAACATTATAAAAGTACTTGATATGGTACAAAAAAAGGCAACTGAGATTGAAAGCTCGTCCTTTGTGGTATTTGTGAAGATGAAATGCTCAGATGACGTAAACTCCCTGAAATCCTGACTGAAGTGAAGCCCTCAAACGAAACCTTCACTCATGTGTGTGAGACTTTCTGCAGATGAAAACCTGCAGTTATAATTGCAGTAAAGATGTGTCTTTAATTGCATGTGTCAAAAGGGGAATTAGAGCAGCGCAAAACAATTAACACAAAACATTATTACACTTACTTTATTGGTTTTATACTTGGTCACTTAAACTAGTTCAAATGAGTGAGGTTTCACTTTAGTTTAATGAACTCTTGAGACTTTATGGCTGCAGCCTGGAACCATAAAACTCTGCCACGCGACTGATGATATTTAACAATGTCGTGCAAAGGAGACGCTTTTTATGGTGCAACAGCAGCTAAAGAATCACACTAACCTTTAACTTTTTTTTTTTAACGTCCCAAACTGCAAACCACACAGGGGTCAAATCCAGAACGCTGGATGTAACAAATATGTCTGAGTCCCAAGACGGAGAATTAAAAGGGGACTTTATCAAAAGAAGATATGAAACCAAATAAATCTGATAAGATCTGGAGTCTGGAGACAACATCTGAACAGCCATCGTCGATCCAGAAGGGACAGAAAAACTATTTTAGCCCACATGAAACAAAACAGGCCTAGATAGGATATCTTCACCAGCCTCAATGTTTGTCTGTTTTCTTTTTCCAAGGTTATCAGTTGTCTCCAATCTCTTTACACTGTGGTTTTACATTACCTGCAATAAATGGAAAATTCCTTTCTACATTAATCACAAAACAATCATCCACTGACAAGAATGTTTCCAGGTGAAACTTTTCTTAGAGGCGCAAAGCTGTTAAAAAACAACCTGATCACTGAGAAAACACCAGATATCCATGTAATAACTAAAAAACTAATGGATCAACATTATTATTCCTGTTTCTTACATTAATATTCATAGACTACGAAAACGTCTTCTTGTCTATTTCCGTGTTGCATGGTAATACAATCACTCAATTAGGTTGCGTGATGAAATGAAATGAGCCGTTTTCTCTCGAGGACGGTAAATAGTGGTCTCATAATTGACAAGTGTTGAGTAATTCCTAATCGTAATAGCAAGTGCTGCAGTCTCCGACCCGGGCGTGATTAATCCGAGCCACGTATGGGGCGAGACGGCGTCGTGTGTGACGCTCCACGAAACTTAAGATGGGGCAAACGTTGCTGCTGCTGAGTGACAGCAAGAAGACGCTGCAGAGGGTGAATAACTTTTCAGGATCTTTACCATCTGTCACACTTTTTTTTTTTAAAGCCTGACTAATCCTTTAACACACTGCAAACTTGTTAGCAACTAAAAATAAACATTTAACAATGAAATTTAGGATTTATCTTTTCTTATTTCAAAAATAAACAAAATGAATCACCAAAAACTTGAATATACTACCAATTACTTTAGTATTTATTAGGCAAATAGCATCAAATGTAAACTTCTAAATGTATTTTTACTACTTTTATCTGAAATCTGTGTTTAAAGTTGTCACATACATAAAAAACTAAGTTTGCTCATATTTTCATGCGTTTTAATACAATTATTTAAAATCTTATGAATGATATATGTGCATATTTTCAGTCATGTGCAAAAAATTTACTTTATTGGACATTTTAAATGCATAAACTCCATTGGGCATTAAATATTTATCAGATGTGAAGGGTAAACCATAGAGCAGATCTATGAAAAAATGTGAAATTAATTTTAGTTATATATGTTTTGGGTTCTTGATTAAAAGATTTAGAAAATTATATAAAATTTAAGACATTTAATTGAACTAGAGATGCATGTTCTCGTCAAAAATGTTAGGTCGTAATCAGGTTCACATCATACAAACAAGCATATGAATAATACATTAATTAGTGGATACTTCTAGAAAATAATAATATTAAAAAAAATCTGTGTTCACTTAGATGAAAATCTATCTTTGAAGTAGTAAAGGGACATCGTAGCTTCATGAAAATCAGCTTTCTCTTATTAATATGCAAATTTATACAGCTAGACACTCCAAAGTCTAATCAGATCATCTCCTCTGTGGGGGGTAGCTGTGGTGTGAGGAGAAGTTTTTCCACTGTGTGCTGCTGTCGTATTAATGTGAAAGGAAAAATGTGTCCATGCACAAGAATGACATATAGAGTGCATCATGGTGTTAAAACTGAGCAACCCCAACGTTAGTGATCATTTTGCCGTTCACTTTGAAGAAAGTTTGGGTGTCACCAGGATTTACTCAGAGGAGAAAAAGGGCAGTGACCCCCTCAAGTCTTTCTAAATCAGAAGCCTTCAACAGCTGCTGTGACGACTCATTGCCGAGACCCAGATCCCATCACCCTGAGCACGTTAAGTGTTGACAACACCAACAAGAAGAGAAGTGATGACAGTAAATGATGGCAATCAAAGCGCACCTCCTCTTCTGACGAGGCACGATAAAGCTCAGACACACCCCTCTCCTCCCCAATCAACAAATCATGAAACGGTTAGCGCTGCCAGTACTGGAACGCTCCTCAAAAAACATCACAAACGTCCGGCCCCTCTGACCAACACCGATTATTTATTCTTTTGAATTCAGTGGTGTCATGCTGAATTATGAAAGCGGTGAGGAAGGATTTCTTCATGCTTCGATCAATAGCCTGATTCCACTGTCACAATACAAGGAGCAGATCAGAGACAGGAGTTTGACAGATGGTGTGTCACCTTCGTCAGTGTGACTTCCCCCCTACGGCATAAGTGTGTGTGTGTGCGTGCGCACACGTCCACACGTTTGGTTGATTTTCTAATCTTGGAGAGATATAGTGTGAAAAACAAATTGAGATATGCAAGAAGTGTGTGTGCACACGTGAGTGCACAAGACAGAGAAGCAGATAGTGAGTGAAGACGCACACACACACACACACACACACATATGCAAAGAAACACTTTAGGTTTCGGGTGCTTTTAAACTAAAAAAAAAAAGCCTTTAGTGCTTGCTGTGCAACAGCACACTTCATCGTGACTCCTCCACTGATTTAATTAACCTTTTACTGGCACTTTTCACACAAGAAATCAGCAATACACAACTGTAAAATGTGTCTGACCGCAGCGTAGACCTGTGACTTGAACAAATTGAAATTCTTTTCTGCTACATCCCCTAGTAA
Source organism: Callopanchax toddi (assembly GCA_006937965.1). NCBI lineage: Eukaryota > Metazoa > Chordata > Actinopteri > Cyprinodontiformes > Nothobranchiidae > Callopanchax > Callopanchax toddi. The sequence continues at coordinate 2,975,323 of SSNR01000017.1, forward strand.
ACAGTCCTGGGCAAGAACATGGCAGCGGCGACACACAAAGAAACTGCTGCATCCACACCGGCCATCCTCCATGAAAGCATCAAACACTCAATAAGTTTGGATGAAAGTTCCAAACGGAGCAAAGTCTTTAACTCAGGACGGCAGGCATCACAATGGAAATCCCGTCTTCCAAACCATTTCAGCAGGCATTATAAGCCCCTCCCCCACAACGCTAAGCTCCACCTGAAACACTTTATAAAGACAAGGAGAGCTGTCACAAGATGCTGCAGCTCTGTACCTGCACTACCTGATGGGAGCTTTTTCACACCCTATTAGGAATACAACTCAACTGGGCCATGCTATGTTTTTGCTGCATGAAGTCATTCATGTTTTATGAAGGGTATAATATTGATTCTGACTCCAGCACGGTCAACACTGGGATGGAAAAAGAAATCAGTCTGCCTGGTTGTGTTGACTTTTACTCTGAAGATATACTTTGAGCTAACACCAACAAACATAAATATTAATATATAAGCAACACCCACAGCAATGACTCAATCTGAAACATAAAAGATGCACTTTAGCAGTCCTTAGTACCAGAGCAGAAGGTCTTTTTGTTTTGTTTCAAATTGATTCTTTTTATTTTTTGACATCAGAACATAATGTGTCCTTTTTTAAATTTTTATTTTCCACTGTGTTGATTAACCTGGCAACCGAGCACAGCTCTGAGAACTAAAGATTATTTTGCACACATTCCATGGCATCAAATCTTAAATTTAATCACTTTCAGTCATAATGGCCTCTACAGAACAAGCATTCCGTGTTTTAAATCTCAGGAGAAAATTACATTCAGAGGGGGACAATAAGAGCACGGTTTATTTAATGGTGTTTTCATTTTTGAAAAATTTACAAATTCCTAACATTTAAACAAAAATCTAACCTCTGATCCGCTGAAACACCGAAGGACATGAAGTGGCACACATCCTGATTCATCTAAAAGCACGTAGTTCGCATACCCTCGCATTTTAAATGCATTATTTGTAGCATAAAACAATACTTTGGTAAATATCAGTCGGCCACTGAACACACCTCAGTGGAAGTATTTCTCCCAGTAATTAGTTTTTTGAAAAGTAGCTTTCTCCTTTTATAAATTAAATCCAATTTTACAAGATATTTTTGCAGTGTCAGTTCCAATAATAGTTGGGACTTCTCATGAATCTATTTTACATTTTGTAGGTCAATTACATCTTTTTTTTCTTTCCCTTTTATGCATCAATTTTGCAGGAGAAATTAGGTTTTTGGATGACTCATTTTCCTGCTCATAACCATCAATGGCAGTTCAGAGAACAAAACTAAATTTTCTACAAACTCACATTTCAGGATGAGGAGAGTGAGTGGAGATAATATGTTTTCTAATTTGTGTGGGAGTACATCACTTTAGGCAAGAAAAGAAAGGGGGGGAAAGGAAGGACTGGACAATTATTGATTTTAAAATCCTTATAATTAAAATTCCTTTGTGGACTGCAGAACAAACAAAACAGGAGTTGATATATATATTTTTTATGTATTCCCCTCCTGCTTCACACAGACAGGCAGAGAGGTATTTAACCCTTGTAGGATCCTTAAATAATTGTCACACTTAGGTTCATAAGCACAGAAAAATGCACAAATAAAACTTCATATAGAAATAAAATTATAATGTTACAAATGTGTTTATATTTTTGCATGAATTTTATCTTTGGCTTCAGTACTAACAAAACAAATTAAAATGTTGGTTTTTTTTTTTTAGATTTAACCCCTTTATTGCCAAGTTATATTAAAAAACTGCACTGAGAAAAAAAATTTAAAACTGTAAAAATGAAATCATTTTTTGTGTGTTTTGTCCAGAGGACTGGTTTTAGGGGTGACTTATCAGGGCTTTGGAGTGTCACAAATGAGCATAAAAATTATTTTTGTTTACTTTGTATTTTTTATGTAGCATCAGATTTAAAGTAGCATTAGCATAAAATGATAAACAATTACTATATTATTTAAATGATTTAAAATAATGTCATTATAGAGAGTGTTGATATTATTTGCGGCTTTTTTTAACTTATAAACAAATTAAACTTAAAATAATAAATAAATGTTAAAAAAAAAGTAAATTTAAAAAATAAATATATCCATAAATAAATCCATAAAATATTAATTAGCATTCTTAGGTGACTCAAGCCTAATTTAAAACAATTATAAAGTTTGATTAAGCGTCAAAAAGTTCTTTAAAAGTCTCTCAAACCTGTGTGTTGTTGTTTTTAAATTATCGTGATCCACTAAACTAGACTTTGATTTACAAATCAATTCATAAAAATAATTCTACTTTAAAAAGTAAAAACATATTTATTAAATTCTAAATATTTTATTGGAAGCGCACAGACAAACTTAACTGACAGCCAATTAACTAGAAATGTCATTTTTGGTCAAATTAAATCAAACAAATATAATTGAGGTGATATACGTGCAAAAAAAGTGGTTTCCCAAAAAGTGAAATGCTCCTAAAGCTTCTTTCCCCACATTGGTGATTTGGGGCTGAACGCTGCCAAAGTGACCCGTCATGGCCACCCTGTGTTCACCTTTGAAAGGATGGGCCCCGTCCCTCAGAGGTAACATCTGCAGATGCCGCGCTGTGTAAATGTGCTCAGGCTTTGGTACTTGTCTGTGTCGAACACTCTGTAGAACAGAGCAAATTAGAATGAAATATCGAGTTCATTTATGAATAAGTGGGGCTGAACGGCCCCTTGTCGGAGCTTCCGCATGCATATTGAGTTGATAGAAACCTTTGGATGGGTCATTTCTCTTAGCTGCTTCATTAAATAGTGAAAGTCAAAAGTGCAATACCTCCTGCCAAAGGAAAAAAAAGGGACTAAGATCTATAGAGGTGGAACAGAAGCGAGGATTTTCTTTATGCTGGCTCATAATTTAGGTGATGATTTTCAGCTCAAAAATAGAGTCACAAAAAGAGGTTAAAGTTTTAAATAATAAATTAAATGATAAGGGCATTTAGACAAGATAACTCAATGCATCTAAAATGTGAGTAAATGTTTTGCTTTTGGTAAAATCACATGGATTATTACAGTTTAGGCGTTGATTTTTCCTTTAATGATCTAAAACTTGAACTCCATTTTGCCTCGTGAGTGAGCGTGAGCTTCAGTGGGGCGTCGCACAAACTACAGCCAATCAGCAGCAGCTTCTGGAGGCGTTTCTCAAAGAGATGAGACGCCCAAGAGGCGGGCTGTGGTGTGCGAGTGTGTGTGTGAAGTGTGTGTGAAGGGTCACAGTGTAAGTGGTGCAGGGCAGGAGAAATCAAAGCTCAGGAGAGAATCTATTGAAGCAAAATTCTGCATTTTCCTGCAGAATGGAGCAACGCCTGATGATATAGTTTCCTTCAAAGCACGCAGAACAACAAATATGACTCGAGTCAAGCACTGAGAAGGTGAGGGGCGTTTACGGGGGCGAAGGGCTGAGTGCTTCCTGTGTGTAGTGTGCATCCGGGCCAGAGCAAAAGCCAGAAACGAGACCAAATACAAAAAATTCTGATGTAATTTTGAAAAGGTAGAAAAGTAACTCGGCTTTGCCCTCCCTAGGAGACAAGTTCGCCATGATGAATGTTGCTATTAAGAAAATGACTTGTCTCAAATGTCAGAGTGCAGCCACTGTTTTCAGTATAAAAACTGATAGCAAGAGAACACGACATTGTCCTCTTTTATTCCCTCTTTAATGTTCTTGCCAAGAAAATGTAATCAACTCTAATTATTTAAACTGCCTGCTATTCTTTGATACCATCGATTTCTTCAAATAATTAGAGCTTTACATTGCATGTGTTATAATGGTGGCTCACGCTGTAATGATGACGAATGAAGTCAGAGTTCAAACAAACAATTCGACAACAAAATACCCAACGACACTTTGAGAAGGAGCAAAATAACCTCCCAAAAAAACAGGAATTTCCAAAACAAAAAGAAACCTGTCAGGATTTTAGGGAGGAGAAGTAAAAACACTTGCACAAAAATAAGTCTAAAGAGAACGTGCACACATCCAACCAGCAACATTGCCTCCATTTGACGCACTGAAGATTTGCCCTCTCAAACAGGGAACCCCAATCCTCCATCTCAGGTTTTCAGCATGATCAAATTTGCACTTCAAACCATTGTGCCCATTTAATCAGCCATTATGTATGCCCAGTCAACCACTGCAGAATTTCTAAGCAAAATCTCAGACTGAGGCACACAAAGCTATCTTTGATTATACGATAGCCCATGGGGAAACTTTATCAAACTCCTCGGCTTCCCGCGGAGAAGGACCAGGTGACTAGCAACTACTCAATCTGAAGGCCGAATTCCTTCCTGAATGCGGCAAAGAATCAACGCCTTTGATCCAAACAAAGACAGCTGCAAATGCCTCTCCAGATAGCAGCACCCACCAATCGCACTTCCACATCCTTCCACCAATCAGGGGCCTCGTCTTCAGCACCAACCATAATCCAGCCTACTTCTGCTTTTTCTACCTAGTGATTTCTCCCCTTTTTGAAAAGCAGAAGGGGGGCATGAGCTGCAAACAAATAAGGATTTGAACATAAAAGAATGAAAAGTGTGCCCTACTCACCCATCTCAGTGTCCGATTTATTGTCCATTTCCGTGTCCGTGAGCGTGAGCGCTGAGTTAGAGCGACTAGAGAGGCATGAATTCTGCCCCGATTTTGCCCCCGTTCCCCAAAGAGTCATGGTACGTTCCGGTGATACAGGTTCATGGTTTTCTGTGGCGGCCGGTCCTCTGGAGTAGCTGCTGAGTGGGTGGGACAGGCCAGTCTCAGGGCAGAGAGCCAAGCCTCTGCGAGCTGGTGGCTCACAAATCCCAAGCTGCCTCAATGAAAATGTCTGCCCTGTAAATGACAGCAAGTTGTAAAGTTAACAAACCGAGCAACAACGTGGTTAATAGCAACGAGCGCAGCCACTTAAAAACCAAGTCAAAGAGCACAAGGACAAGGGAGGGGAAATATTTAACATGAACATCCTGCAGAGACAATTAACACCTTACTTAGGAGAGAAGTTCTCTACTTCAAATTCATTTTACTTCTCTCACACACACACACACACACACGCACGCACGCACGCACACACACACACACACACACACACACACACACACACACAGTATAACCTATACCACGTATTATCAATTCTGTTGGACAGATGGACATTTCAGCAGAAATCATCTTGACTATAGGAAATATTGTCTTTGCTTTTCTCTTAAAGTTAGCTGGGCTTTAGGTTTCCACCATAAATAAGATAATAACCTGTCAGGACTTCAAAAAACACTGCACTGTCTGTTCTTTTTCATTATTTTATTTCCAAGACATAATGTCAGCAAATAAAAACACATCATCCTGAGTTCAACTAGGAGTCTCTAAAATACAGAGGAAATAACGTTTCTATCACCGTACAGTCAATTTAAAATCCACTCCAAAATGTTTTAATTCTACCTTAACAGTATATAATATCAGATACTGTACATTAATTTTGTTTTTTAATATATATTTAAAAGGAATAGAAGATAAATCATCTAAAATTTTATGCATTAAGCAATTTTTTTAATAATAATTGCATTTGCAATTGAAAAATATTTGTTTAATTTATTTTATTTGTGCAACTTATACAATTTTATGCTTTTGATTTTCTTATTTAACAATGTACATTTTACTAACATGGTGCACAAAAAAAAGCATTGCTTGTGGAAATTTCTTGTGCACAAACTCTCTCTCTCTTTCTCTCTCACACACACACACACACACACACACACACACACACACACACACACACACACACACACACACACACACACACACACACAGAGGTATAAAGAGCAAATAAAGCATCTAACTGACACACGAATGGCCTTTTCCCACCAGCAGCATTAAATCTGACATTTACCGTGATGATGCAGGAAACAGTCGTTAACACTAAACGTCTGCATTTAAAAAGAAGAAAAAAAAGGGGGGGAATTGAGAAAACCAGCTTTCTTCCCACAACTTCATCATGCTCCCATTAATTTTGAAATGGACACCAATTAGCACTGAGAAAATGTACAAGAGTAATGGATGGATTTTCTGATTGCAATCTTATGAGCCCAAGGAGCGCCATAAAATAGAGTAAACTGCTCAAACTTTTTAATTACGGAATTTAAAGCAGTTTCTAACAGCCAATTAAAGAAGAAAGTTACTTATTGAGCATTTCTTCTTATTTTTCAACTTATCCAACAGGATAGGAATATTTTATAGGGTCAGAAAAGCCCACTGTATCACACCCCAAATTACTTTTCTTTAAAAGTTTAGGAAAATAGTGCTTGATTATGCCTTTGTGACATGCTATAATTGTGTTTACCACTGTCTTGCATGCTGGTGGGGTTTTTTTTTTCATCAAGCTTCCACAGATAAAGTGGATAAAATTATGAGAATTTTTGGTAAACAAACAATAAAATCCTTGCATCCCATGTTCATGCTACTAATTAAGTCTCACACTGGTAAGGAACAGCAAAAAAAAAAAAAAAAAAAAAAAAAAAAAAAAAA